>CM035095.1:71196876-71796876 GCA_020205505.1 Panax japonicus | reverse complement strand
GTTTGCCGCAAGTGCAATGGTGAACGCCCAAAAGGCATGATAGAACCACAGTATGAAGATCAGATATGGAGGAGACCCTCCTAGGTACTAGATTTTTAAGCTCAATATCTCAAATATGGAGATTGACAAGCTACAAGGAGGTAGCAGTAGCTTTTTCACCCATGTTGTGTTCTTGGATTCGCCCCTCTTTTTGGTGCTTTTTGTAGATTATTATTTACTTGTCTAAAAATAAAAATAATAATATATGAACTATTTACCCAATATACGACATCAGGTTTTTAAATTGGCTGGTGTTAACAGAATGGCTCAACAGTGGCATGGAATTTCCTCTATTTAACATGATTCTTTGGGTGTTTTCTTGTGATATCTAACTTTTTTGTAATTATAGAGGGACACTATTTCTACATGTGTTTTTGGTATTTTCACATGTTTCTCTCACTTGAAGGTGAGACTTACTTTATGCTTATGTGAGAGAGGAACATGTGAAAATATCAAAAACACTTGAAAATATCAATTCCCATATATTGCTTCTTTTGATTGTGCAAGCATATCTTACTAATTGTAAAATGGAATGAAATCAACAGGATTTCGTAGCATTTTTTTTTGAGTATTGTATTCCGAGTATTTTAAGGAAAAATTGGAAGGTCAAAGGGTTTTAGTAGACTGTGGGGCATTGTATTATAGATGCTAAGAAAAGTGAAGAAGAATTACATCCATATCAATTTGAGTGTACCATTTCTTATTTGAAAGTGACAAGAAGAATGTTATGGTTAAATTAACTAAATATTATTGTTACTAAAAATGATATATATGGGCATGTTTTAGCTAACATTGACCAAGGCTCCTTAATAAAACAATGCATGCCCCACCATTTATTTTTGTAATCAAAAAGTTGAAATTATTCTCGTTTGCATATAGTTGTATGGATGGGATTTAATTTCTGGGTTCCTATCATAGTTGTTGTGCGGATGGTGTATTTTATCCGAACAAATGTTTTTTTAAAAGATGAATTGGATAATAGAGATTTTTATCCAACTTTAGATAAGTTTTTTTTTATCTAATATGGATCATTAGATATATATATATATATATATATTAGAAAGGATCAAGAGTAGAATTCTTAAATAGTAGAATGCCTTAAATAATAGAATTTTATTAAAACGATGTAGTTTTGATAAGACGCGATGACATTTTTGTAAATACGCGGTGGCATGGTATTTACAAAAATGCCACCACGTCTTATCAAAACTACGTCGTTTTGATAAAGTTCTATTATTTAAGAGAGTTCTATTACTTAAGAGGTTTTCTCTTGATCCTGTCTATATCTATCTAATAAAATACAAATGATTTTGAATTTTTCGCTCACTTAATAAATCATCTGGACCATCCAAAGTTTGGGATAAATCCCACTGTTCATACATCTATCTATTTATCTAATAAAATACAAATGATTTTGAATTTTTTCGCTCACTTAATAAATCATATGGGCCGTCCAAAGTTTGGGATAAATTCTACCGTTCATACATCTATCTAATAAAATACATTTATCTATCTAATAATCTAATAATAATTTAATAAAATACAAATGACTTTAAATTTTTCGCTCACTCAATAAATTATTTTGGTCGTTCAAAGTTTGAGATAAATCATATTATCCATACAGTACCGGAGGCACAAGACCCAGCTAGTATATATATATAGAGCCAAGTTCAAGAGCATAAGTATTAACTAACATAATTTCCTTAAAGAGCACAAGTATATAAACGAACAGTATTTTTTCTAAAATCCCATAACATTGTTCCGTGTTTTATAGAACACCCAAAATCGTGCCCTAGTTTATCTCTTCTCTCGATAGCTTCTCTATTCTCTCCGAATTGGAATCGCGTATACACAGAAGGAAAAAGCAGACCGTGCCCTTGCTTCTCTCTTGTCTCCAAATCGGAACCGCTTCTCTCCAAATCCTTGCTAGGTAAACCCAAATCTCGTTGTGGATGTGTTCATGTATGTGTATGTAATAGATTCTGTTTCTTTTTCCTTCTAATTTTTTCTGTAATGCCCTATTGAGTATATGGGTTTGGAAGATATCCAAAAAGAGATCCGCCATTGCTGTTCTTCACCCCTCTCGCACTCTCTTCTTTCTGTCTCTCTTAAAAAATAGAAATATTAACAAACCCAGAGAGTTTAGAGGCATTAAAACGAGAGAAAAGATCTTTATTCAATATATACTACTACTACTAATTAGTTAGTGCAAAAATAAAGGGCAAAGACAGAGAAGCTTGATCAGGTTCGCTTCCTTTTTGTTTGGCCACTGCAATTTCTTTGTGATGAACTCTTATTGCTATTCATTCTGCTATTTGCTTTTGCTTCTGCTTCTGATCCTACCTAATGCAACCAATATTCTGTTTTGGTATAATATAAGAATTGGCCAATTGGGTTTGTCTCATTTTAGCATATGTTACCTGATTTTGGATAATTTGGTTTTGTTTAATATTATATTGAAGATTTTGTTCATGGGATTTACTTTTAATTTTCTTAGTTTAAATGATGCATTGGTCATTTGGTCTCCTGTACTTTTCAATGTTGTCACGTACTAATCCCATGCATATTTCTTACACTCGAAAAATAAAGATGTGATTTTACTTTCTTGTCCTACTTGCTCTGCACCTCCTCAAGTTGACAAACATGGGAGTTTATTAGTGTATTCATTATGGGAGGTTGTGGGTTGTGTTGGTCAAAGTCTTGGCCCATTGAAATTGGCCTCCATTTTTTTCCATGTACCTTGCCCCTTGAATTTTCCAACTTCCTCATTTAATTCTCCTCCCCTCCATTTGGCTATAAAAGGGCAGCAAATGAGAAGGGAAAGACCAAAAATTGATAGAACATCTCTTAGAGAGAAACGAGAGTAAAGCTCTAGTTTGAGTGTCAAAGAGAGTTAGAGAGTGAGAAGCTCAGTTAGAGCATTCTGAGAGTGAGGGTGTAGAGAGAAATAAACAGTTAGTTTATTTCTAAGAAAAGAGTTTGTAATCTCCATATTATTTTCATAGTGAATTTTTGAGATCTCTCTCCGTGGTTTTTCCCAGTTGGGTTTCCATGTAAATTTCTGGTGTTATTATTTTATATCTCATACAGTAAGTAGTGTGTTTGTATTTATTTGTGTAAGCCTGATTTCTCAACAGGTTGCCATGTTGACAAACATTTAGTTAGCAATTAAAATTTCAACAGGGCTATGTACTGTAGAATGGTTTGAGGATTTTCGTTTGGCTTTTCTCGTTGGTTTCTAACAGAAGTCACAAAGAGGATCTCATATATGTTTTGTACTTGCCCAAAATCATTGTGCATTTCAGCTTAATACTGAACCAAACATTTTCCGTAGCCTTTATGTTGTATATTTGCAAGTTTACATTTTTGGTATTTTTTTAGTTGCTCGTGTTTGTTGTTAGATGATAAAAGTTTGTCTATATTTACTGGTTTTCTCAGTGACTTGTTTCAGTTATTTTAGTGTGGTGAATGATGGTCTATTTTGAGTTTGGGATAATAGGGAATGAACTGAGATATTTTTATTTTTCCGGCTTAAATTTTTTTTTTAATAAATTTTATTAAGGTGTTGAAATGGAACTTTGATGGTAGTCATGTAGTCACAATTTCACCAATATTTCTAATTTTGGAGAAGGATTGAGACATCCACTACTGAACTTTATCTACATCATACAACTAGCTCCCCTTTTTCCTTCTTGTACTTCTTTCATGCTGTTTTAGCTATTTGGAGTATTACATACAGATATGCTCAAGCTATTTGCATGTCCGTGACAATATCTGTCAGTTGTTGTGCAGATAACAATCGGAAGAATTCTCTACAGTAGGTCTTTAGTTTTCTAATTGCAGAGTGAATGATGGGAGGCCCCTACTGACTGTAAATGCTCTTAGAGCTAAGTATGCCTGTTAGTGGTCCTACAGTTGAGTAATGTGTTGGACACTGTTTTGCTTGTTAGTTACCCACCAGATTAACTCAGAATTAAGTTACATAAATACCATATGATCCATGGTCATTGTCTCATTGAGGCATCTTGATTCTTGGAATGGATTGGGTTGAGCAGGGGCAGGCAGGGCCATGACCCTATATTTTTCATTTTTATTTTTTTCCTGTATTCACCTTGGACAATATTTACATCAAATATTCCTGTTTTTTTGCAGGGGTAGTACATTGATAGATACCAGTAATCTATCTGATAGAATTCGTGGATGATGATTTTGGAATTTGGAGGTGAAGCTTTTGAAAATTGACAAAGCTATCGTCGATTATCTTATGTAATAGTTTAGTCATATTTTTTTTTGTTGTTTTTAGCTTCTGCCTCATAACATTCTATTATCTATTAGTAGTACCATAATGTTTTGGGACATGCTAGTTCATGCAATTGTAATGGCATTGAAAAGTTTTGGCAGAATGAAAGCTAGGCAAAATGTTGGGGCCGTCTCATTGTCATTGTCATTTGCTTGAAACATCCATAAAATTTGTTATGTGGCATTTTCCGTGGATCAACCATAGAATTTGTAACATAGCTCATATATGTTATGAATCTTCTATTTATACATTTTATGTGCATCGTATTCCGAGTTGTTTGTCGATTTTATTACAACAATAACACCCAAAATTGAATCTAAAACAGAGGAAATGGTAAAAAACACTTGAAAGGAAATGGTAAAAAACACTCAAATGAGCTGGAAGAGGCCAACGTAAACGGCATTTAGGCAAAAATGACTGAAAAACGGGGTAGTCACTCCAATAGCTTGATTAAACGAAACAGGAAGATATCTCAGCGAGGTATTTCCACAAACAATCGAGAAGCAAAAAATTACACTCAAAGCTAAGATCTTGAAGAATTGTTTCCGGCTAAAAATTTGTTGAAATGGGACGATTTCGAACTAGCAATTGGCGATAGCATGTGGAGCATGGTTAGGAAGATGGGATAGCGATAGCCATAGAAGCTGAGGAGATACTTGTTGAGGAGGAGAACTCCGATGTTGGACAGGTATCATGATGCGATGATCACGACCGTTAATACCGTCGGAGAGAGGAATGATCCAATGGCATTGGGGCTATAGCTGTACCGTACATCTCCTGGAGGAGTTGCCCAAATGTCGAGCACTTGGTCGTTGGACTCGAGTCTGGGGTTGCTACCCCGCTGTGTAGTGTATGCCTGTACTACCTCCACCATGGGCAAATTTAGGATTTTGAATTTTCTCTCTCCTCTCCGCTCTACTATATTTGCTGTCTGTGTGTTTGAGATCTGAAGGTAGGGCTGAGCAAGTAACCAAATTAGAACCGAAACCGCACTAAAAACCGCACGAACCGCACCAATTAAAACTGCACCAACGGTTCCGGCGTATGTGGCGGTTTTAGGTGGGTTGAATAATCAAATTTACGGTTCCGGTTTGGTTACTAGTCAAAACCAAACCGCATAAAACCGAAACCGCACCATGTGTGTGTATGTATGTATTATCTCTAGAAAATTCTAAAGTTACTTTTCACTTGAACACGCTCAGAGAAAACCCTAGTCTTACATTGTCATTTTTTCACCAATTGAAAGAAGATGTTAGAGGTTATAGAGTCAAAAATTAAGCAATTGGGTTTTGGAATTTTGAATTTGTTTGATGCGTTATTGGAGGGGCTTATAGTTGAGGGGCTCGAGCACTTGATGCATTGGTTAATGTCAATGCTATAATTGTAATAGTCTAATAGATTATTTTTAGTCCTCCCTGCAATATATTTTATTCTATCTTCAGAATATACTTTTAATTTTTGGGGAATTGATAAACATTCTTGCTTGTTATCGAATATATGGTCTCCGTTGTTTTATATAGAGTATATTTTAGTTTTAAAGCATGCTTGATATAATTCTCATTGTCGACTTTGTCACTAAGTTAATTGCTCGATGTAAGTTTTATGTTAAATTTTATTGAAAGCTTAAACGTTTTTGTTGTTTCAATTAATTTTGGAACCGAAACCGCACTAATTAAAACCGCACCGCACACTTTAAAACCGCACCGCACTAATCACAAGCGGTTTCGGGTGCGGTTTTGAATTTTTCAAACCGCACCTAAGCGGTTTCGGGTGCGGTTTCGACTTCAAACCGCACCAAACCGCACCATGCTCACCCCTATCTGAAGGTGGGTGATAAGATGGAGGGATACTATTGGGGGGTGTAGATCTGATCTGACGGTGGAAGTTAGATTTGTGGTGAGTGGGGTGGTGTGGCTCTCTTCTATACTTGACTGCTAGTAAACCTGATATTATGTTCTCTTTATGTATTTGTGCTAAATTTCAAGTAAATCTTAAGGAATCTCATCTAATTTTTGTTAAAGAGGATTTTTAGATATCTGAATGATACTCTTAATTTGGGTCTATGGTATCCCAATGAGTCTCCCTTGAATCTTATTGGCTATTCAGACGCTAATTTTGTAGGATGGAAGAAAGACGAAAAATACTAGTGGAACTCGCCAATTACTTGGAAATAGACTAGTCTCATGATTTAGTAAGAAGAAATTTTTTGTATCAACTTCAATTGTAGAAGTTGAATACATTCTTGCTGGCAGCTGTTGTGCTCAAATCCTATGGATGAAGAACCAGCTAGCTAACTATGAGTTTGATTTTAAGTCTATCTTTATTTTTTGTGGTAACATTAATGAACTAAACATATTGATATAAGTAATCATTTTATTAGAGATCATATTCAAAATAGAAATATCACCTTGCACTTTATCCCAACAGAAAATCAATTAGCTGATGTATTTATTAAGCCATTAGACGAATCTAGATTTAATAAGCTAATAAATGAAAATTAGCCAAGTTAAATTTAAGTATATGAAATTTACCTTGTAAGACGAACCATACATGTACAAGATTGTAAAATACTTTGTGAAAGATCGTAGAGTAAATCATAGTGGATGATGAATTGTTGAGTTAACTTACTCTACGAAGAACTCTACAATATCAAGCTCAAATAGAATGAATCGTTGAGTAAAAGATACCTCTAGGCGCATGACGAAGTAAGCAAACGTGAGCGTGTTTGGTGGAACAGTAACTACCAACAGGTGTGAGTTGCAGTTACAACAGATGAAATTACCAATGAAATCCTAACACGTGTCCTACTAACAAATTGCGAGGGAATTGAATTTAAGCCTTATGCTACGTTTGGATCGATGGAATAGGAGGGAGAATGGAATGAATCATTCCATTGAAATGATAAAAATGTTGTTTGGTTTGTTTATTCCAACGGAATAATGTATTCCTCCTGGAATGATAGTTAACTTAAAATTTTAATTTTCATTCCTTGAGGGGTGGCCAGGAATAAATCATTCCATCCATTATTTTTAAGTAATTGACAAATATACCCCTAAATATATAATAGGGCTTTTTACATATTCATTCAATTTGATCGATCTGGGAACGACGAGAGAGAAGGGGCCGAGATTTGATAATTTATTCGGAATTTCCATATTTCTATTTCTTCGTAATTTACCCCACTTACCCCCACTCAGCCACCACGCCCCGCCCCTCCCCTCCCCTCCCCTCCCCTCCCCTCCCCTAACCTAACCCACCTACCCCACCTACCCCCACCCCTACCAACTTACCCCCACCTACTCCCACTCCACCCCTACCAACCTACCCCCACACCCACCCCTTACCCACCCACCCCACCCCACCACACCCACCCCACTACACCCCACCCCACTCTACCCCACCCTACCCCATCTACCCCACACCACCCCCACCTACCCATCCACCCACCCCACCTACTCCATCTATCCCACCCCATTTACCCCACCTACCCACCCCACCCCACCCTACCCCCACTTACCCACCGCACCCCCACCTACCCATCCATCCACCCCACCCCACCCCATCTCCCCACCCCACCGACCCACCTACCCCCACCCCCTACCCCTACCAACTTACCCCCATCCAGCCACCCCAACCCACCTACCCTATCAACCAACCTACCCCACCCCACCTACCCCACCTACCCTCACCCCCTACCAACCTACCCCCACCCAGCCACCCCAACCCATCTACCCTACCTACTAACCCACCCCACCCCACCCCACTTACCCCCACCCCTACCTACCCACTCCCACCCAGCCACCCTAACCCACTTACCCACCCCCACCCCACCTTATCCCTATTTACCCCACCCCCACACCCACCCCTACCCCCACCCCCACCCAACCACTTCAACCCACCTACCCTACTTACCAACCCACCCAACCCCACCTACCCCACCCCCTACCAACCTACTCCCACCCAGCCACCCCAACCCACCTACCCTATCTACCAATCCACCCCACCCCACCCACTCCATCTACCCCCACCCCCTACCAACCCACCCCCACCCAGCCACCCCAACTTACCCACCCCACATACCCTATCCCACCCCACCCCACTCCACCCCATCCACACCCACCCCCACACACCTACCCCCACCCCACCCTATCCCCTCCCCTCCCCTTCCCTTCCCTTCCCTTTATTTCTAAGAATGAAATATGTGTTAAATTTTTAATATAAATTGAATTTAAGTTAAATTTGAACATTTGAGGATATTTAGGTCACTTTCTAATTATTTATTTCATTCTTAGATGTATTCCTAACATCAACCAAACATGTACATGGAATATTAAAAAATCATTCCATTCCCTTCCTTATTCCATTCCCTCATCTATTCCATTCCCTACTCTATTCCATTCCTTCAATCCAAACGTAGACTTAGTTTACTCTACGATTTCGAGCTCTAACTCAACTTCCCCCCCCCCCCCCGTTTTAGCTCAAATTAATCACTGCAACCATGTCGTCTAACCAAGTTATATCTGGAAATCAATTGTGCTTTGACCAATTTGAAGGTGTGGAATCTCACTTCCGCACTATTCTCGATCTGGTTAATAATGTTGGATTATATGAAGTTCTAAACGCCGATACAAGTGTCTATGCGACGCCCCCAAATCCAGGTTATCTTTACCTCAGGTTTGGTGCTCACGATACTATCGTATCCATACACCCCAACTTATTACTAATTTAAACCTATCTTAGATTACATATTAATTTTAACTTAAATTACAGGCTCTATAGACCTTTATATATTACAATACCAAATATTAATACAAGACAATAATAATAAGGTAATTAATACAATTACTCCTTAAGTTCATATAAGCACAGACGCTTAATAATAAATTATTATGTCACTTTTTCTTTTCTCTTATCTTTCTCGGACGTACTAGCATTCTCAGTTTTAACTGAAAACGTTATATTCAACGCAAGGGTGAGCAAAAGCTTGCTCATCAAGGAAATAAACAGTTGAATATAATGAAAAAGAAATATTTATAATAAAGGGAATATAAATCATGAGATACTGAGATAAACAGTTCTTTAAAAGTTTTGAGTTTAAAAATCAGGCTTTAGCATGCTGTAAGGTCAAATGACCGTTGAACTCTGTACTAGAATTGACAGTACTAAAACTGAATATACTTTAGACTTGTACTTTATGTGATCGACCTAAGTAATCTATATTATGCACAACATAGTAGTCTAATGACATATTACATGTCCTTCGGAATCATATGTCAGGTATCATATGCCCCTATAAAAGGGTTGTTCGTTCACAGCATTATATAGGAGTCCGCACCATAACAAAATGGTATGGAGAACATGAATGAACAATAACAATATATCTCAATATTTGTCTAGCCGAAATAATGGCATTGACATGCTTTCAATATAATAAGAATAACTGAATATGAAATATTGTAGTACAATAAGTTGAATAACTTGAAAAGATACCTTTTGAGTTAAATACTTCAATATAAACTTTATTTAAGAGAAACATGTTTAATATACTTGCCTCTCGTGTCGATTAAACTTTTAAGAAAGTGTTTTGCCATTGAGTAGCCTACATATATCCAATATTGACTTAATTATCTTTTAGCACAAAGTCTACTTTATTGATTTACATAGTTTAACTATGGTTATTGAAGTTATATTCAATAACCATCAAATAATCTATTTACTAATATAAGAAGTTTTATAGAAAGCTTTTATTTGAAAATACAGTTAGTTACACATAGGTGTATAACTTATTACTACACCTTTGCACAGTTTAGTATATACATATATATCACTTTTCTTATAATTAGTTCACATAAGCACACTATACATTTATAGTTCAAATATATGCCAAAGCATACTTGATTTCACCCAAACATGACATGTCATGGAGCTTAGATCATTACACATTTTTATTAACTTATTTAGTCATGCTATGAAATTAACAAGCCTTAAATTTTACTTTTAGAAATATAATTCAAAAACTCAAAATTTTGATTTTTGAGGTACATTTGAGGATTTTTAGATATGATAGTCTTTTGAATCTATCATTTGTGCACTTTTATAGTCCTCATACCAAAGTATTTTATCCTTAGTTTAGGTCATAAAAACTAACAAGTTAGGCAATTCAAAAATAAGCCTCCAATGGGCCGTTCTTAACAGTTTCTTAAGAAACTGCACTTTTTATGAATTTTGAGGCTACTTTGATGATTTTTAGGAATTTTTGTATTAGGCTTTTGGACAAGAACTCTGGACATAATTCTAGCCTATATACCAAAGTATTGTTTTTATTGGTTTAGGTTTCCAGGTAAGCCTTTTATGCTTCTTGAAACTCATGCCCAAATTAGGTGTTTTCCACAGTTTTTTGTTTACAAACTTTGGTGACATTTATATTTCTGGCCTTTTGGGTTCATTCCAACACTTGAATTATTACTAGTTAAGACTAGTTTAAGCATTCTCTTGACTTTGTTAAGCATAGATTTGATTTTGACCATCCAAACCTAGCTTTTTCAAGTTTTTACATACTAATTTCTCAAGTTCTTGTATATATTAGCATTCCAACACTTGGAATAGCCTATCATACCTCTAACTCATTTGTTTAAGGTGTTAAAACTAAGTTCTAAGCAAAATGACAAAATCTCAAATTTCATACTTTGAAATTTTGGGATGTGATTATTTGGGCCTAGTCATGCTGTAGCCCAATTTATTTAATGAACCGAATTTGATGTTGGCCCATATATATTTATTTGGATAGCTTGTTCAAATAGTGGGAGAGTTCTTATTAAAGTAAGATTGTGTTTCCTTATTTGATGGGATATGAAGTTCTAATTTGGGAAGAAATCTATCCGCCATTAATTGCAGTTATAAGGTGATTCTAAAAAAGATTCCTACACCTAATTGGATTCTGGTGGACATGACTTCTATAAATACAACAACAAGCAAGGGTTAGAGGGGACAAATAATAACACAATAACATATGACACAAATAAATAATTTGTACTCCATAATATTTTAGTGAATTTCTTATCTCTCTCCACGGTTTTTTCCCAATTAGGTTTCCATGTAAATTCTTGTGTCCATATTTTATATCTATTACAATGATGCATTTCATAAGTTTGATTTCACAACAATACAATCAACTATTCCATCAACTGTTAGCACGATTTTAGCCTGCTATTTTGGTGATTTCGTCAGGCGTACAAAATTTGGCATTAACATTGGCACCATGTGTGAGAATGTTTTTATACTGTTATTTTTTAATCACCAATTACTGAGATAAAATGAAGACGATGCAATTATTTGAAGTATTTTGATCCGGATCACATGAAGAACCATCAACAATTCAACTAAAGCCAGGTCTTTCGTCTTTTTCTTTATTTGTAAATTATTTTTTGCAAGCATGAACAGACATTCAATTACTCCCTAGAATTCTTGATAGGTACATGGGTATTTTATGAAAAAATGAGTTATTGATCCAATATAAAGATAACTTTTTAACGTCCTTAATTATCCACTACAGCCACCCAGTTGGACTTTGTGGCAGCCGCCTGTAACTACTTTATATACGACTGCATCACATAATTAGTAGTCTTCATTTACAATAAATAAATAAATAAAATATATCATTTGATATCACATAAAAGCTAAGTTACTCTCTTTTTTATTAAGTAAAAAAAAATATATGCAACATGTACACCTTCTGCTATCATGTGGCTTGTGATAATCATTATCATTAATTATGTTTTGAACGTATACATGTGTATAAACTCATGTAGGTATTTTTCTTGAGTTTGTGGGTTTTTGTCAGGAGTAACATGATTAATGTTATAAAACCCATTCTATTTATGCCCCTTAATGCCTATTGTTACCTTGTATACTTATACCTAGGTTCATGCTCTTGTAATTGTTTTTCAATAAAGGAAAGGATGCAGTAGCCGGTTTGTAAAACCCGGAGAAGCGGAGCCCACCCGCTTCTTACTCGTCTGACTGCGGTGATATACCTATACTACTAAGGGGCTGTTTGTTTAGAATTTAACGGGTTTGAATGGTTGAATCGGTAAGTGGCGGAATCATTAAGTGCGTTTGTTTTGAAAAAAAATCGTCTGAATGGCTGAATCGGTCACATGCGTTGACTGAATGGTTAAGTCCGAATTTTTGGTCTGAATGGTTGGCTGAATGAAGTAACAAATAATAATAATAATAATAATAATAAAAAATATTAACTATTATATTATGTAATATTAAATAAATTTACAACAACTTTGAATTTTTTCAGAGGGGTAAAATATTAAAAATATGTTATTCAGATATTTAAGATATGTCAGTTATCAAACAATTTTTTTTATTCAGATTCAGCTCATTCAAATTCAAATTCAGCTCATTCAGATTCAAATTTATTCAATTTTTATCAAACACCCCCTAAGTTAACTTGTCTCCTAGCCGTATCAAGTCAGCAGCCTCCGTGGACCCAACTGAGAATCAGGAGACACGTGCTCCTCAAACACAACAATAAAATCGGTCCACCACTGACCACTACTAAAAGATCACACAGGCAAGATTCCTCTCCTCGACTCGAACTAATTTCTTCTTAAGCATAGGCAAGGGGCCTTGGAATCAAGGAAGTCCATAGAAACTATGCAAGATCTGATCATCCTACAAGGCTATTTCTGAATTCAGAGGGTTCGATTGCTATGAAGGGATAGACTAATAATGAAGCAAGGGGTTATATTCACGGTGTAAGACCCCAATTTACTATAAATAAAATTAAATTTTTCTCTATTTATTATTCTAAATTAATAAAGTGTTAATTTGATATAATGCTTTAGTTATGAGTGAAATGTGTAAATTTTACAAAATAAGCAAGTGGTTATAAAATATTTATTGTTGTCGAAAAATATTCGTTTGGTCGTGGAATATTCTTGTTGGCGGGGAATATTCGTACGACGACGCAGTCATTTGTGGGTCCCATAACGGAAAACGGTTGAATGAAAGAAAAAGACAAAGTATGAGTTTTTATAAATAACGACGTAATTGTTACCGTTAACACTGTTGGAATACCTGGTGGTTAAAATACAGTAATACGCGTGGTTGCACAGTAGCACACGGTATTGCACAGTATTTTTGGAATTATTGATTCTTACGTAAGAAGACACTACTCAATAATTGTTACAATAATTACTGTTCAATATTTTATTTTATTGATTCAATAATTGCTGCGTTGATATTTTATATTATTGTTGTTTCAATAATTGTCATTGCACAGTATTTTCCATTATCAGATCAATAATTCATATTATTTGAACAATATTATTAGATATGATTATTGGCAATGTCTAGAAAGTTCTGTCAAAGAGAGGTTTGGACACCTAATTGCGCGCCAGTAAGGAGAAATCCTTATCGGAAAGCCCCCTCTTTCCTAGGACTGCCTGTGTTGTCATTATTGTGATTCTGTAATATTATTTGTGAATAATTAATTATTAATAAGGAAATATTTATTTGATGCGGATATAAATGATGAATTTATTTATGTGGTTATAAATGAAAGAATTAATGTTGAGGTGTTTTATCAGTATTTTATCGGATTGGAGGTATTAAAAGATCAAATCAGTGTTCTTAAAGCTCTATTGCGTGAGTTATAATTTTAATCCGACCGTTGGATCGTTGTGATTTTTGGATATGTTATACATATATAAGTTGAGTATATGTCCACAAATTTTGAACCGTTAAAAATTAACGCATGATTTGTTATGAATTTTAAGAGGTGTTGAAAATTATCCGTTTGTGGGTTTCAGATATTTTCTGTCTGGAATTTGGAAAAACTTAAAGCTACAAAGTTGTAGAGAATTTGATTTCGTGTGGAATGGACATAAAATTCGTATTTTTCTGATAAACAAGCTATTTTCTATGAATTATTGAAGTTTCGAAAAATAAAATAATTTTTATTATAATTGGGGTGGGACCCACTTTTGGTTGGTGTTGAATGCATGTGGACTGTTATTTTTCTTCCAAAATGGCTGCTCATCAATTCAATTGAAGCATGCGTAGAGATTTAAAAAAAATAATATTATTTTATTATTTTATTATTTAGTCTTCTATGGCGTTCTAATATTTTTCTATAAATAGGCACTTAGGTTATAATTGAAAATCACATCAGAAATAAGTTTTCTTTCTCTCTATATTGTCGAGCGTATTTTAGTGAGTATTTTGATACTTTGAGAGTTGCTATTCAGTGCAAGTTTCTTTTGACTTTATATTCGATATTCCGAACAGAAGTACTATCATTTTGAGGTAAGGGGTGTTATTTTTTTTGTAATGATGTTATTCTTTTAATATCATTATACCAAAATATTGGTATGGATTTTATTATGAAATTTTTACCTTTTTGTGTCGGGATTACTATTCACGTATACGACACTATTCACGAATACGACACTATTCACCGAAAAATAAAAATTTTCCTTTTTGTCCAAGATGTCTATTATGGTTACTATCTTTGATTGTATCCCTGTTTTGATCTTCATTTTTTTGAATTCTGCTTCACAATTGGTTATTATGAAGTATTATTGATCTTGGATAAACTGTTATACGAATCCCTAATAATTGTCCTTTTGTCTCACTGGATTCGTTTTCTTTAAAATATTTTTTATCATCCTCAGTCTTAAATAATGATGTTACTGAATATCTTTGGCATGTAGTGCAGAGATGAATGATTAACTAATGAATATCTTTGGCCCGTAGTGCAAAGATGAACATGTGTTGAGATGAACATGACCGACAAGTGATACAAATAAATATCTTTGGCCTGTAGTGCAAAGATGAATATTTGATTAAAGATGTATATTGATTGATGTTACAGGGATAAAATATTGATGATGAACTTTTAAATCTTAGAAGATAGTAGAATTCATTCTCTACGTGACTCTTCTAATGAATTGCTGTTTCCACTGCATTTGTTGATCTAAAACTTGTTGTCTATTATATTCTATCAAATTTTTCCCTGTTGAAGGCTAATGATAATTTGTTGTATATTATCTTAGTCATAATATTCTTTACTAGGCTAGTTGAGCTCACCCTTTTCCTTTTTGTTTCATTTTTCTTCTCAAGAGGTGATAACATAACAGGATCTAGTCGGGGTATGAAGTGATGGTTCTAGAAAGATGTTTTAGCAGTCCTCACTATTTCTGTAAAATAGTGTATGAATAATTGTAATGAGGACTTATTTGAGTGTGGATATTGTCTAGAATACAATATTTGTATTTAAATTAACAGTATGTGTTGTCGTATTTTGCACGATAATTGTACTATCGAAGTTGTAGTTTGCTTTCTGTACCATGTATTTGGCGACTCAGAGTGAGTGTTGTATACCTATTTTGGGGGCATCACAGTTGGTATCAAAGCTTAGGGATATGATCCCTGACTGAGATGCGAGACTAGAACTAAGAGGGGAGAGACGGGTAAATCCTTCGCTAGTGTGTCCTACCTAAGCTTATTTGTTGGTTGGTCATAATATAGGGATATTATGTGATATGTTAATTTGTTTAGTTAACCCTTGTTTTATGGCAGTATTTAAGAATGGCTGATGAGAACATTAACAATGGAGTGTATGAGACCGTGGAAACACCTTTAGTCACCAATCAGGAGAATGTGCAATAGGCTGACAATGTTCCTCCTATAAACAACACCACTGATCAAACGATCACTACTAGAAAATTGACCTATAGCGACGGTCGCCGACCGTCGCTATAGGCCAAAAGACCGTCGCTAAAAGTTTTACCGACGGTAAACGACCGTCGCCATAGAAGCCATCGCTATAGGTTTTAGCGACGGTCTTTAGGCCTATAGCGACGGTCGCCGACCGTCGCTATAGGCCATGACAAAACAGCGTATTTTCTCTTTACCAGATGTCTATAGCGACGCTTAGCGACCGTCGCTATAGGTCAGTGTTTGATATAACATTATAGCTACGGTCCATGACCGTCGCTATAGCCTTTTATATTTAAAAAAAATAATTAATAATGCACATTAATTCAACAAACACAAATACAATATAAAATAAAATATTAAAAATATTAATATGATAAAATAATATGATACAATGATCCCACATTGGTGACAGCAGCGTTAAATACAATGATCCAGTGACAGCAGCAGTAAATACTGCAGAATTGCTAGAAATATGAGAATTTCTTTTTCTTTCATATGATATTTTGGAGCATGTTGGAGCATGTTGCAAAGATTGCAGGTAATGGTGTCGCTCCAGGGAGGCTGCATGTTGCTCGAGCTATGGTAGAAGCAGATCATATAGAGAATCTGAAACATGCTTTTGCGCGATATCTTTATGATGGAGGACCTGCTTATCCTTGGGACTACAGACATCCAAGGACACAAAATTGAATAAATATGATATGTAGTTGAGGTGCAATTACAAGTTAAGATTCCAAGTAAAGCTAACTTACGTTCTCAACTGCAACACCAAAGTGTCCAAAACCTGTTCCAATATCATACTTGTCAACATAATCTGCAAGAAAAACAAAACCAGATGTCATTATACTTTCATCCCTATCATTTGCAAACATAATAAGCATAAAAGACAACTAATGCATTTGAACACCCAAACAAAGTGCCACCAGAAACATTTATGTGCGTATGTATGTATTTTACCTGCAACACCAAGAACAAGAGCTCGAGCTGGTTCTTTTGCCATTGTTGAATATCTGATCTTAATCTAATCTGCTCTAGAGAGAGAAAGGGAACTGGCCACAATTATATCAAGAGCTTCATTCCATTCAATGGATAGCTGAGATGGTCAAAGCAAACCTGCTCAGGAGGACAATACACAATTATATCAAGAGCTTCATTCCAGTCAGTAGGACCAATAGAACTAGCAAGTGTCCGGGGCATTGAATGCCTCTCCATATAAAATTCATGATGATCATAATTGAGGTTGAGTTCTTGAACATTAAAAGCCTTAGTCGAAAATGTGCAAAAAACATATATAACATCTTATATATTTAGCAAAGAGATTACCTCTAAGGTTTAAGCAGCTTTGTTAAGCTCAAGAGTTCCATCTTCTGCATGCTTGATTAAGTAGATGAATTTTCTCCAGGGTGTGGAGAAGGGTTCTGAGATTGAGATGAGAGAGACTCTTTACGATCCAAAGAAGAGGTCCAAGGTGGTGACGAGAGAGGTTGGTGCCAAAGTCTCCTTTTCTTAAGTGGTATATTCTCCACGGTATCAGCAGACCCCCGACCAAGAAATGCTACATTAAGCTACCACAAAGAGAGTAAATATTTATGCTGATTTAAGACAATTTTAGTGGTTAGCAGTATACGGACCAAGAAAACATACCTTTCCAGATTCAGTAACTGTGGAGTCTTGCCTAGCCCTTTTGGGGTTATTGACTAGTTCCACATACAAGTTCATGCTTCTAACAGCTAGCTTTCTACACCACCTTGTTGTACTGAGACAACCTTTTGTTACCTTCTTCGAATGCAAGTCACGATTAATAATTCTAGTCAGTTCCACCTCAACTGTAAACTGCACTAAGAATGATTGCAGATACATGTGACTATTTGACTATAATAAAAGCAACTATTTGACTATAATAAAAGCAGCTACAACATTAATATTAATGAACTAAAGGCCATGAGATAAAATAATAAGGGTGGCTGGAAGGATATTGTTGATCCTAACCTTTGATGACAGTAAGGATATTGTTGATCATAAGCTTTGCAGCTGAAGTATATCAGTAATAGCAACAATAAAAATGACCATATAATTCTGATACATACCACAAACTAATCAAGTTGCTGAATTATAAAGACTTCACACAAATATGAATATCACTTCACTAAAAATAACTTGGGTACATAGAAAAATATACACCATGGGATGTGGAATATTAAACTGATTCCAGAGAATTTTGACACAATATACTGGGGTCAACTTTGACAAAAGCTACACCACTTGAACCAATAATTCAGGAAATCAATTTTCAATCACATAGCCATTTGAATCATTTCAAAGCTAATCACACAGTAAATATAATTAAAATACAATTAACCCATACCAATAATCAGTAAACATAAATGGAATTAAATCACACGGGGTTGTTATTTTTGCAGAAATATCTACTGGTCATTTAATAAGAGAGCAAAACAGAAATAGCAAATAGAAATATTGGTCATACGGGGTTGAATGGAATTGTTTTCTTTACTTGAGAAACATTTCAACAATTAAAGACCTAGATTCCATTTAAGAGTTATATACATGGAAAAACATTATGTGTAGGTCAGAGCAATTAGCAAAGTGGACAAGCATTACACAACACTGTTATGACAGAGCAATTAGCAAAGTGCAGGTAAGAGTATTAAAGAGTCAAACATTTCTTTAACAAATGACATGACATCAAAGATAACCAGAAACTCTAAAAACCTGTGTTTTCCCCTTATAAAATTGTAGGTGTGGTGTTAGTGGCTCACGTTATGGTCTCTCCTTTATTCAGCACCACAAAATTGTTCCGAGTAAAGAAAGAAGGAATTTCCCTTACCACCTAATTAGGCGCTTTCTTCCCTTCCCCTTATCCTATAAATGTCTTCTGCACAACCTGAATTCATACACCACAAAGCACAAAATCCCCATATCACTATTTCAACCCTCTAAAAAAAATCCTTAAATTAAAACATAAATATAATTCCAAATTTCAATATAAATTAAAAAAAGGAAAATAATTATATTGCTACAAAAAATATGTCTGAATTTTGTTTCTAGTAGACCCATCACTCAATTACCCATCATCCATGTATCATGTACTTGTATTATTCAAGAAATAGTTGCTAAAAATACATTGGATTTAACAGAGCCAGAAAAATACAGTCACGCAGTGAGCCAGAAAAATAGGGGAAATAGGGAATCACCTACAGCCGTACGAGTCACTAACGGAGGGGTACTATTGAAACCAGAGGATCGAGAAGGTGACCAGATCTGTGAGAAGGCGAGCAGATCGTGTGAGAAGGCGACCGACCAGAGGATCGATCTTGTGAGAACGGGTGAGGAGATGGCTGATTTAACTGAGAACGGGTGAGGAGCAGAGAAGAGGAAAGGAAGAATGGGTTCATACATGCAACCTTTGTAATCAGAGGAGCAGATGAGAGGATAGAAAAGAATATGGGTTCAACTCAAAAGGGTTCTAGAGTATGATTTGGGGCGACATAATTTGGGGAAATCAGTGGGAGGGATTTGTACGCGCCAAACTAACCCCAAAAATTTGATCTGTACCGACGGACAGAGTATGACCCTCGGAATAAAAGACCTATACCGACGGTCAAACCATGACCGTAGCTATTGTCACACTATAGCGACACTTCCGCCCCGACCGTCGCTATAGGGCGTCGCCTTTTCTTGATTTTCTTGTAGTGGATGAACAATGGGATGTTTAGAAGCTTTTTGCAGTTTATACAAAATCAGACGAGGGAGACTCGTGTTCAGAATACGGGTGGAAATGATAGCAATGCGTGATTTGTCACGGCCAAGCAGTTCAAAGAGTTGGGACCACCAGAATTCTGGGGAAAGCCAGATCCGATTAAGGCGGAGACGTGGGTCAAGCAAATTACCAAGATATTCGATATCTTGGGATGTACAGAGGAACAGAAGGTTTCATTCGCCACTTTTATGTTCCGTAATGAGGCAGATTACTGGTGGGAATATGTGAAACGTACCCATCTAGCTGCACTAAGCATGTCTTGGGAGACATTTCAGAAACTATTCAATAACAAGTACTTTCTTGAAAGTATTCGTCATATGAAGGAAGTGGAGTTTATTAGACTGGAATAAAAAAACATGACGGTGTCCTATTACGAGGTGAAGTTCGTAGAGTTATCTAGGTTTGCACCTCATTTGGTGGAGAATGAGGAACGTATGACGCGGATGTTTCTGAGAGGTCTGAAACCCGATATACGTCAATATCTCATTTCTCATAAATTTTCTCTGTATTCAGATGTTGTCAATAGGGCTCAATTATTAGAGCGAGATAATGAGTACGTTCAACCGAGGGAGAACAACCAGGGTCAGACTGGTGACAGCAGCCATCGGAGAAATGATAACCAGCGGGGAGGAAGGAATACAGACAAAAGCGGTAATCACTCTGGTGGTAATCGTGGCCATGATAATAGAAGAAGTGAGTCGAGAGGAGATTTTAAAAAGAGAAGGTATAACAATGACAATGTGAAGACGTCAGCACCAGCAGCAACTGTTTCTAAGGGAGGAGAACGACCACCGGTCGTATGCTATAAATGCGGAAAAGAGGGACATATCAGCCCAAACTGCCCACAACAGTTCAAGGTATATTATAATTATGAAAAGGAAGGACATATCGCTCGAGATTATACTATAGCGAAACCAAGTTCAGCGGGGATGGTGACTCAAAAGGCTGTCCCAGAAAAGTCAAAGTCAAAGGTTCTTAAAAGAGCGTTTGTCGTGACTGACCAAAATGCGAGGAACTCGAACGAGGTGATCACGGGTAAGCTAGTCATAAATTCTTGCAAAGTTTATACCTTACTAGATACCAGTTCTACCCATTCATTTATCTCTCTTGCTTGTGCTCAACGTTTAAACTTGACTTCGGAGAAATTAGACTTTGACCTATCTGTGGAGACTCCGTTAGGAGAAACTTTCATTACATCCACTGTTAATAAATCTTGTTTGATCCAAGTTGGCACCATCACATTACCTTTTGATCTTATTTCCTTAAAGATACTTGCTTTTAATGTGATTTTAGGGATTGATTGGTTGACCACTCATCATGCCAAAATTGATTGCTTTCGTAAGGTTGTTAGTTTTCATATTTCTAACCAAACTGTTATGCGAATTCAAGAAACTAAACCACTAAAATCAATCACTGTCATATCCAGCCATAAAGTTATTCGTTTATTGAAAAACTAATGTCAAGCTTTCTTAGCCCATGTTATGGATTTGAATAAAGACACGTCAGATTTGAATAAAATTTCTGTTGTTAGTGAATTTCCTGACGTATTTCCTGAAAAACTTCCTAGTCTACCCCCAGAACGTGAAGTTGAATTCCTTATTAACCTTGAACCGGGTACAAAACCCATTTCTAAAATCCCATATCGAATCGCTCCTATTGAACTTTAGGAATTAAAAGTCTAACTACAAGAATTGTTAGACATCAGTTTCATTCGTTCTAGTACATCCCCTTGGGCTGCTCCTGTTTATTTGTAAAGAAGAAAGACGGGAGTATGCGACTTTGTATTGACTACCAAGAATTAAACCATGTCACCATCAAGAATAGGTATCCGTTACCTCGCATTGATGACCTGTTTGACCAGTTGCAAGGAGCATATTCTTTTCAAAGATCGATCTTCGTTCTGGATATCATCAGCTGAAGATTAAAACTGAGGATATTCCAAAGACTCCCTTCAGAACTCGGTACGAGCATTATGAATTCTTAGTCATATCTTTTGGATTGACTAATGCTCCTACTACTTTCATGGATATGATGAACCGAGTATTCAAGGAATATTGGATCAGTTCGTTGTTGTCTTTATTGATGACATTCATCTATTCCAAAAGTCGTGAAGATCATGAGCACCATTTGAAGCTGATACTTAAAAGGCTTCGTGAAAACAAGTTATATGCCAAGTTAAAGAAATGCGAGTTTTGGCTTGAGGAAGTAGCATTCCTTGGGCACGTGGTGTCAAAATATGGACTATCTGTTGACTCGACGAAGATTGAAGCAATACAAAGTTGGGAGCAACCGAAGTCGATGACCGAAGTGCGTAGCTTTCTGGGCTTAGCTGGTTATTATCGAAGATTCGTGGAAGGATTTTTTTGAATTGCTACTCTGTTAACTCAGCTGACTCGAAAAGATATAAAATTTGTATGGAGCGAGGAATGTGAAAAGAGTTTCCAAGAGCTCAAGAGGAGACTCATTTCGGCACCTGTTCTAGCAATACCATCTGGTTTGGATGGATTTTTTATTTACAGCGATGCTTCAGGCAAAGGGTTAGGATGTGTTCTAATGCAACATGGGAAAGTCATAGCCTATGCCTCATGATAACTCAAAGAATATAAGAGGAATTATCCTACTCATGATCTAGAGTTGGCAGCAGTCGTATTTGCGTTGAAAATTTGGAGACACTACCTGTATGGGGAGAAAGTGGAGATCTATACGGATCATAAAAGCCTCAAATATTTCTTCACCCAAAAAGAACTCAATTTGCGGCAACGACATTGGCTTGAGCTGTTGAAAGATTACGATCACACTATTCAATATCATCCTGGAAAAACGAACGTAGTAGCTGACACATTGAGTAGAAGATCATATGCGAGTATGAGTGCGATATTGTCAACGGAAAGGCCCATTTTGTATGACTTGTAAAGGATGGAGATAGAGTTAAAGACTCCAGGGACCCACCATGATGATGGCAAATATACGATATATATCCGATATTCCGAACAAAAGTACTATCATTTTTAGGTAAGGGATGTTATTTTTTTTAATGATATTATTCTTTCAATTTCATTATACCGAAATATTGGTATGGATTTTATTATGGAATTTCTACCTTTTTGTGTCGGGGTTACTATTCATGTATACGTCACTATTCACGAATACGACACTATTCACCGAAAAATGAAAATTTTCCTTTTTGTCCAAGATGTCTATTATGGTTACTATCTTTGATTGTATCCATGTTTTGATCTTTATTTTTTTGAATTCTACTTGACAATTGGTTATTATGAAGTATTATTGATCTTGGATAAACTATTATACGAATCCCTAATAATTGTCCTTCTGTCTCACTGGATTCATTTTCTTTAAAATATTTTTCATCATCCTCAGTCTTAAATGATGATGTTACTAAATATCTTTAGCTTCTAGTGCAAAGACGAATGATTAACTGATGAATAACTTTAGCCCGTAGTGCAAAGATGAACAGGTGTTGAGATGAACATGACTGACTGGTGATATAAATGAATATCTTTGGACTGTAGTGCAACGATGAATATTTGATTAAAGATGTATATTGATTGATGTTACAAGGGATAAAATATTGATGATGGACTTTTAAATCTTAGAAGATAGTAGAATTCATTCTCTATGTGACTCTTCTAATGGATTGCTGTTTCCGCTACATTTGTTGATCTAAAACTTGTTGTCTATTATATTCTATCAGATTTTTCCCTGTTGAAGACTAATGATAATTTGTTATATATTATCTTAGTCATAATATTCTTTACCGGGCTAGTTGAGCTCACCCTTTTCCTTTTTGTTTTAACATGATCTAGTCGGGGTATGGAGTGATGGTTCTAGAAAGATATTTTAGCAGTCCTCACTATTTCTGTAAAATAGTGTATGAATAATTGTAATGAGGACTTATTTGAGTGTGAATATTTTCTAGAAGGCAATATTTGTATTTAAACTCACAGTATGTGTTGTCGTATTTTGCACGACAATTGTATTATCGAAGTTGTAGTTTGCTTTATGTACCATGTATTTAGCGACTCAGAATGGATGTTGTATACCTATTTTGGGGGTGTCACACACGGGATAGAGGTGATGCTGGTGGCAACACAAACATGGACGAAAAAATTTGATGTGGATTAAATCTCCTTTGGGTCGGCAATACTGCTACTTTTGAATTTTCTTGGGTTTTATCGAAGAAGTACTTCAGATATGAAGGCTATTGGTGGGAGAGTACTTCGGATATGGAGACTACTGGTGGGAGAGTACTTTGAATATAGAGGCTACTTATAGGAGAGTACTTCGGATATGGAGGTACTATTTGACAATGGTTAGTGGGAGGATTGTTGGGATAACTTTAATTCTGAGATTTTGTGGTTTTTCTTCTCATTACATGGTGGGACAATATCAAGGGGCTCCGCCACAAAACCATCGGTGGAATAGTAATATTGTTGGCCACTATGATTCAACACTATTGAAATATTTTGATTATTATCTATTGTCTTTCTCTTCGGCACGACAACAGTGTTAACGGAGAGAAAATTTTTGGGCAAGGTATAAGGTTGGTATCTGTTTGGCGCTATATATATTAGATTCGAGGTTCTTCTCTTATTTGGGCTAAATTGGCAGGAAGCAAGATGCACGCATCTTGCATGAGCTCTGACTGTTCAATATGTTTATTCGTGACACTTTTGGTAACCACCCACTTCGGGCAACAACAACTCAGTTTGGATAATGGCAGTTTGCTTCGAAATAGATCACATCGGCTTCATCATGTCTTTGGCTATCTATATCTGAAAATATAAAGGAATCCTCCCAATGGGTTGGGAAAGCTATTTTGGCAGTATAGAGTTGGATGGCGTAATAAGGTCGGATCCTTCGGGAAGGGTTAGTTCTCCCAAAAGGAAGCCTCCCAATGGGTTGGGAAGGCTATTTTGGCGGTATAAGGTTGGATGGCGTAAGAAGGTGGGATCCTTCGGGAAGGCTTAGTTCTCCCGAAAGGAAGCCTCCCAATGGGTTGGGATGACCATTATGGCGGTATAAGGTTGGATGGCATTATAAGGTGGATAAATATCCTTCGGGAAGGCTGCATTCCTCTCGAAAGATCTATACTTCCCAACAGGGTGGGAAGGCAATTTTGGCGTTATAAGGTTAGATGGTGTTATATGGTTGATCAGTTCTTCGAAATGAATACGTTTAGTTCTTCAGAACAGATATGAACATTCATTCTTATTTTTATTCATTTATTTATTCATTCATTCATTCATATGTAAACGGTTCATAAAAGAGCGTTTGTCGTGACTGACCAAAATGCGAGGAACTCGAACGAGGTGATCACGGGCAAACTAGTCATAAATTCTTGCAAAGTTTATACCTTACTAGATACCAGTTCTACCCATTCATTTATCTCTCTTGCTTGTGCTCAACGTTTAAACTTGACTTCAGAGAAATTAGACTTTGACCTATCTAAGGAGACTCCGTTAGGAGAAACTTTCATTACTTCCACTGTTTATAAATCTTGTTTGATCCAAGTTGGCACCATCACATTACCTGTTGATCTTATTTCTTTAAAGATACTTGCTTTTAATGTGATTTTAGGGATTGATTGGTTGACCACTCATCATGCCAAAATTGATTGCTTTCGTAAGGTTGTTAGTTTTCATATTCCTAACCAAACTGTTATTCGAATTCAAGAAACTAAACCACTAAAATCAATCACTATCATATCCAACCATAAAGTTATTCGTTTATTGAAAAACGAATGTCAAGCTTTCTTAGCCCATGTTATGGATTTGAATAAAGACACGTCAAATTTGAATAAAATTTCTGTTGTTAGTGAATTTCCTGACGTATTTCCTGAAGAACTTCCTAGTCTACCCCCAGAACGTGAAGTTGAATTCTTTATTAACCTTGAACCGGGTACAAAACCCATTTCTAAAACCCCATATCGAATGGCTCCTATTGAACTTTAGGAGTTAAAATTCTAACCACAAGAATTGTTAGACATCGGTTTCATTCGTTCTAGTACATCCCCTTGGGGTGCTCCTATTTTATTTGTAAAGAAGAAAGACAGGGAGTATGCGACTTTGTATTGACTACCAAGAATTAAACCATGTCACCATTAAGAATAGGTATCCGTTACCTCGCATTGATGACTTGTTTGACCAGTTGCAAGGAGCATATTCTTTTCAAAGATCGATCTTCGTTCTGGATATCATCAGCTGAAGATTAAAACTGAGGATATTCCAAAGTACTCCCTTCAGAACTCGGTACGAGCATTATGAATTCTTAGTCATATCTTTTGGATTGACTAATGCTCCTACTGCTTTCATGGATATGATGAACCGAGTATTCAAGGAATATTTAGATCAGTTCGTTGTTGTCTTTATTGATGACATCCTCATCTATTCCAAAAGTCGTGAAGATCATGAGCACCATTTGAAGCTGATACTTAAAAGGCTTCGTGAAATCAAGCTATATGCCAAGTTAAGGAAATGCGAGTTCTGGCTTGAGGAAGTAGCATTCCTTGGGCACGTGGTGTCAAAATATGGACTATCTGTTGACTCGACGAAGATTGAAGCAATACAGAGTTGGGAGCAACCGAAGTCGGTGACCAAAGTGCGTAGCTTTCTGAGCTTAGCTGGTTATTATAGAAGATTCGTGGTAGGATTTTTTTGAATTGCTACTCCGTTAACTCAGCTGACTCGAAAAGATATAAAATTTGTATGGAGCGAGGAATGCGAAAAGAGTTTCCAAGAGCTCAAGAGGAGATTCATTTCGGCACCTGTTCTGGCAATACCATCTGGTTCGGATGGATTTTTTATTTACAGTGATGCTTCAGGCAAAGGGTTAGGATGTGTTCTCATGCAACATGGGAAAGTCATAGCCTATGCCTCATGATAACTCAAAGAATATAAGAGGAATTATCCTACTCATGATCTAGAGTTGGCAGCAGTCGTATTTGCGTTGAAAATTTGGAGACACTACCTGTATGGGGAGAAAGTGGAGATCTATACGGATCATAAAAGCCTCAAATATTTCTTCACCCAAAAAGAACTCAATTTGCGGCAACGACATTGGCTTGAGCTGTTGAAAGATTACGATCACACTATTCAATATCATCCTGGAAAAACGAACGTAGTAACTGACACATTGAGTAGAAGATCATATGCGAGTATGAGTGCGATATTGTCAACGCAAAGGCCCATTTTGTATGACTTGCAAAGGATGGAGATAGAGTTAAAGACTCCAGGGACCCACCATGATGATGGCAAATATACGATATATATCCTGATATTCCGAACAAAAGTACTATCATTTTTAGGTAAGGGATGTTATTTTTTTTAATGATATTATTCTTTCAATTTCATTATACCGAAATATTGGTATGAATTTTATTATGGAATTTCTACCTTTTTGTGTCGGGGTTACTATTCATGTATACGTCACTATTCACGAATACGACACTATTCACCGAAAAATGAAAATTTTCATTTTTGTCCAAGATGTCTATTATGGTTACTATCTTTGATTGTATCCATGTTTTGATCTTTATTTTTTTGAATTCTACTTGACAATTGGTTATTATGAAGTATTATTGATCTTGGATAAACTATTATACGAATCCCTAATAATTGTCCTTCTGTCTCACTGGATTCATTTTCTTTAAAATATTTTTCATCATTCTTAGTCTTAAATGATGATGTTACTAAATATCTTTAGCTTCTAGTACAAAGACGAATGATTAACTGATGAATAACTTTAGCCCGTAGTGCAAAGATGAACAGGTGTTGAGATGAACATGACCGACTGGTGATACAAATGAATATCTTTAGCCTGTAGTGCAAATATGAATATTTGATTAAAGATGTATATTGATTGATGTTACAGGGATAAAATATTGATGATGAACTTTTAAATCTTAGAAGATAGTAGAATTCATTCTCTATGTGACTCTTCTAATGGATTGCTGTTTCCGCTACATTTGTTGATCTAAAACTTGTTGTCTATTATATTCTATCAGATTTTCCCTGTTGAAGACTAATGATAATTTGTCATATATTATCTTAGTCATAATATTCTTTACCGGGCTAGTTGATCTCACCTTTTTCCTTTTTGTTTTAACAGGATCTAGTCGGGGTATGGAGTGATGGTTCTAGAAAGATGTTTTAGCAGTCCTCACTATTTCTGTAAAATAGTGTATGAATAATTGTAATGAGGACTTATTTGAGTGTGGATATTTTCTAGAAGACAATATTTGTATTTAAACTCACAGTATGTGTTGTCGTATTTTGCACGACAATTGTATTATCGAAGTTGTAGTTTGCTTTATGTACCATGTATTTAGCGACTCAAAATGGGTGTTGTATACCTATTTTGGGGGCGTCACACACGGGATAGAGGTGATGCTGGTGGCAACACAAACATGGACGAAAAAATTTGTTGTGGATTAAATCTTCTTTGGGTTGGCAATACTGCTACTTTTGAATTTTCTTGGGTTTTATCGAAGAAGTACTTCAGATATGAAGGCTATTGGTGGGAGACTACTTCGGATATAGAGGCTTGGTGGGAGAGTACTTTGAATATAGAGGCTACTGATAGGAGAGTACTTCGGATATGGAGGTACTATTTGACAATGGGTAGTGGGAGGATTGTTGGGATAACTTTAATTCTGAGATTTTGTGGTTTTTCTTCCTAGTACATGGTGGGACAATATCAAGGGGCTCTGCCACAAAACCATCGGTGGAATAGTAATATTATTGGCCACTATGATTCAACACTATCTAAATATTTTGATTATTATCTATTGTCTTTCTCTTCGGCACGACAACAGTGTTAACGGAGAGAAAAATTTTGGGCAAGGTATAAGGTTGGTATCTGTTTGGCGCTATATATATATTAGATTCGGGGTTCTTCTCTTATTTGGGCTAAATTGGCAGGGGGCAAGTTGCACGCATCTTGCATGAGCTCTGACTGTTCAATATGTTTACTCGTGACACTTTTGGTAACCACCCACTTCGGGCAACAACAACTCAGTTTGGATAATAGTAGTTTGCTTCGAAATAGATCACATCGGCTTCATCATGTCTTTGGCTATCTATATCTGAAAATATAAAGGAAGCCTCCCAATGGATTGGGAAAGCTATTTTGGTAGTATAGAGTTGGATGGCGTAATAAGGTCGGATCCTTCGGGAAGGCTTAGTTCTCCCAAAAGGAAGCCTCCCAATGGGTTGGGAAGGCTATTTTGGTGGTATAAGGTTGGATGGCGTAAGAAGGTGGGATCCTTCGAGAAGGTTTAGTTCTCCCGAAAGGAAGCCTCCCAATGGGTTGGGATGACCATTATGGCGGTATAAGGTTGGATGGCATTATAAGGTGGATAAATATCCTTCGGGAAGGCTGCATTCCTCTCGAAAGATCTATACTTCCCAACAGGATGGGAAGGTAATTTTGGTGTTATAAGGTTAGATGGTGTTATAAGGTTGATCAGTTTTCGAAATGAATACGTTCAGTTCTTCAGAACGGATATAAACATTCATTCATATTTTTATTCATTTATTCATTCATTCATTCATTCATATGTAACATAAACAATTATTCAGTTCTTCAAAATGAATATGTTTAGTTATTTGGAATGAATACGTTCAGTTCCTGGGAACTAACATTTTTTATGGAGTTCAGTTGGATGTTCAGTTCCTCGGAACGAACTTTATAATTGGTGTTCGATTGGATCTTCAGTTCCTCAGAACGAACTTTATAATTGGTGTTCGGTTAGATGTTCAGTTTTTGGAATGAAATTTATTGGTGTTCGGTGGATTATTTATTTATCTTCGGTTGTGATAAGGTTAGTTCTTGATCTTTGGTTGTGATAAAGTTAGTTCTTTATCTTCGGTTGTGATAAGGTTGGTTCTTGATCTTCGGTTATGATAAGGTTGGTTCTTTATCTTCGGGTGTGATAAGGTTGATTCTTTATCCTCGATTGTGATAAGGTAAGTTCTTTGGCCTTCGATTGTGATAAGGTTGGTTCTTTATCCTCGGTTGTGATAAGGTTGGTTCTTTGGTCTTCGGTTCTGATAAGGATGGTTATATGTTCAGCGTATGATGTTTGGGTGTGACAATTCATCTTCGGCGAATACGAATCTTTTGTTGGTATAAATTTGTATACTCTCTTATTTTAAGTTCCTTATAAATAAGAGACTGGGGGACAATATTGGGATGTGATTATTTGGGCCTAGTCATGGTGTAGCCCAATTTATTTAATAGACCGAATTTGGTGTTGGTTCATATATATTTATTTGGATAGCTTGTTCAAATAGTGGGAGAGTCTTTATTAAAGTAAGATTGTTTTTCCTTATTTGATGGGATAGGGAGATCTAATTTGTGAAGAAATATATCAGCCATTAATTGTAGTTATAAGGTGATTCTAAAAAGGACTTCTACTCCTAATTGAATTCTGGTGGACATGACTTCTATAAATACAACAACAAGCAAGGGTTAGAGGGGACAAATAATAACACAATAACATATGACACAAATAAACAATTAGTACTCTCCATATTATTTTAGTGCATTTCTTATCTCTCTCCATTGTTTTTTTCTAATTGGGTTTCCACGTAAATTCTTGTGTCCATATCTTATATCTTTTACAATGATGTGTGTATGTTTATCTGTGTGTATTCATGAGTTTGATTTCACAACAATACAATTAACTACTCCATTAATCGTTAGCGCGATTTTAGCATATTATTTTGGTAATTTCGTCAGGCGTACAAAATTTGGCGTTACCACATTAGCTTTCCAACACTTGGAATGACCTATTATGTGACGCCCCCAAAATAGGTATACATCACCCATCTTGAGTTGCCAAATACATGGTAGAAAATTCAAATACAACTTAATTATACAACAGTTGGGTAACATACGACAAAACATAATCTAAGAGATTTAATAAAAATATTATCATCTAGACAATATCCACTCTAAATGGAGTCGTCATTACATTTATTGTCACACTATTTCACAGAATAGTGAGGACTACTAAAACAACCATCTGGACTAGTCAATCCGTTCCCCGACTCGTCCCATCTATATTCTCATTTCCTGGACAGAACAGTGAAAGAAAGGGTGAGCTCAACTAGCCTAGTAAGAAATATTATAACTAAGATAATGCAGAATAAATTATCCTTAGCCTTAAACAGTATAACAACTGATAGAATATAATAGACAACAAGTTTTAGATCAATAACTGCAGCGGAATACGCAATCCATTAGAAGAGTATAAAATCTACTATCTTCTATGATTTAAAAAGTTTTTCATCAACTTTATCGCTGAGACTCAGCTTAATAAATAAAAGCGAATCAATCCTGCACCACGACCAAGGATATTCATGTAATCATCAATGGTCATGATTATACCGAATAATCCCTGGTCATAATCATACCAACAACTGTCCATCAATGAACTACAGGCCAATGAAGACTTTCACCACATCATTCATCACATTACAGTCACGATTATACCGAATAATCCCTGGTCATAATCATACCAAGTCCATCTATGCACATAAGCCAAAGATGGCTTTCATCACAATATAAGCATGAGGATGATGACAATGACATAATAATTTAATAAAACAAGTTTAAGGATAAATTTTAAAGATTTATAATCTAATTTATCTAGAAATCAGCGTCCAAATTGTCAACATGATATTGCTTTGTAGAGTAAAATTCAAGAATGCTCAGAAGAATATTTCCATGAAAAGATACTGGATGAAGCGCAAATATCCAGGATATTCTACTAATTTCATGTAGTATAGAAACCAAAACTTTAACCAACTGAGTATAATAGAATATATGAAACTGCAAATGGATTTTCGCCCGCCATACTGTAATCCACGTAGACAGATCATTTCCACAATTTAATAAGGAATGAATACGAAGGATCATTCACCATGCATGCGATAGTCCACATAGACAGGTTATTCCAACAGAATAATAAAGAACGGAATAACAGAAGAATTCACCATGCATGTAGTAGTCCATGTAGACAGGTTATTCCAACAGAATAATAAAGAATGGAATAATAGAAGAATTCACCATGCATGCGGTAGTCTGCGTGACAGGTTATTCCAACAGAATAATATAGAATGGAATAACAAAAGAATTCACCAGGTATGCGATAGACCGCACAGACAGGTTATTCCAACAGAATAATAAAGAATGAATAATAGAAAAATTCACCAGGCATGCGATAGACCGCATAGACAGGTTATACTAACAGAATAATAAAGAATGGAATAACAGAAGAATTCACCAGGCATGCGATAGATCGCACAGACAGGTTATTCCAATAGAATAATAAAGAATGGAATAACAACCCTTACGAATACTGAAAGAAATAACTCTCTTCATGAATACGAAAGAAATAATACCCCTTACCTTAGAAAAAACTGAATACTGAAATAGTGAGGTATCAGACTTCTCTTCTTCTTTCTCTCTATAATAATTACTCTATAGCTTTAATGAATTGGTGAGAAATGAAGGAAGAATGAGCTTCTATTTATAGGAAAATATAATTTCAATAATTGCACGTTTTAGGGCTCGAAATATTACAGAATAATACCTTCCTCTTTTCCTTTATTTTTAATTTAGTCCTGCAAGTATTATCAAACTTGCAGCACCTCCCCTAATAGTAAATCATATGAATCAATAGTAAATCATGTGAATCAATAGTTCTAGACATGTAAAAATACGAATTACAGTATAGTACCTCCATCTATACCTCCATTTTTATCTTAGTCATGCAAGTATTATCAATCTTGCACCACATCCCCTAATAGTACAAGAAAGTTAATTAATAGTACACACATATGGACAAATAGTTATAATCATGTGAATTAATAACAATTAATCCCTTATTTATCCGATTAATTACCCGATTGGTCAATATAACCTCTAGACATCAATTATTATCGAAATAAATGTCAATTTTTACTAACACTAATAATTCCAACACAATGGAACTATCAATTTCATCTTTAAGCGACACAAACTTATTCATCATTAATATTATAACTCACATTATTTAAGAACCAGGTCGTTTCCAGGAAAGAGGGGGCTCTCCGATAAGGATTTCTCCTTATTGGCGCGCAAATAGGTGACCAAACCTCTCCTTGACAGAACTTTTAGACATTGTCAATATTGAAAATAATAATATGAATAACTTTGCCGTCTCAATTATTGATTTAATAATATAACATATTATGCAGATGATACTGTGACAATAATTGAATCAATAATATGAGAGATATGATGCAACAATTACTATAGCAATAATTGAATATAACTGAGTGACTTCTCACGTAAGCATCAATAATCAATACTGTGTGCTACTATGCAACCTCGCGTATTACTGTACTTTTACTATCGGGTAGTTCAACAGTTTTAACGGTAACACTTTCACCGTTGTTTTCTATAAAATGATAATTCTGTCATTTTTTAACTACGACAATACTTCTGTTGTGGGGTCCACCAATGATTGTGCCATCGTACGAATATTCCCTGTTAAAATGAATATTCTCCGACCAATCGAATATTACATAACCACTTGCTTACTTTGCAAAATTTATAAATATTACCCACAACTATAACATTATATCAAATCCACACCATAATATTCAAAAATATATTTCGAGAAAATTATTCTTTATTCATAAAAGTTGGGGTCTTAAAACCTCCAATTCTTATGAAATTTCGTCCTCGAAATTAGGGTACATACTTGATATATCAAAGAGATGAGGATATCTCCCATGTCATTTCTTCCATATCGTGGTTTCTCCACAAAACTTTAACTTGAGGTATAACCTTGGAGCGCAGAATATGATCCTTCTTATCCAAGATTTTAACAGGTAACTCTTTATACGTTAAATCTTCCTCTATCTCGTCTGGTTCTAATTCAATAATGTGGTTTGGGTCTTTCACATATTTACGTAACATAAATATGTGAAAAACGTTATGAACACGAGACATACTTGGCGGTAAGGCAAGTCTATAGGTCACAGTTCCTACTCGATCGAGGATTAAAAATGGTCCAATGAATCGAAGATTGAGCTTTCCTCTCTTTCCAAATCTCGTAACTCCTTTCCATGGAGCAATACATAACAACACATGATCTCCAATATTGAATTCCACGTTCTTTCGATGAAGATCAACATAACTCTTTTGTCGATCTTGTGAGGTTTTTATACGTTGTTGGATCATTTGAATCTTTTCTGTAGTCATACGTACCCACTCCGGTCCTAACAATGTTGTTTCACCCACCTCATCCCAGCATACTGGAGAACGACAATTTTTTCCATACAACGCCTCAAATGGAGCCTGCCAATACTTGCTTGATAACTATTGTTGTAGGAAAACTCCACCAATGGTAAGAACTTGTCCCAACTTCCCTTGAAGTCAAGGAGACATAGTCTTAATAAATCTTTAAGAGTTTGAATAGTCCTTTTCGACTGCCCATCCATTTGAGGATGATATGTCGAACTAAATCATAAATCCGTGCCCATAGCTTTTTGCAAACTAACCCAAAATCGTGAAGTGAATCTTGGGTCTCGATCAGAAACTATGAATACTAGCATACCATGCAATCTTATAATCTCGTTTATGTACATACTAGCAAGACGTTCAAGTGTATAAGTTTATACGAGTAAGTGTATAGTCTATATCCAAGTGGTTTAAAATAGTCTGCCCCTAACTAGTCCATAAACAACCATTAAAGCTTGCATTCATGGTTCTCAAAATAGGGCTTGGTCTAGCCTATTTCAAGCAGGTCCAGATTGGCCTATTTTGAGTCCCTTTTTGGGTGGAACTCGCACTTAATCTTCACAACTTTCAGCCCTCATGGTTTGGTATTTAAGGCACATTATTATAGTATTAAAACCACAATAGCAACATAGCAACATATCATAACAGTCAATATGAAGTTTACTATATCAGTCCAATTTACTTTGTTTTACCCAAGTATTAAGCTATAATGGATTGCAAGTGATGCTAAAACATGATATGTTTAAACATGGGAGCATACTTAAGGTATTTGTTTTACTACATAAGCTACCAAACATAAATTTTAGACCCTAAATTACAGTTAGCATGCTTTAACCTATAATAGTTCTTATCTTAGCATATTATCAAACAGGTAGGGTGCAATTCTTATATTCACATATAGTACAAATATTCCTAACTATTGGACCCCAGCCTTATGGCTTTAAACTCACAACCAAAGCAACCACCTTATTATTCAATCAACTTAAGAATCAAAATCAATATTACCAACACATATAGCTACTATAGCAATAACAATCTCATCGTAAAATTTGTATATTTTACCCATAACTAACCACATTATATCAAATTAACACCTTACTATTCCAAAATCATTAATAGAGGAAAATTTAATTTAATTTATAAAATGTTAGGGTCTTACAACCTCCCCTCCTTATGAAATCTCGTCCTCGAAATTGACTTACGTACCTGGTGTTTCGAAAAGGTGAGGGTACCTCGCTTTTATTTCTGATTTCCAACTCCCAGGTCATTTCCTCAATAGCATGGTTCCTCCACAAAACCTTGACTTATGGTAAAATCTTTGTGCATAGGACATGCTCCTTCCTATCCAAGATTTTGACAGGTATATACCTCCTCATACATTAAATCTTCGGCTATCTTGTCTAGATTCTAACTCAATAATGTGGTTTAGGTTTTTGACATATTTACGAAGCATAGATATGTGTAAAACATTATAAACACGAGACATGCTTGGAGGTAATGTGAGTTTATAGGCCACATTTCCTATTCGGTCAAGAATCTCAAATGGACCAACAAATCGTGGATTGAGTTTTCCTCTCTTCCCAAATCTTGTAACTGTGAAGCCCCCAAATTTAGGTACTTGAAACCTGAACTCGGTGCTTCACGATACCATTTCTATGAGCGAAATACTAATACTAATAATAATAATAACAACATAAATATCAAACTTAATTTACATAAATCAGAGTCTAAATCCCAGGTACGTGACCTTTAAACATTCATTATATCATAGATAACAAACATCACTGTCTTAATAAACTTTAACTATTACATACGATATTATAAAACTCATTTGAACAGCTTTCCTTTCCCCTTGTTCTTGCCTGAACCTTCGGGTTGATCATACTTAGCTGAAAACTATTTAAATTTAAAGCTAAGAATGAGTATTTGAGTGCCTAACAAGTAATATCAATGATAAATATTAGCTGAAAGGATTAAATGTTTTCTTTGAATAACACTTCAATAATGAATCAACAGTTGTGAAGTAAGCTGAACTAATAATAACAACATATCAAATCTATATCAAATTTTTGAAACTACGTACTGATTATAACTGAAGATCAGTCGACAAACTATGAACATTATTTTCTATTTTCGAAAAGGTTAAACAGAACTTCATCTGTAAACCATCATAACTTACAGGCACGGGGGGTGATCAGCCCGTTATGCCCTGTATCGATCAATACTACATGCAAGAACGATATCATCGTTCATCTTATCCACCTTAGGTGCACAAAAGTTTTCCCATGTTCGGGATGTTCATACTTAATCGGGAATCCGAACCAAAACAATCTGGTTGGATACAATAAAGTTCTATCTTGTCCAATAATATTTTTAAGTTTATGTCTAGCTGAATCAAATAGCTTAGACGACTTTTAAGTCATCATATACATATTGGAAATAAATAAGTATGTATCAACATGTGATTAAATACAATGATTATCCAAGTGAGGACACTTGTATAACCATATTTAGAAATTAATGGATAGAATAAATATCTTGATTATGCACTAATATTGTGTTGATAAACAATGATCGGATAATTTAAGAACTTGTATAAATAGATTTCATTTCTACTAATTTATCATTATTATGATTTTTAAAATACCAATTTCAAAAATTCTGGTATTTATCCTGCATGAATTCCTGGTCTAAATATTGGCGAATTTTACTTTTTGGAGAAAAATCCATTAACATTCAAAATTCATATCACTAGCAGTTGGACTATAAGGTCTTCTGTTTGGAGTATTTATTTCATATATACCATGAGGTATTTGATTTTCAGAAATATGAATTCCTCTGATTAAGTCTTCATTTTTGACAGACTCATTGCTTGGATTCTTAGACTCTTGAAAAATAGATTCTAAGGGGTCAGACACAGACTGTCTAGAAGATTCAGGGAAATCAAAATTATAAGAAACATTATTAATAGACCGGCTTCGGGTAAAAGGTCTTTGAAATTTTAAATAAACATTTCCATTACTGGTTTGGACAACATCTTCAATAGATTGTCTAATTATAGGTCTGGTTGGAACGACGTTAGTAATTTACCATTGCTTTGGGAAAGTTATCTCTTCCCAAGGGATCATTCTGGGAATAGCCACTTGACTGCTATAAAGATTAGTGTCAATTAGGACAGTATGTCCTTGTTGGCTTTGTTTCTTGATATAGGGATTTAAAGTAGTTAATACTTTAAGATGAATATGAAATAATATAGCAAAAGGAGGAGATCCTGGTAGATACTCGTAGCCATGAGATATAATTCTCATTTCTAAAACTTTTGAGAAATTATTATCAGTCAATGCAACGCTTAAGTTCGGATAAATATTAAAATAAGCTGGTCCATGAGCAAGACTAGTTTCAATAGCACCCATAAGGGAGGCTTTCCAGTTGAGACACCTACCATCTCTAAGTGTGCATTGAATACTGGTATTTTGACCAAGTAAAGTCAAAGGTTTAAAAGCTACTTAGACAAGTCCTATATGAACATATTTATATTTTTACAAAAAGGGATATAAATCTTCAACATGCAATAAATATAATATTTCATCATTATTCTGTAAAGGAATAACATGTTCAAAGGTTTTAATAATTCTTTTACTGATAAAATCAAAGGTTCCAATTTTATAAATAGTTTCTAGTTTGATTTTTGGAAGGGTCCATTTGTCAAGGGCTTCCTTAACATCCTGGTAGGCAATAAGTTCAGTTGCTTCCAAAGTAGAAGCAGAAGTATTGGCTACTGTTGTTACAGATGAGGTGGAAAAAATCAGTCATTTTTCAAAGTGATCATATATGCATAATTTATAAGTAATATATCTATTAATATGTCAATAAACTTACATGGCTTTGATACCAAAGGAGGGAGGATCAAAGATTGATATTAAATTAAGCACGTCTGTCAATGATTTACAAAGGATAAAAGCCACAACGCCATAACACGGCTAAAGGCAAAGTCCTAAAACACGACTTGGGTGACGTTCCACTTAATCAGACATCAATCTTAGTCTATCTCATCTAGTAAGATGGCATGGATGTTTAAAGGCATATTAAATATATATTAGCAGATAAATTATTACATATATGATCTCATAAAGTTACTGTTGATTTGGGGGTCTTCCCAAAACTATAAGCCAACAGGTTTCTTCCTGTATAACATTTTTAGTTATAACGATAAACCGTTCAGATTTATTGAACTGTTCTAAAAATAAGAACGATTATGGTTATTGGATGCAGTTTGATATGCTGTTTTATAACGATTACTGTTTTCAATATGATAATCTAAAAGCTCTAATAAAGAGACATAATAATTAACAGAATCAATATTTAAAACTAACAAGAGAGCCTTAAATGTCTTCAAACTTCAAACTTATATATATATATATATATATATATTCAATATTTAGAGAGAGAGGGAGAGAGAGAATACAGAGAAAACGTAAGAGAAAATCTACCTCAACAATGGGTGAGGACATCCCCTTTTATACAAGAAAGAAGATGAGAAAGGATCTGGCGTGTCCTTGGTAGTGGAGTCGATCAGTAATCCTTATCTTTTCTTCTTTAATTCTCAGCCGTAGGAAGTGGAAGGCGTGAGATAGGTTGTCGGTTGAGTGGATTATTATTGCTGACAGCTGGCCATGTCCTTTTTGCTGGTGGGAGGTACTGTGGTTGTCTTTTCTGATTATTGATGCTGTAGCGGAGAATAGCTTTATGCTTTTCCTTTTCCTTTTTTGTCCTGTTCCATTTTCTCAGAAATCATAGAAGTGAGAGAATCCCAAAAGTCTCCCATGGTTGGTTCTGGTTCTTGACTTTCTCCAGCTAAGACGTTGAATTGATTGTCATCCTGTTCAGATTCATCATCGCTAACTGTTTTCATAGAAACATCATCTTGGACTAGGGACTGTAGGAATTGGATTTTCATATAATCCATGGTCTTGACAATGAGTTCAGTTTCAGTTAGATTTGGAAACTTCTGTTTTAAGTGTGCTTGGATTTTGACAAAAGGATTGACTGGTGTTGGTGTTGGAAGGCTTTGAGGTATAACATCTAAACAAGCCTGAGTATGATCTTTCATGGATTTAAGAAGTTTTGGTAAAGTGGGATTAAGTCCTTTATCCCACCATTTGGTAAAAAAATACCCTTTTAAGATGGGGAATTTTGTTCTGATAGTCACATTGGAAATCCCATTTCTATATCCAAGGGATACTAAAACGAATTATAAAATGGGCTAATAATTTAAGCATTGATAAATCTTTATTTACTGGTATATGGGCATAAACTACTTGCCATTCTTTAAATGCTGTTTGAACGGGGTTCGTTAGGGTTTCAAGAGTGATTCCAAATTTATCCCACCAAACGAAAAACCAGTTGGGAATTTCGTTTTGTAGCACATTAGGACAGATACGGATGAACTAACCAACTATGATTATGAATTGGATTCTGATAATAAAATGCCTGTGTAAAGGAATCGATATAATCCCAATAGCATCTGGTTTCTGCTAGCGTGACTAGATTTAATGGTTCGGGTAGTATAGGGATTAATACCCCAATTAGCAAGAGGCATGATACTCTTAACGGTTGTTTTACTGTATTGGATTGGACTAGCTGATTTTGATGGATCATGAAGCGTATGCTTAATGTCCATGGATGCTGTTTCAAGGATAATTTGTTCATAAACATAACGATACTGATTGAAACAGGGAGAAGATTGTTGTGTCGTTAAATAACGTCTCTTTATCTCCTATGGATCTTTCATCCATTTCTCATCATTCTGTTCAATGATCAATACTGTTTCTTCCATATTTTTGTTAGGAATGTACTGTTCGGGTAATAGGAGAACATCCTTTACTGTTGGTTGGCTAGAAGAAGCCGAAGAATTGCTGGATTGTGTATTTAAGGACGGGAATTCTGTATAGTGCAAATTAGCTCTGCCTCGACCTCGCTGACCGCGGCCACGGCTTCTACTGGTCATTCCTGCAAATATTCTCGAGTTAGAAAATCAGGTAAATAATTCTGTTTTCCTTTCATATATTCAATGTCAAAGTCAAATACGGATAAAGTACTCTGCCAGGTTGCAAATATCTGTTTAGATGCTATATTCTGAACATCTTTTTTAAATATCCTGTTTTGCAGCTGAGCAATCAACTTGGATTAAAAAGTGCTGATTCAAAAGATCATCCTGAAATTTTAAAACACATTTAACAATTGAAAGGCATTCCTTCTTTATAGTAGGATAATTTAAAGAGGGTCCTTTCCAAGTTCCTGAAGTAAAACAGATAAGATCTTCTTTTTTACTGTTAGGATTAAATTGCTTTAAAATTCCTCCATATCCTGTGTCAGAAGCATTAGTTTGAACAATCTTTTTCCAATCGGGATTAGGTAGGGAAAGACAAGGTATCTGTTTAACCCTGGTTTTGATTTTTATTACTGCTTCAGTATGTTCATTAGTCCAAGGTAAAGGATTTTTCCGTAGTCGAGTATACAGAATAGCAGTATCTTGGGAAAGATTTGGGTAAAAATCTCGAATATAATTAAGACTTCCCAAAAATCTTTGCAGTTGGTTAATACTTTTAATTTCATCAGGAAATTGTGATGCAAATTCGATACATCTATCAATTGGAATTATAGTTCCATTGAAAATATTATGCCCAAAAATCTGATTTTAGTTTGGAAAAGTTTCATTTTAGGGGCAGAGACTACCAAACCATTTTTTATGATAACATTTTTGAAAATATTTAAATGTTTAATATGCTGATCTATGGATGAGGAGAAAATTAAAACATCGTCAATATAACAGATAATAAATTCAGTGAAGGGATTAAAGATATCATTCATGATATATTGGAATTCTGAAGGTCCATTTTTGACACCAAATGGAAGAACATTCCATTCATAATGACCAAAGGTTACTGTAAAAGTAGTTTTATAAGTATCCTGTTCTCTAATTTGTATTTGCCAAAATCCTGATTTCATGTCAAATTTAGAGAAAATAGTGGCATCATGAAGTCTGTCAAGAAGGTCCTTCTTATTCGGGATTGGATATCTAATCCATTGAAGGGTTTTATTAAGCGGTTTATAATTAATAACGAGTCTAGGAGTTACTCGTTCAATTTCTGAATTTTTATTAACATAAAAAGTTGTACAACTCAAGGGAGAAGTACTAGGTTTTATCAATTTTTTCTGTTTAAGGGACTCAATTTCAGTTTTGCAAAGAAGTAAATATTTCATTTTCATTTGACTAGGTCGAGACTTAGTAGGAATATTTTTCTCATTTTAATTAGGGACATAGGGTAGGGAAATAATATGTTTCTTCCTATTCCAGAAAGCATTTGGGACATCACTACAGATTTCATTTTGAAGAGTCTTGTAAATTAATTTTATCTTGTCCTGTAAAGAAGGTTGCAAAATTCTCTGTTCTGTAGTAAGGAATTTTATTTCTTTTTGAATAAAATTAATCTGTTTTTCTTTAGAATAAATCATGTGTTTAACTTGATTTAACTCTTTTGTATAGGGTTCTGTTATGAATTCAGAAATAATATGTCTGTTGTTAAGAGTAGTATGAATTCCTAAAGTATCGATTTTTGAAATAGGCATTAAAAGACATAAGAAAGGGGTGCCTAATATGATACTTTGATTCATATTACGGATAAGGACAAAAGAAGTAGGTAAACATAAACCTTGATTACAGATTAAGGCTTCAGGTATTTTGTATTTAATATTCATAGTGTTTCCACTTTGCACTGGTTAAAGATTGAGTGGTTTTCTGGAAGTATTTAGTAGGAATTAACCCTTCCTGGATACAGTTCATGTCAGCACCACTATCTACAAGGGCAATGGCATCTTTAATAATAAAATCTGGTTTAATAACAAAAGTAATTCTGATATACCATTTTTGAAAGACTACTTGATTCATAAGCATTAAATACTGTTCAGAAGATTCTAGCTTATCAGAGGATTCTATATTATTATCCTATTTATGAATTAATTGTTCTTTAATATTTTTTAAGTCTTGGAAAATAATAACATTAGTACTCTGTAATTGCTTTATTTCAGATTTCAGAACATTAATATCACTCTTAAGGTCCTGGATGGTAGTAGGCTTTTCAGTAGTAGAAACATTTTGAATACGTTTCATGACTTCTCTCATGCTATATTGTTCTATGGGAAGAATTTCTTCTGTTTTTTTGTTTTTATAACAGGCTTCCAAAAACTTTAATTTAATTTCTGGATCTTTAATCTGATCTGCTAAATCGAGAAGGGACTTTTGGGGTTCTTTTAGGACATTGATATTGGGTCGTCCAATATCTAAACCATTCATTTCAACAATGGCTATCCAATAGTCAGCTTCAGTAGTCGTATTATAGTTATTTTTAATAGTACAAGCTTGACATTAATTCTCAATAGAATTATCAGATTCAGAATAGATTTCTGCCAAGTCTTCCTCTGTACTTGATTCTGAATCACTACCTGATAAACAATTAAGAATTTTTTGTTGAATGCCTTCATTAAGGGACATTTCATTCAGTTTCTGTTTTAATTTTTATTTATATTTGTTAGCAAAATGTCCATGTTTACCACATTTATAACACTGGACTTTAGATTTATCTTTTTTTTACAAATGTTCCTTCTTTTCTTAGTGGTTTTTTCAGGGGTTTTGTTCTTAGATTTTTTAGAAGAACGTCTTCGGTAAGGTCTAGAATGCTTCAAACTTTGTTTTTTTAGCCTTATTGGGATACTGTAATTTTGTATCATAAGAGAATTGGTCACAAAATTCTCCTATCTCATGTCTTTTAGTGAGATTCTGTAACCTGAATGTAACCGTTAAACCACCCTTAGAAGTTAGTAATTTTAAAATGAAATCTTCTAAATCCAATAATGAGTTCATTGATAATCTTTTAAACAAAATGAAAGATTTAAACCTCACTCCTGCTTCCACGTCCCAGATCAATATGATGTCTGGAAAGCCCTCTTCGCAAACCAGTAATGCTAATACTGATAATGAAGATGATTCTGATTCCTTTTCTCCTATTAATATTTTGGAAATCCAAAATAATTTTCAGGAAATGCAAAATATTAATAAAACTACTTCCAGTAAAAAACCCATAAATCGTATGGCTTTATCTGGACCTAGTAGGTATTATTACCCTAGACCTACTCCTCAGGATATTCTGTATGAAGAAGAATTTCTTCATTCTCAAAAGTCTTACAATGGAAAAACCATTTATGAATGGAATATTGATGGCAAAACTGAATATCAAATATTCGAAACCATCCATCATATCATGATGTATGCAACTTTCTGTAAACAGAATAATAATACTAATCACCAGATCTGTCGTTTCTTAGTTAATGGCTTTACCGAAATCCTTAAAGGATGGTGGGATAATATGCTAAATGATAAACAGAGAACAGAAGTTCTTCAAGCCTATAAAGAAGAAATTGATCCTATCACTAGACTTCTAACAAGGAAGGAAGATGCTTGTTACACCTTAGTTCAAGCAGTCCTCCACCATTTTGTTGGACCAGGACTTATGAATACTGATAGGAGTAGAGAACTTTTACAGAGCCTTCGATGCCCCTCCTTGACTCATTTTAGATGGTATAAGGATGTCTTTCTCATGAAAGTCATGCAAATGGTAGATGCTAACAATGAACATTGGAAGGCCAAATTTATTGACGGCCTCCCTACTTTCTTTGCTGAAAAAGTCCGTAAAAAATTAAGAGATAAACATGATCGCATGAGTATCCCTTATGATCAGTATTCTTATGGCCATCTTATTTCAGTAATTATTGAAGAAGGATTATCGTTATGTAATGATATGAAACTCCAATAATTAATGAAACAACAGAATCTCACTAAAAGACATGAGATAGGAGAATTTTGTGACCAATTCTCTTATGATACAAAATTACAGTATCCCAATAAGGCTAAAAAACAACAAAGTTCGAAGCATTCTAGACCTTACCGAAGACGTTCTTCTAAAAAATCTAAGAACAAAACCCCTGAAAAAACCACTAAGAAAAGAAGGAACATTAGTAAAAAAAAAAGATAAATCTAAAGTCCAGTGTTATAAATGTGGTAAACATGGACATTTTCCTAAAAAATATAAATCAAAATTAAAACAGAAACTGAATGAAATGTCCCTTAATGAAGGTATTCAACAAAAAATTCTTAATTGTTTATCCAGTAGTGATTCAGAATCAAGTACAGAGGAAGACTTGGCAGAAATCTATTCTGAATCTGATAATTCTATTGAGAATTAATGTCAAGCTTGTACTATTAAAAATAACTGTAATACGACTACTGAAGCTGACTATTGGATAAGCCATTGTTGAAATGAATGGTTTAGATATTGGAGGACCCAGTATCAATGTCCTAATAGAAACCCAAAAGTCCCTTCTCGATTTAGCAGATCAGATTAAAGATCTAGAAATTAAATTAAAGTTTTTGGAAGCCTGTTATAAAAACCAAAAAACAGAAGAAATTCTTCCCATAGAACAATATAGCATGAGAGAAGTCATGAAACGTATTCAAAATGTTTCTACTACTGAAAAGCCTACTACCATCCAGGACCTTAAGAGTGATATTAATGTTCTGAAATCTGAAATAAAGCAATTACAGAGTACTAATGTTATTATTTTCCAAGACTTAAAAATATTAAAGAACAATTAATTCATAAATAGGATAATAATATAGAATCCTCTGATAAGCTAGAATCTTCTGAACAGTATTTAATGCTTATGAATCAAGTAGTCTTTCAAAAATGGTATATCAGAATTACTTTTGTTATTAAACCAGATTTTATTATTAAAGATGCCATTGCCCTTGTAGATAGTGGTGCTGACATGAACTGTATCCAGGAAGGGTTAATTCCCACTAAATACTTCCAGAAAACCACTCAATCTTTAACCAGTGCAAGTGGAAACACTATGAATATTAAATACAAAATACCTGAAGCCGTAATCTGTAATCAATGTTTATGTTTACCTACTTCTTTTGTCCTTATCCGTAATATGAATCAAAGTATCATATTAGGCACCCCTTTCTTATGTCTTTTAATGCCTATTTCAAAAATCGATACTTTAGGAATTCATACTACTCTTAACAACAGACACATTGTTTTTTAATTTATAACAGAACCCTATATAAAAGAGTTAAATCAAGTTAAACACATGATTTATTCTAAAGAAAACAGATTAATTTTATTCAAAAAGAAATAAAATTCCTTACTACAGAACAGAGAATTTTGCAACCTTCTTTACAGGACAAGATAAAATTAATTTACAAGACTCTTCAAAATGAAATCTGTAGCTGATGTCCCAAATGCTTTCTGGAATAGGAAGAAACATATTATTTCCCTTCCCTATGTCCCTAATTACAATGAGAAAAATATTCCTACTAAGTCTCGACCTAGTCAAATGAAAATGAAATATTTACTTCTTTGCAAAACTGAAATTGAGTCCCTTAAACAGAAAAAATTGATAAAACCTAGTACTTCTCCCTTGAGTTGTACAACTTTTTATGTTAATAAAAATTCAGAAATTGAACGAGGAACTCCTAGACTCGTTATTAATTATAAATCGCTTAATAAAACCCTTCAATGGATTAGATATCCAATCCCGAATAAGAAGGACCTTCTTGACAGACTTCATGATGCCACTATTTTCTCTAAATTTGACATGAAATCAGGATTTTGGCAAATACAAATTAGAGAATAGGATACTTATAAAACTGCTTTTACAGTAACCTTTGGTCATTATGAATGGAATGTTCTTCCATTTGGTGTCAAAAATGGACCATCAGAATTCCAACATATCATGAATGATATCTTTAATCCCTTCACTGAATTTATTATCTGTTATATTGACGATGTTTTAATTTTCTCCTCATCCATAGATCAACATATTAAACATTTAAATATTTTCAAAAATGGTATCATAAAAAATGGCTTGGTAGTCTCTGCCCCTAAAATGAAACTTTTCCAAACTAAAATTAGATTTCTTGGGCATAATATTTTCAATGGAACTAAAATTCCAATTGATAGATGTATCGAATTTGCATCACAAATTCCTGATGAAATTAAAAGTATTAACCAACTGCAAAGATTTTTGGGAAGTCTTAATTATATTCGAGATTTTTTCCCAAATCTTTCCCAAGATACTGCTATTCTGTATACTCGACTACAGAAAAATCCTTTACCATGGACTAATGAACATACTGAAGCAGTAATAAAAATCAAAACCAGGGTTAAACAAATACCTTGTCTTTCCCTACCTAATCCCGATTGGAAAAAGATTGTTCAAACTGATGCTTCTGACACAGGATATGGAGGAATTTTAAAGCAATTTAATCCTAACAGTAAAAAGAAGATCTTGTCCGTTTTACTTCAGGAACTTGGAAAGGACCCTCTTTAAATTATCCTACTATAAAGAAGGAATGCCTTTCAATTGTTAAATGTGTTTTAAAATTTCAGGATGATTATTTGAATCAGCACTTTTTAATCCGAGTTGATTGCTCAGCTACAAAACTGATATTTAAAAAAGATGTTCAGAATTTAGCATCTAAACATATATTTGCAACCTGGCAGAGTACTTTATCCGTATTTGACTTTGACATTGAATATATCAAAGGAAAACAGAATTCTTTACAAGATTTTCTAACTCGAGAATATTTGCAGGAATGACCAGTAGAAGCCGTGGTCGTGGTCAGCGAGGCCGAGGCGGAGCTAATTTGTACTATACAGAATTCCCGTCCTTAAATACATAATCCAACAATTCTTCAGCTTCTTCTAGCCAACCAACAATAAAGGATGTTCTCCTATTACCCGAACAGTACATTCCTAACAAAAATACAGGAAGAAACCTGTCGGCTTATAGTTTTGGGAAGACCCCCAAATCAACAGTAACTTTATGAGATCATATATGTAATAATTTATCTGCTAATATATATATTTAATATGCCTTTAAACATCCATGCCATCTTACTAGATGAGATAGACTAAGATTGATGTCTGATTAAGTGAAACGTCACCCAAGTCGTGTTTTAGGACTTTGCCTTTAGCCGTGTTATGGCGTTGTGGCTTTTATCCTTTGTAAATCATTGACAGACATGCTTAATTTAATATCAATCTTTGATCCTCCCTCCTTTGGTATCCGAGCCATGTTAAGTTTATTAACATATTAATTGATATATTACTTATAAATTATGCATATATGATCACTTTGAAAAATGACTGATTTTTCCACCTCATCTGTAACAACAGTAGCCAATACTTCTGCTTCTACTTTGGAAGCAACTGAACTTATTGCCTACCAGGATGTTAAGGAAGCCCTTGACAAATGGACCATTTCTAAAATCAAACTAGAAACTATTTATAAAATTGGAACCTTTGATTTTATCAGTAAAAGAATTATTAAAACCTTTGAACATGCTATTCCTTTACAGAATAATGATGAAATATTATATTTATTGCATGTTGAAGATTTATATTCCTTTTTGCAAAAATATAAATATGTTCATATAGGACTTGTCTAAGTAGCTTTTAAACCTTTGACTTTACTTGGTCAAAATACCAGTATTCAATGCACACTTAGAGATGGTAGGTGTCTCAACTGGAAAGCCTCCTTTATGGGTGCTATTGAAAATAGTCTTGTTCATGGACCAATTTATTTTAATATTTATCTGAACTTAAGCGTTGCATTGACTGATAATAATTTGTCAAAAGTTTTAGAAATGAGAATTATATCTCATGGCTACGAGTATCTACCAGGATCTCCTCCTTTTGCTATATTATTCTGTATTCATCTTAAAGTATTAACTACTTTAAATCCCTATATCAGGAAACAAAGCCAATAAGGACATACTGTCCTAATTGACACTAATCTTTTTAGCAGTCAAGTGGCTATTCCCAGAATGATCCCTTGGGAAGAGATAACTTTCCCAAAGCAATGGCAGATTACTAATGCCGTTCCAACCAGACATATAATTAGACAATCTATTGAAGATGTTGTCCAAACCAATAATGGAAATGTTTATTTAAAATTTCAAAGACCTTTTACCCGAAGCCGGTCTATTAATAATGTTTCTTATAATATTGATTTCCCTGAATCTTCTAGACAGTCTGTGTCTGACCCCTTAGAATCTATTTTTCAAGAGTCTAAGAATCCAAGCAATGAGTCTATCAAAAATGAAGACTTAATAAGAGGAATTTATATTTCGGAAAATCAAATACCTCATGGTATATATGAAACAAATACTCCAAACAGAAGACCTTATAGTCCAACTGCTAGTGATATGAATTTTGAATGTTAATGGATTTTTCTCCAAAAAGTAAAATTCGCCAATATTTAAACCAGGAATTCATGCAGGATAAATACCAGAATTTTAGAAATTGGTATTTTAAAAATCATAATAATGACAAATTAGTAGAAATAAAATCTAATTTTTATACTTATCTGAACAAGAACCAATGTATTTTATCATTTGTTAAATGGTATTATGATTTTGTTTCTAATTCAGACCTTTACAATGAAAGTCAACTAAATGTGTTGACAGGAATCCACTAATGGTTAATGAAATTTGCTTTAAAATATTAAAAGTTATATTTTATAACTTAAAATATTTTTAAATACATTATTATCATTTAAAATGATTTTTAATATAATAAATCATTTTTTATTAATTTATTTAATGAATTTATTAAATAAATTAAATATCAATAATATTCAAATAAATACTAATATTTATTAAAAATATTTCAAATTATTAAAAATTAATTTTTATAACTTAAAATAATTTTTGTAATTTTCAGAAATTAATTTCTATTTTAAATGATTTTTAGAAAATAAATTAATTAAAATTAACTAAGTCTGTCGCTAAAGCCTTTGGCGACAGAAAGCCTCGCCTTAGGTGTTCTTGAGGCTCAAGAACACTCCAAGTCAGTGTTCGAGAGGCTATGTTTGACCATGTGTGATTTATTGTATAAAATGTTTCTGGGTTATCTATTAGTCAATTACTGTAGTATATATGTAATAGTACAAGTTCATAATAATTTCTGGACCAAAACATAACACATGAGCAAGATCTAAGGATCAGAACATACTGTCAGAGCTATTCATCAAGTTTCTGGGTTGCCCAGAAAATTAAGTCATGGTCGGTCAACGCTTTTGTTGACCTTATATCGTGAAATCTGTTCATGGTAAATGTGTTCTAGACGTCGGGCTATGAAGAAAAACTAACATAGAACATGTGTTGAACAATAGGCAAGTCTAAACATCCTTAACCAGAAAGATCTAAGTCTCAGAAAATCATGTCAGAGGCTGTTCTTCATTTTTGGATTTTCCAGAAATGAAGAACAGTTCGAGTGTGCTACTTTGGATCCTTATATCTTGAGTTCTGGGTTTGTTTTATGTGATCTAATACTTTCAGTGTGTAGCCAATATGCAAGTGAATAGAATATATTACAAAACATAAATTAAACAACAACAGAATCACAAGATCTATCCTGGTCAAACCCTGTCAGATATCACGTTCTTGAGTTTTCTGGGTTACCCAGAAACTCAGTCCGTGATCATTTGGCTTGCTTTGATCAGCTATTGACTTCAACCCATTTGATGTTTAGGAGATTTTAAGGCATAAATATGAAGTCCATACAATATAATATAACTTAGATGCAATAACAATAACAGATCAACAACAATCAGTAAGATCAGAGTCCACAAAGTTCTTGTCAGACCATTCTGGGCAAGATATAGGTTACCCAGATTTTTTCCAGTCATGGTCGGTCAACGGGGTTTGACCACCCATATCTTGAGTTCTAGACCTGATCTAACCCCGATTTAAGTTCCATATCAAAGTCCTCTTGGCAAATTACAAGTCCAAAACATAAAACACACAAAATCATAAACAGAAAGAGATCCTACAGCCTCTGACTTTTGCTTGTCAGACATAATATAAAATTTTTCCAGATTTTTAAAAACTTCAAATTTGAGCCTCTAGATGTTATGGATCTAACATCTAGCAACCCAGATCATCAATATATACTACATATAACATGTTTTAACACTTAAGCACAACTTTTATCATAACAATCAAGATCAGATTATACATTAGGTTTTTACATTTCTATGAACAAGTTCTTGATTCTATGCTTATGATCTGTTAGAGGAGATAGTGGGGCTTGTTTTTGAGACTGATATAGCAATATATTTTAGAGGTTTGGAGTTGAGAGAGTTTTAAGTTGAGTGTGATGAACCAATGAGGCAAAAATGACTTTTCTCTCTCTTAGATCTTATATCTATTGATGCAATGAATTTAGTGGATGCAAGGTGGCAATAGATCAGATATGGCTGAGTTTTAGAGCACATGGGAGATCTTGAGTTGGTGATTTTCCAAGATATGGCAAAAATTGCTAGCAATTATTTCAAGAATGGGACAAAAAGGGCGTTGTGGCCATTAGCCTTAAGATTTTAATGGCAAGCTTGATAATTCTCCCAACCCTTAAGGTTTGACCCTTAGGTTCCAAAAAGTTTTGTAGGATTTCAATTTAGGGTTTAAAATGAAATTTAGTTTCTAAAAATTACTAATTAGGGTTTTCCATCATTAACGTTAAAACCAATAATACATATCATATACTACATAACACAATGACTTAACATATTTTAAAGTCTCATTTGACTTTGAAACTAGGGTTTATGAGTAATACTAGGGTTTTATCAGGTTATAATAAAACTGCTCCCGAGATTAACCTTACACACATAACATACATATTTATAGCACTGAAATAAAAATAAAAATATTATATTATTATTCTCATTCCTTAGTCAGAACCCAGAATTAGGATTTGGATTCCATATCTGAATTATCTTACACATATAGCATTAATAAATAGGCTATAATAATTACTTAATTAGTCTGAAATAAATTCATATAATAAAATAATTATTATAATAAATCTATAATCATCTCATATATTATTTAAATAATATATAATCATATTTTATGGAAAATAAATAATAAAATCATTTTTACTACAAAATTAATTACTATAAGAATATAATTTATAATGATTAATAATTCTAAAAATTATTTATAATTATTCAGGTAATAAATATATTTTCATTTATCTCAAATATACATACACATTACTTGGCACATATTCCCACCTTTTAAAAAAAATTATACGCAAAATTTCTTATTTATTTATATAGAAAACATCAGGTTATTACATTCACCCTCCCTTATAAGGATTCCGTCCCCGGAATTTCCGTTTTAAAACTTATACATACAAGGGTACATAGCATACACAATCATTGCAAGTAGATCTCGATCATTCTAGGATCGAACTAAACTTTAACTATTCAGTATAAAGCTTGTCTATCTGATTATACGAAATTTTGATTTCTAAAAGAGCTCAAATTTCTCCTTCAAAATCTCTTTATAAAATAATTTGCTATATATATAGGAAAATCATATATATACAAAAATAAAAATTATTCGAATAATACCCGGAGTTCTATTCCCAGCTGCCACAATATCCTGGACCGTCATGTTGAAAACTCTCGCGTTTACTTTTGTTGGTTTGTTGGTTGAAGTCGGTCCTGTGATCGCCAGAGTCTCGCTGCCTTATCACATGGTTACACTCCCCGCCTCCATTCTCCTCCTTGGGTTGGGGCAGTTGGGAGAAATATGGCCCTCCTGCCTGCACTTGTAACATACAAACTTACCCTTCAGACACTCACCAGAGTGATTCTTTCCATAATTCCCACACTGAACTACCTGCTTTTTAACACCTTCTTGTTTCACCTGGACATTTCCAAAATAATTTCCTTTTCTCTTTTCACCCCTATTCCCACTATTAGCTTCCACCTTCATAGCTCCTACTGCCTTGCCTTTGTTCTTTTTCTCCTTGTTGTAGAGGCTCATGGCCTCACTCCCCTCCTCAGCTATGATAGCCTTTTCCATGAGTGCTGCAAAAGTATTGATCTGCAACACCGTGACCTTGTTGTAGAGCCAGGGTTTTAAGCCCAACTCAAACCTCCTTGCCTTCCTAGCCTCTGTATCCACCTAGTGTGGAGCGAATGTAGCCATTTCATTGAATTTTGTGGCATATTTTGCAACAGTCATGTTATCTTGCTTCAATTCCAGAAATTTCACCTCCATCCTAGCCTGCATACTAGACGAGAAATAGTTCTCAAAAAATAGAGTTTTAAACCTAGCCCATGTAACTACACCTTCTCCAGCCCTCGCTTGATTTGTTTTCCACCAAAAGTTTGCCTCCCCTTTCATCATGTAAGTGGCAAAAGCGGTCTTTTGCCCCTCAGCTACCCTAGCTATCACAAATGCCTTTTCTATTTCCTTAATCCAGGTTTGCGCCTCTACAGGATCAGTTATCCCTCTGAATTTGGGCGGTCCTACAGCCTTAAAGTCTTTGAAGTTCGCCAGGCGTTTATCCTGCTGGTTACATGCGGCTGGCATTCCCTGCTGCATAGCCTGAGCTACCATGTTCGCAAAGTTTTGCATCGGGTATTGCTGTTGTCCCCTAGCGCTGTTGACAAATTCTTCTACCCTTTGATTTCGTGTTCGACGTCTAGGCGGCATTATCTGATTACATTAAATCATAAATTTAACTTACATTCTAAACCTTATTGTATAAGTTTAACATGTAACACGAAGTTTTATATAAACTTATTCCATTAATCAAATGTAGATTCATATTCATTAATTCAAAGTACTTTACATATCATAGCACATACTGCTATCCCTTTGTGACCATAAAAGTCGGGATTTATGGCTTTGACTTATACAAAAGTTGAGAATATTACATTACACACGCACATTATAAAACATACATAATCAACTACTAATCCTAATTATTTCCTACACCTTTTCCTGATTCTGGACAACCTTTAGCCCGATGACCTTCCAACCCACAAATAAAACATGCACCTAGCTTAAAGTCGGGACAATGATGAGAGATATGTCCCTCATGTCCGCAAATGTAACATATCTTTTTCCCTTTCTTGTAAACGCCTTCATGTTTCTTGTCACAGTTTGTACACTTCTCTATTCGATTAAGATCCCCTTGGTTGTTATCAGGATTTCCTAAGTCATGATCTTTCATCTTTCTTTTCCCCTTCTTGCTCGGAGCTGAACACGATTTGTTGTTTCTGGCTCCCATTTTATTATTTTGGATTTTAAGCTTATCTTGTTCTTCCATAGTTTCTATTAACACCTTTCGTAATTGGTTATTTAGTAGATTTTTTATTTCCCATAGCTTTTCTAGAGCAGAAACCTTGTTCTTCAGATTCTGCACCTCCGTCGATGCTTGATCAGCTCCAACTTTAGTGTCTAAATCACTATCTATCAGTTCTATTGTTTCTGGATCTGGTACTACATTTTCTAATACCACCACCTCATCAAGGTTGCTTGCACTGTAAGCCTTTATTTCAGCTATTGGCTTTGATATTGGCTCTTTCTTTACGATCTGAGGGTATCCTAATTCTTTTCCACCTGACATCTACACACAAATGTAGCGAGCGTTAGGCCAGTGACTCCCAAACTAGTTGGCTTTAGGGCACTACGTGTGAAGACACCACTTAAGCTTAATTGCTCGAGTAACCTAAACCACGATTCAGATCTGCTCTAGTCTTGCCTTTTTCTTTTATCCTTGGATGAATTTTCATTGCTGCTACCATATTTTTATACCCCACAACTAAGAGCCAAGGCAACTACAAAGTGTAGACATGCATATGAGGTCAAGTCTGTTCCAAAAAATGCTTTGAACTAGGATATCATTGTGACGCCCCCAAAATAGGTCCACACAACCTGTTCTGAGTCGCCAATTACATGGTATAGAAATCAAAAACAACTTCATTTATATAACTATTAATTGTCTGTAAAAATCAACAAAACATACGCTGTGAGTTTAATACAAATATCGTCTATTATAAAGTATCCAAACTCAAATAAAATCCTCATTACAATTATTATCACACTATTTTACAAAATAAGGAGGGTTACTAAAATAACCATCTTGGACCATTACTCCACTCCTCGACTAGTCCCAACTACATTCTCGCCTCCTGAGAAGAACAATGGAACCAAAAGGAAAAGGGCGAGCTCAACTTGCACAGTAAAGAATAGTATGACTAAGATAATGTAGAACAAATTATCCTTAGTCCTCAACAGGGACAAATCTTATAGAATATAATAGATAATAAGTTTTAGATCAATAACTACAGCGGAACAAGCAATCCATTAGAAGAGTCAAGTAAAGCATGATGTCTACTATATTCAATGATTTAAAAGTCCATCATCAATATTTTATCCCTGTAACACCAATCAATAAATGTTTCAAATCAACAAATTATCTATGCACTATGGGCCAAGGATATTCATTTGTATCACCAGTGGTCATGATCATGTCAAACATCTGTCCATCTATGCACTACGGGCCAAAGAGAACTTTCATCGCAAACCTTTATCTATAACATTAAAGGTCATGATTATACCAATATATAATTTCTGGTCATAATCATACCATCAACAACCTATCTTTGCACTACGGGCCAAAGATGACTTTCAGCACAATATAAGCATGACGATGATGACAATGATATAAAAAATCAATCAAGTGAGATCAAGGATAAATATTAGAGATATATAATTCAATTTATCCAGAGTTAAAGAATGTCCAAATTTTCAACATGATAACTAATTATGGAGTAAAATTCAAGAATGATATTCATGTATCAAAAATAATTTGGACAGAAAAGAAACCAATTTTTTCTTGAATAGTACAACCCGTGAATAGTACCCCATGAATAGTATCCTGAGTGAATAGTACTTTGTGAATAGTACCCCGAATGAAAATATTAAAATTTAATAAGAAGGTTCAGATAAATATTTTAGTGAAACGATACTAGATGAAGCACAAAAATCAAGGATATTTTACTAATTTTAGGGATTATAGAAGCAATATTATCAAAGTAAGTATAGATTTAGGAATATGAAACGAAATAATATCACTTACATACTATAGAGTATGGAAGAAAATAATATTCCTTACGAATATTGAACGAAAATAGTATCCCTTACCTTAGTAAGAGACTAAATGTGACTGGTATAGTGGAGATATTCTTGAGGAAATATTGCACTATTAGTAACACTCAAAGTATTCTTATACTAGAAAGAAATACATATAATATTATAGAAGAATAATTTTCTAATACCGGTGTGGTTTTCATTTCTTAACTAAGCAACCTATTTATAGGAGAATGAAAGAGCACTATTTAAAATCTTCACGGGTGAACATAAACGAATTCACGGATGAATTTGGCTAATTTTCTGATTTTTATTATTCATCACTATGCAATAAAATATTCTAATAAAACAAGAACTTTATATATAATATAATATATTCTAATTATAATCTAATAAAATAAATAACTTTTTATATATTATAAAAAGTATTTTATTTTATATAAAAAGGTTTCTATTTTATTACTATAATAATAATAATAATAAAACAAAACTGAGACAATTTTCTACCGGCGATTTTGAAAAATGAGTAAGTGGGGGTCCATGTAGTAAGCCACACTTACAATAAATACTTCATGATAAACCCCTCTATTTATATCAAAAATTGAATAAATATTTATCACAAATCACTTATCTTCAATAAACACATTTTTAATCTTTCAACAATTGTCATCAATAATATTATAACTCACAATATTAACAACCAGATCATTCCTGGGAAAAAAGGGGCTTTCCGATAAGAATTTCTCCTTATTAGCGCGCAATTAAAAACCCTAACTCCTTTCTTCGACAGAACTTTCTAGGCATTGTCAATAATACAAATAATAATATGAATAACTGTGTCATCTCAATTATTGATTTAATAATATAAAATATTGTGCAGTTGACACTGTGACAATAATTGAATCAATAATATGAGATAATATGCAACACCTACTGTGATAATTATTGAATGAAACGGAGTGACTTCTTACGTAAGAATCAATAATTATAGATATTGTGCAATACCGTGTGCTACTGTGCAACCACGTGTATTACTGTACTTTTATCACCTGGTATTTTAAGAGTTAACGGTAAAAGGTTTGCTGTTATTTTTTATAAAAAGGTTATTTTTGTCAGTTTCTATATCCGATAGTTATTCCGTTATGTGGGGTCTACCAATGATTGTGCCATCGTACGAATATTCCCGACAAAAATAATATTCCCCGACCAAACGAATATTTTATAACAACTTGCTTACTTTTTAAAATTTGCACATATCACCCATAACTATACCATTATATCAAATCAATACCTTATTATTCAAAATAATATTTAGAGAAAATTAAATCTTTATTCATAAAAAATTGGGGTCTTACAATCGTGCATAATCAAAAAGTTGAATAATCTTAATTCTAAAATCGTTCACGTGATTCTTGCTCCACAGACGCTTATCAAAATTAATCCAATTCATAACAAGTTATGTGACGCTCCCAAAACAGGTATACATCACCCATCTTGAGTCTACAAATACATGGTACAGAATACAAATAAAAACTTAATTATACAACTGTCGTGTAAAATATAAAAAAATTATAAGCTGAGAGTTTTAACACGAATATTGTCTTCTAGATAATATCCACACTCAATGGAGTCCTCATTACAATTATTATCACACTATTTTATAGAATAGTGGGAACTACTAAAGCCACTTATCCTGGACCATCACTCCATTCTCCAACTCGTCCCAGCTATATTCTAATTTCCTGAAAAGAACAATGAAAGAAAAGGGTGAACTCAACTAGCCCAGTAAGAAATATTATAACTAAAATAATGCAGAATAAATTATCCTTAGCCTTCAACAGTATAACAACTGATAGAATATAATAGACAACAAGTTTTAGATCAACAACTGAAGCGAAACAAACAATCTATTAGAAGAGTCAAGTAGAGCATGATATCTACTATCTTCGATGATTTAAAAAGTTTTTCATCAACTTTATCGCCGAGACTCAGCTTAATAAATAAACCACATCATTGAATCATCATTGCACTACGGGCCATGGATATTCATGTAATAATCAATGGTCATGATTATACCGAATAATTCCTGGTCATAATCATACCAACAACTGTCCATCTATGCACGTAAGCCAAAGATGACTTTTATCACAATATAAGCATGAGGATGATGATAATGATATAAGCATTAATCAAACGAAATAAAGGATAAATATTAAAGACTTTAAATTTATCCAGAGTTTAAAATATCTAAATTGTCAACATGATACTGCTTTGTGGAGTAAAATTGAAGAATGATATTGTATCAAAAATGATTTGGACCGAAAAGAAATCAATTTTTGTCATGAATAGTACTCCGGGGTGAATAGTACCCCATGAATAGTACTTTAGGAATAGTACCCTGTGAATAGTAATTTATGAATAGTACTTCGTGAATAGTACTTTATGAATTATACTTTATGAATAGTACCCGTATTCGTAAATAGTACCGTATACGTAAATAGTGTTGTATACATGAATAGTACCCATGAAAGGAAAATACAAAAGAAAATGATATTCCATGACGAGTACAAAAGAAAGAATATCTCATACTAGTATAATAGAATATACAAAACTGCAAATGGATTTTCATCCGTAATGCAGTAATCCAAGTAGACAGATCATTTCCATAATTTAATAAAGAATGAATACGAAGGGTCATTCACCATGCATGCGGTAGTCCGCGTAGACATGTTATTCCAACAGAATAATAATGAATGGAATAACAAAAGAATTTCACCATGCATGCGGTAGTCCGCATAGACAGGTTATTCCAACAGAATAATAAAGAATGGAATAATAGAAGAATTTTCCCATGCATGTGGTAGTCCGCGTAGACAGGTTATTCCAACAGAATAATAAAGAATGAAATAACAGAAGAATTTTACCATGCATGCGGTAGTCCGTGTAGACAGGTTATTCCAATAGAATAATATATAATGTAATAACAACCCTTACGAGTATTGAAAGAAATAACTCTCTGCATGAATACAAAAAAATAATACCCCTTACCTCAGAAGAAGACTGGATACTGGAATAGTGAAGTAGCAGACTACTCTTCTTCTTTCTCTCTATAGCTTCTCTCTATAATTGCTCTTGTGAGTCTTAGTGAATTAGTGAGAATGAATGAAGAATGAGCTTCTATTTATAGGAAAATATAGTTTTGATAATTGCACGTTTTGGGACTCGAAATATTATAGTATAATACCTTCATCTTTTCTTTCATTTTTAATTTAGTCCTGCAAGTATTATCAAACTTGCACCACTTCCCCTAATAGTATATCATGTGAATCAATAGTACAATCGTGTGACTCAATAGTTCTATACATGTGAAAAAAATAATTACAGTATAATACCTTCATCTATACCTTCATTTTTAATTTAGTCATGCAAGTATTATCAATCTTGCACCACCTCCCCTAATAGTACATACATGCTAATCAATAGTACATACATGTGAACACATAGTTATAAGCATGTGAATTAATAACAATTAATTGCTCATTTATTCGATTAATTACCCAATTGGTCAATATAACTTCCAGACATCAATTATTATCGAAATAAATGTCGATTTCCACTAACACTAATAATTCCAACACAATAGAACTATCAATTTCATCTTTAATCAACACGAACTTATTCATCATTAATATTATAATTCACAATATTTAACAACCAGGTCATTTCCAGGAAAGTGGGGGCTTTTCGATAAGAATTTCTCCTTATTGGCGCACAATTAGGTGACCAAATCTCTCCTTGACAGAACTTCTAGACATTATCAATATTACAAATAATAATATAAATAAGTTTGTTGTCTCAATTATTGATTTAATAATATAAAATATTATGCAGATGATACTGTGATAATAATTGAATCAATAATATGAGAGATATGATGCAGTAATTACTATAGCAATAATTGAGTATAACTGAGTGACTTCTTACGTAAGAATTAATAATCAATACCGTGTGCTACTATACAACCATGCGTATTACTGTACTTTTACTACTGGGTAGTTTAACGGTAAAACTTTCGCCGTTATTTTTATAAAAATATAATTCTATCATTTTCTAAATACGACAATACTTTCGTTGTGGGGTCCTCCAATGATTGTGCCGTCGTACGAATATTCCCTGTTAAAATGAATGTTCCCCGACACAACGAATATTTTATATCAACTTACTTTCTTTTCTAAATTTTCAAATATCACCCTTAACTTTAACCTTTTATTAATTTAACCATTTACTAAATAGAATAATAATTATAGGAAAATTGAATATTTTAATTTCATAAAATTCGGGGTCTTACAAGTTAAGTAAAAGTCTTCTCTTTTAAAACCTTTTTCTAAGAATACTTAACATGTATATTATCGCTAATGCATGTAAATGGAGATTGAAAGCATATAAAGTGATGAAAGAGTTGTACATCATATGTGGGTCATTGTATTTTGAGAAAAGCATGATTAGAAAAGAAACCCATTGATCTTACCGGATCACTAGTGAGATGATATGAGAAAAGCTTTGATGATGACGACCTATGGTGATGGTGTCGTCTGGTGCATTTTCCCTCTTAGGATGGTTGATGAATGCACCAATGTTAAGTTGTCGATGTTTCAAAAATTGCCCCAGTCTTATTTGATGTAAGGGTCCCAATATTAGGTTGTCGTCGATTCTGAAATTGCCCCAGTCTTACTTGTCGTCTGGGGTAGTTGATTTTATAGATGGGCTGAAAAGATGCTGTGATTGCAAGAGTCTTTTACCTCTGGACCCATATGGTGAACATGTATTGGATTTGGCTTTGATGCTTGGATGCCCCAATCATTATTTTTTATTTGTAGAAGCAATTGGCTTTGATGATTTTCTTCTGATTTAACAAAGATTCATAACTGAGGGTGTCTAAAAGCTCAACTTGGTTTGTGTGATGGCTTCATCCAGGTTTGATTTTGATGTCTTGAGACTAGTCTTTGAGTTTATATTTGGGTTAGATTTTGGGTTTAGATGTTTCTTTTGAGGGTTAGACCACACCACAGATGGCTGTCTGTGTACTCCTATGGATGGAGGGAGATCAAGTCTTTCGTAGTTCAGGTTTGATGAGGTGTTGAAGAGTTGTATCTTGTGATTTCTAAATCATTGAAGGAGTTTTGTGATTTTTTTGTAGGGGTTAAACTACACTATAGATGGCTGCCTATGCAATCCCATTAACAGGGGAGATCAGGTCTATGTAGTTCACACTTGACTGTAAAGACTTGATTATTTTAATGATTTGATCAGGATGTGCCATAGTAGGGGACTCAAACATAGTATCTCTTGACAAATTTTGAATTGATAAGCTGGGAAAATTCTTCACCATCCATTTCTTTCAATCTGAGGGCTCCTCCGGATAACCCCTCCTTGACAATGAAAGGGCCTTCCTAGTTTGGGGCGAATTTCCTTAAGTTGCATCCTGATTGAAGATGACCTTTTTTTTTATCACAAGTTCATTTTCTTTGAACTGCCGAGACCAGACCTTCTTGTTGTAGGACCGAGCAATCCTTTGTTGATACGACTGACTATGGAATACGGTTGCATCTATTTTCTCATCTATCATAGATAACTAGTTGTACCGCTCTTGTAACCATTGGTCTTCGTCCATCTAAGTATATATCCACACTCTTAATGATTTCATTTCCACTTTTATGGGGAGGACATCTTCCAAGACATAGACCAGTGAATAGGGAGTTGCCCCAGTAGAAGTGTGTATTGATGTTCTGTAAGCTAACAGAGTCAGGCTATCCTTTGTGATTAGGAGCCATCTTTTGCATAATTTTATTAATATTTTTGTTAGCTGCTTCCATGGCGTCGTTCATCTTAGGTCTATAGATGATTGAAATGAGATGTGTGATGTGGAATATGCTGCATAATTCCTTCATCATCTAATTGTTTAGATTCATGGCATTGTCTGATACGATCACCTCCGGTTGTCTGTATCGACAGATCACATTATTTCTGATGAAACTGATGATGACCTTTTTGTGACTTTACGAAAAGAGGTAGCCTCCACTAACTTGGTGAAGTAATTGATCATAGTGAAGATAAATCTGTAACCATTGCTGGCTTTGGGCTCTATCGGCCCGATTGCGTCCATTCCCTACATATAAAAGGGCCATGGTGAACTCATATAGTGTAGTTCACTTGGAGGAGCGTGGATGACATTTCCATGGATCTGACATTTATAACATCTCTTAACATGATCATCGCAATCTGCTTTAATGGAGAGCCAATGATGTCATATTCTGAGTGTCTTCTTGATAAGTAAGGGACCGCTCATGTGTGGCCCACATACTCCACCGTTTACTTCATCTAAAAGTCTTTAGTCATGGTCTTTGTTTATGCATCTCAACAGTCCTATTCCATCATCTCTTTTGTAACGGGCCTCTCCACTTAGATAGAATTTCATGGCCATTTTATGGATCCATTTTCTTTCAGCTTGACTTGTCCTAGTGGGTGAAGAACCATCCCGTAAATATTCTTTGATAACTTGGTACCAAAGCTATTTGATGGGAGGTAGTTCATCAGATACTTATCCAATATAATTTCCATAGGTTAGTGTCATCTGGCTTGTGAACTTAATATTCAGGATTCCTCTCCTTGTAGACATGCTGATTAAGGAAGCAAATGGTTTAGTGCATCTGCGAATCATTTCAATTATGAGGAATGTGGATGAAGGCTATATCTTTAAATTTCATAGACATCTTGATAACTTGCCTATGATATGGCAGTAAGTGTAACTCTTTGGTGTGATATGCCTCGGTGGTTTATTTGATGACCAACTCGGAATATCCAAAGACAGCTAATCATTTGATACCAATTGATCAAGCCAAATTTAATCCCATTATACAACCTTCATACTCAACTGTGTTATTGGTGTTGACAAACAATAGCTTGGTGGCCATGGGAAATTGTTCCCTATTAATGGATACAAGGACTTCCTGATAAGTAGGTTTTATACCTACTTATCTGGTATCTATCACTTGAATTAGTTTCTTAAACCTATGTTTCTTAGTTACTTTTCATACATTTTATGTTATTTTGTAGGCTATGACATAACATTGGCATGAAGAAGCAAGGAAAAGTAATTCAGACATCTTTTGGACTAAAATACGAAAGCAAATACAAGAAGGGAAGATTACAGGGATTTTAACACCAAGTTGGATGTATGTTCTTGGCTTGGAACTTGGATAATATTTTAGAGCTTCTTCTTGGCTTTTCGGAACATCTTGAATCATTCCAATCGGAGTTCAGATGCAAGAGTTATGACATTTGTACCAACGGACGTTGAATTTCAGTGTTTTGGATGGCCATTTACATAGCAGTCACTTCCAACCCACTTTCAACCTTTATCCATCAATTATTTCTCCATTCTCAAAGAATGAAAGTTGTAGAACTCGTCGATAGCTTCGATTTGATAGGTTGAAGGCTCCATAACTCCTACCAGATCAAAAGTTATGACCGTTTTACCAGAGGACACTGCAACAAAAAAAAGGACCACCGCCGGGGCGGGCTTTCTATTCACAAAACCCCGGCCGGGGTGGGGGTACTGTAATAATCCAGAATTTCAAATTATAATTTTAAATATTTATCGAAATATAAATATTTATTTGATGTGTTTATTGTTAAAATTGATGAAATAAATATTTTATTGATGTGATGTTTGTTAGTAAATATTTATGAATCTAAATTTATTAAATAAAATTCTAAATAAATTGAATTTATAATTTTGAGAGTTGTAATATAACATGAGATGTTATATTGTTGTTTTAATTTAATAATTTAGTTATGCCCAAACAAGGCTAAAAATATTAAGTCTTTAATATTTAAAGGGTTTTGCCAAACAAAGCCTTATAACTTTTGGATTTTTGTTTTTTAAATTTTAAATAACATAAATAAAATAAAATAAAAAAATAAATAATAAATATAATATAATTATAACATATACGTTTAGTTTGTAACTGATGTTATAATAAGTATACGTATTAAGGTTTATCAGTTCTAAATTCTTTTTACGCTTAAGTTAGCCTATATTTTGATGCTGAGAAAAGAGAGAAGAGAATTCAGAGAGAGCTTGATAGAGAACTTGAGAGATTGAGAGTAAATCTAAGCAATTTCAGTGTTTAGCAAGGGATTATTAAGCATATTGAAGGTATTTTCACAACCTTAGTATTACATATACATATATGTTTTAATATGATTTACGACATGAATTTTCTATCCTCGGTGAATTCAAATTCTCTTGAATTGTTGTATAAACTGAATTATTGCAATTGTAAGTAACTGTAATTCTAGAGTTTATGTTTAGATAGGGAATTGCATGCTAATTTCGTGTAAGAGTAGGAAAAATAATGACAGTGTATGTTTTTATGAATATTTTCTAATATGGCTTATGTAAGTACCAATTTTGGTGGTCAATTCGTATGATAAACTGTAAATTGAGTATTGTTTATGCTAGTTTGTTAAGAAACGAAGAGAACGTAGTTTGAATGAAGTGATTCGGTGTAGAATTGTAATCACAATGATGATTTTTGTAAGAGATGTCAAAAATGGAGTTTTCATATGAAAAACATGGAATTTGAGAAATTAAACTAGCTTAAGTTGTTGTTAAATTGTTCTAATTGGTTGAATATGTTGGCAAACATGTTTGTAATAGTTCTATATCAATTGTATGTGTGAATATTACTGTTTGGTGGGTGAAATTTATGTTAGTTGGACTAAATTCGTGTACTGTTCACAACCTTTCTAGTTCTGTTTGTACACTGGCGCAGCTGCGCCGGTGCCAAGGCCAGAAACGGTACAACTGAGCCGGTCCTAGCCTTGTGTATGGCGCAGTTGCACTATACCCTGTCCTGAGACAGTTAGTTCTGTTGCTACTGCAGACCTTGAAATACCACTATAGCTTGGTCTAAGATTGTGTTAAGGTGTCATACATGTAATTAGGAGGTTAATTCAGTACCGTGTCATGTCATTGATAATTTCAACTTTGTAAAATGAATTACAAGTTATAAACGTAATATGTTAGAACTTAGTGTATATAATGAATAGTAAACAAGTGTTGTGAAGGTTAACACTTAAATTTTTTGATATTTACCTAGTAGTATAAGACTTGTACTAAATTAACAAGTTTAACTAGAAATGTATATGTTATGGTATGTTAGTATATCTAATATGTATTGTGGTTCTAATACAATGTGTAGGTGAACGTGAGTTTAATATTATAGCTTACGCTCAAGGCAAGTTTTCTAACTCTACACTTTCGTTGAGCTAGTTCAATTATTACATTGTATAACTTTATTCTTATGATTGAGCACGTTTCCTATCTTAAACTGTTATTGAACAAGTCATTTGTTCCTAAACTTCATTTGAGCAAGCTATAACTCTAATTTTATTGGAATTTTTATTATGGTTGATTCATTCTAACTTGTTTATAGTTAAACAAGTTTCTTAAGTTCTATTCCTGTATAATGAACACAGTTTTTGAAGTCTTGTCTCTATTGTTGAACTGTTTTATTACTTTACATGAGTTATTTCCATGTTGAGCAAGTTTTTAGTTTTCAGCTTGCTATCAGTTAATTTATGATCTGTAATTTCATTTCTAATGTTACAAGATCATAAACCTAGCTTATTATTATTAAAGCAAAGGTTTATCATTTTATTCATTTTGTTCAATACTTATGTTTTCTAGTTATTTTCAAGCATGAGGTTAATATATATAGTCAGTTCACCTATGATTCTCAATTTTTCTATGTTATGTTGTTAGTAAACAACTGTTGTGTTATCAAATCTTATTGATTTAACTAGTCCCCTAGTTGATGATCGTTAAACTTTAAATTAACCTTGAAAGCTTATCCAAACCAAAATTTCTTTGGTGTGGACTTGTACTCTAAAATTGAGAAGAACAACCCTATTATAGGGGATACGCTATGCGTTTAAATGTTTGTGTACAATATATGGTACAAATGGCTGATTCCTCTAAGTACGTGAAGTCCCTACAGTATAACTGTTAAGGTTAAAGTTGAAAGATTACTTATAACCATGGACATAGTTCATGGTCTTATGACCCTCAGATATATTTCATGTTTCGATTCAAGTTTTTGGTTATTATTGACAGAGTACTATTCAGTTTTGATGAGCCTATTCATTAGCAGTTATTATTATCTTACTGCATTATTGCTATATCTAGTGAGCAATTGTTTTGCTCACTCTTGCATAAATATAATCATTGCAACTAAAGTTGAGAAGGTCGACGAACCTACAACTAGCAAAGGAAAGGAAAAAAATGTATAAGTGATGAAGACTAGTAACTTCATTTATGGTTATGATGATAGACTTTTAATTAATGATGTAATGTAATTATTTTTATTTCCGCACTTGTATGATGTTTAAGGTTAGACAACCTGGGAAGATTTTTATTTAATCATGTAACCCTATTTAAAGGGAGGATTTATGATTTAATTTTATAGATAGATATGCATGCGTGGAAAGTGAACACCAAATCTTGTAGAAATGACGTACTTAGATTTGGGGGTGTCACAGGTTGGTATCAAAGCTTTAGGTTATGAACCTTAGGTGGAGAAAAGCCTTAGGAAGTAACCTTTGAAAAGATAGTGATGATAAACTCTTATCGAGTTTTAAGGAAGAAGTAATAAAACACTTATGTGCTTATGTGATTATAACTTACGTGCTCGTGAGTGTCGAGTAGTGATGATTAGTAATTAAAACTTAAAAATTTGGTTGACAGGATGGCTAATATAGGAGGATCCAGTCAGGCTTGGGAGGAAGGATCCCAGATGCCTAGAGAGGAGGAGCCTCGAGATATTTAGCTGGTTTGGGAACAGCTACTGCCACGGGAAATATTTCCATTGGTCACAGTAGTTGAGCAGGAGAGAATACCTGATGAGGATGATGAGATAGAGACAGATGAGGAGGACCCTGTTGAACTGCCATAGTCAGATGAGGAGAACGAGGAGGAAGAGATTTCACTTAACTCGATAGCTGCCCGTATGTACGACGAAGTATATAATCGCAATATAGAACTCCATGATACCATCGAGGAGTTGCAAGAGATAGTAGGTAAACAACAGACCTCGATGGCACAGAAGGACGACGAGATCCAGGATCGAGAGGAACGTCTAAATAGTGTTGAAGAGAAGCTGGTCTACACTGAAGGAGAGAACGAGCGAATGATAGCAGAGATTTTAGAGTTTTAGAACAAGTTGAAAGAGGAATCAATTAAGAGGGAAAGAGCTGAAGACGCGTACGAGGAAGCTTATCAATGAGCCGAAATAGCAGAGAGAGACGCACAAGCAAAGAGGATGAAGATGGAAGAGATGAATAACGTATTCAACACCGTGATTAATCGAGCTCAAGATCGGGTCATGTGTTATCCTATTCAGTTCAAGACGCTGCCATCGTACATTTTAGATCGTCGAACAATGTTCCGAATTGTGGAAGAGGAGCGTCATAAGGCTATGCAGTATTTTAGTAGGACTTTATAAATGTAATCATTATGTGATAAGTGAGTAAATAAGATGTAAATCCCGGGTATGATATAACCAATGGGATGTGATGATAATGAAGTTGTCCTAAAACTTTTGTAGTTCAGGAAAGTGATGTAGATAGTATGAATGCTATCATTATTATGTTTTAAAATATAATTAATAAATAAAAGTTACTATTTATTCAAGATATTGTGTATTATGTGGTAATTTTTGCGATGTGAAAGTTTAATATATAATACTTAAATGGTTGAATAAAAGTAACCCTGAGAATAATAACAATGCTGAGGATAATCCAGTTGAGTAATTCGTAACGCTACTGACGAGATCATTACAGAATCAACCACAGAATCAAGCTGCGACTTTTAAGGATTTCAAGGCGGTTGGGCCACCAGAATTCCATGGGTCCATGAATCCGGTTGAGGCAAAAACCTGGATCATGGAAATAGAGAAGGTTTTCCATGTTTCTAGGGTAGGGGAGAATCAAAAGACTACTTTTGCAACATTCATGTTGAAAGTAGAGGCGAGTTATTGGTGGCAAGCCAATAAAACCCGAGGAGGTCAAGGGGTAATGTCTTGGGAAAGGTTCAAGGAAATATTCTTTGAGACCTATTTTCCAGAGAGCTCAAAGAATCAGATGGAAGTACAGTTTTTAGAACTAAAACAAGGCACCATGACAGTGTCAGAGTATGCAGCAAGGTTCAACGAGTTAGCAAGGTTTGCACCATATCAAGTGAACACGGATGAGCGCAAGGCAAGAAGGTTTGAGCAGGGACTGAAGCCTTGGTTGTACAGCAGGGTTTCCCTGTTCTAGTTAAAGACGTTTATGGCAGTGCTTGAGAAGGCAATTCTCGCTGAGAGTGGATGTAAGACCCCAACTTTTTTGAATAAAGAATAATTTTTCTCGAAATATATTTTTAAATATTATGGTGTGGATATGATATAATGTTATAGTTGTGGGTAATATTTGGAAAAAATTTCAAAGTAAGCAAGTTAATATAAAATATTCGTCGTGTCAGCGAATATTCGATTGGTCAGGGAATATTCGTTTTAACAGGGAATATTCATACAATGACACAGTTATTGGTGGACCCCATAACGGAAGTATTGTTGTAGTTAGAAAACGACAGAAATATCTCTTTATAAAAATAACGGCGGAAGTTTTACCGTTAAACTGTTGAACTACTCGGTGGTAAAAGTACAATAATACGCGTGGTTGCATAGTAACACACGGTATTGATTATTGATTCTTACGTGAGAAGTCACTCAGTTATACTCAATTATTGCTACAGTAATTGTTGCATAGTATCTCACGTTATTTGATTCAATTATTGTCACATTATCATCTGCATAATTGATAAGTAGGTTTTATACATACTTATTCAGTATCTTTTACTTGAATTAGTTACTTTTATTCATGTGTCTTAAGTTATTTTTCATGCATTTTGTGTTCGTTTTGTAGGTTATACGTTTGGAAGCGATGTGAGCGATTATTGGTAAGGAAAAGCATGGAAAATGCAAACAAAAGTAAGCCGGATATCGTTTGTGCTTTCATGTCATTTCATGTTCGTGGCTTGGAGCTTGGACTATATTGTAGAGCGTTTTCTTAGCTTTCCGGAACATCTTGAATCATTCCAATCGGAGTTCGGATGAAAGAGTTATGACATTTCTACCAACGGACGTTGAACTTCACCGTTTTGGGTGGTCATTTGCATAGCAGTCACTTCCAGTCCAATATCGACCATCATGCGATTGTTATTTCTGAACGCTCAAAGAATAAAAGTTGTAGATCTCGTCGATAGCTTCGATTTGATAGGTCGCGGGACTCGTAACTCCTCTCGGTTTAGAAGTTATGACAGTTTTAGCAGAGGAGGTTCCAGCAGAAAATTTTGTTGGCAGATTGGTACCCAGCCGGGGCTGGGCGTTTTTAGCCTTAGGACCCAGCCGGGGCTGGGTGTCTGGGAGCTTTAGCAGATCACTAGCAAGCTGGGGCTGGATATTTACAAGGCAAATACCCAGTCGGGGCTGGGTATACGCGAAAATGAGCGGATTTTGTCCGAATTTGAGTCCGAAAAGGATTATTTCAAGTTGTTTGATTCAAGGACTTCTAAGAGGACTAAAAGACATATACAAAAGCTTATAAAAGGAGGGGAATAACAGATTAGAAGAGATTATTAGGAGATTAGAGAACATTCTATTAAATTAGATTAGAGTAAATTAGAGAAAAACACTAGTTTTTAGGAGATTTGGAGATTGATGCAACTTGGAGACCATTGAAGATTTGAAGTAGGAGCAAGGAGGGAGCGTCAAATCTACACACAATAGATTATTTCTTCTCATCTTCTTCTATCTTTATCTTTTAATGATTATTCAATTGCGGATTCTTAGTTTTAATTCAATAATCATGAACTAATTCTTTGTTTGAGATTACAATGGATCTTATTGTGTAGTTTATTTTAATATGCTTCGTTATCAATTATTATGTTCTATTGAGAGGATTTTCTATTGTGATTTGGACTTAATTGTTTAATTGCTTGGCCATCAATTACCGTGATAATCTATATGAACTCGAGAGATGAAGTATAGATTTAGATCTAATCATGATAGCATGTGTTCAGGATTTTGTTAATAGCTTAAACTTGATGAGTGTTAAGGTAGAGATATGCTTGACATCGCATGTAATCGGGTAGAGAACTTATTCTTCAACCTTCTTCAATTGTAATTCACATAGAGATATAGTGGGTTAGTTGATTAAGGTGTTTAACGTATTTCTATCTTAATTGTGGATTGACGTTAATACGGTATTAGTGCATCGAGAGGTGGTTAATACTACTTTCGTGTTCTTGATTAACAATTCGGGATAGAGAATAATTGATAAGAAGTGTGTTAACTTAAATGAAGCAATAAATGAAGTTGCGATCTTAATTCTCCATAATCTGATTTTTAATTAGTGGTAATTAGAATTAGTTTAGTTAAATATTTTAATTTATAACATTAAATTCATTTGTTTAAATAAGATTGAGTTGGTTACGGATTAGTACTTGGTGATTTTTATTAAATAATTCTCTATGGGAACAATACTCAACTTATCACTTTATTACTTGTTGACCACGTATACTTGCGTGTTGTGCGTATATAGATTTTACCCAACAAGTTTTTGGCGCCGTTGCCGGGGAATTAGTTTAATACATTTTTACCAATATTAGCTTCAATCAAATTAGTCTTAATTTAAACATTTTTATTTTTATTTTTAATTCTCTTCCTATATTTCTCTCTTTTCAGGTACCATGGATGACTTTGCGTATCAATGGCCATACACGAACATGACTCAACCAAAGGAAGCGGAGATTGACAGACTCGCGACACTCTCCGCAATGTCAGCACAAATTGAAGAACTTTCGAGGAAGTTGGACGTTATCGTAGCCCAACAGAGTCGAAGGATGGCAGTTACCTGTGGCTATTGTGCTGGCAATCACCCGAGTAATCAATGCACCATCAATCTTGGGCCGGTACAGTATGGTGGTAACTACCTCAATCAGTATGTATATGATAATTATCATCAAGTTTGGGGGTATCACCCGGATTCTTCATGGAGTTACAACTATCAAGACCAATACTCTACTCCAAATCCAACATACACACCGGAATTCTCATATCAACCTCCATTAAAAGAAGAAAAGTCAAAGTTTGAGGAATTGTTGTCCAAGTTCATTGCATCAACTGAGGAGAGGATGATTGATCTAGAGATATCAATGCAAAATCTGCAGAACCATGTGGATCAAATACTCAAAGCCTTGAACAACTGTCCTCAAAAAAATCGGTGTTATGATGAGGATTCTAAGATTAATGAAGTGCCCAAGCCAAATCTACAACTGGATGAGACACGAGATGTTGAAAAAGAGGAGACAAGTGGGGATAATGAAAATAAGGTCGGTGAAGAACTAACTATGAGTACCAATGAGGATGAGCTGATGTTATTAGTGCCCCAAGTTCCTTCTCCGCCAAAGATCAAGGGTCCAGTTAGATTTGCAAAACCGTGCCCGCTTGGTAGTCATGTCGTCGGCAAGGCTCTTTATGACATGAGAGCTACTACAAATGTGAAGCCATGGTGGGATGAGGAGGAAAAGATAGAAGAAGAGCCCGTTGTTCTTGCCTAGCCTCAAAGCCCCAATCGAATCATAGGCTCAACGGACGGAAAAGCACCTAGTTATTCAACATTCTCAATTGGGCATATATTTAAACAAAGTATGCTAGGTGACTTTAACTCGATGGCTATCACAAATGGGAACCTACCAAAGGCTATATTATTTTCGATGGATGGAGGGTTCCTCAACTTTTGAAGAGGAATTGGATAGAATTGACCAGAAAAAGTCAGGCTGAAAGACTATAAATCAAGCGCCGACTGGGAGGCAACCCAGGAATTTTTTATATTTATATGCTTTACTAGTTTATTTAGTAGATAGGAATTAAGTTGCTTATTAAGTTCTCTTATAATCTAATCCATGTTGTCTCTCTTCATTGCAGGTATTGGAGGTTCAATGGATAGCAAAATGATCGTCACAGCCATTGCCACCATCATCTCATGCTTAGTTGATTACAGGGAAGTTCTCTTCTACTTACCATTATATTCTTACAATGAGGACATTGTAATTGCTAAGTTTGGGGGAGTTTTGTTTAATTCATTATCGCATGTTTAGTTTATGTTATGTTATTTTGCATATGTTGTTAATTTAGTTTAGGTTCATTATAAAAAAAAAATCAAAAAAACTCAAAAATTTTAAAAATAATAGTTAGTTACTATGTTCATTTTGCATGAGTCCAGCTGTTTGATAGTTACAGTTTATTTTGGCCAATGATGAGAATGGGATTGAGTAGACAAGTATAATACTGATTATTAGAGCTTTTGATGTGATTTCTTGTTATGAATTGAATCTTTTTCTGTTTGAAACTGGTATAATAAGGATAGCACAGTAAAAATAACTTGTTGATTGATTGAGTTTAAATTGATACATAATGGACTTCATAAGGATAATACTAGTTTGGATGAATGAAAGACATGAATAGGCGAAGATGACTGAATTTAGACAAAAACTTAAGTTTGGGAAAAAAAATTTGGGATATATAAGCTTCAAAAAAAAAGAAAAAAAATGAAAAAAAAATATACCGTGGCTAGTTTTGTTTCGGGGCCTTTGTTACTTGAGCAAGTACGCCCGAAGGGGTATCTTAAAACCTAGCGCCCTAAGGTCTTAATGGTCTGGGAGTCGTTGGTCGAAAGCTCGCTAAGGGGTAGCATTGTTAACCTAATGGAATGAGACATTGAACAGTCATGGTTAAATAGTAAAAAAAAAAGAAAAAAAAACAATAAAATGGGAAAAGGGCAAAAAGCCCCTGTAATGAAAAGTAAAGCATAAGTATCCCGGATTGGACTCTTGAACTTGGTGGATGTTTGACTTTAGTTGGATCTAGCTTGTTCGTGAATTTTGTGAGTTTTCACTGTATGATGCCTTTAAAGAGACCTATTATGTGTTAAATTTGATTTCATATCAATTAGAATGGTTGTTGAGCACACACGCACTATATCAGTGATAACAGTTTAAGATTTGATGATTGACTAGGAAATTGTTGATTGGTTTTGATATGAAGTATTATCATGTTTACTTGATTGCTCTAAGGCCGAGTGAATAGATTTGTGTTTATCAATACTGCTGGATTCGTAGGCATGTAGATTAGTTCCATTCCATTGCATTTCATTGCATTTTTGTTTTGTTTTTGCTTGAGGACAAGCAAAGGTTTAAGTTTGGGGGTATTTGATAAGTAGGTTTTATACATACTTATTCAGTATCTTTTACTTGAATTAGTTTCTTTTATTCATGTGTCTTAGTTACTTTTCATGCATTTTGTGTTCGTTTTGTAGGTTATACGTTTGGAAGAGATGTGAGCGATTATTGGTAAGGAAAAGCACGAAAAATGCAAACAAAAGCAAGCCGGATATCGTTTGTGCTTTCATGTCATTTCAGGTTCTTGGCTTGGAGCTTGGACTATATTGTAGAGCGTTTTCTTAGCTTTCCGGAACATCTTGAATCATTCCAATCGGAGTTCGGATGAAAGAGTTATGACATTTCTACCAACGGACGTTGAACTTCACCGTTTTGGGTGGTCATTTGCATAGCAGTCACTTCCAGTCCAATTTCGACCATCATGCGATTGTTATTTCTGAAAGCTCAAAGAATGAAAGTTGTAGATCTCGTCGATAGATTCGATTTGATAGTTTGCGGGACTCGTAACTCCTCTCGGTTTAGAAGTTATGACAGTTTTAGTAGAGGAGGTTCCAGCAGAAAATTTTGTTGGCAGATTGGTACCCAGCCGGGGCTGGGTGTTTTTAGCCTTAGGACCCAGCCGGGGCTGGGTGTCTGGGAGCTTTAGCAGATCACTAGCAAGCTGGGGCTGGATATTTACAAGGCAAATACCCAGTCGGGGCTGGGTATACGCGAAAATGAGCGGATTTTGTCCGAATTTGAGTCCGAAAAGGATTATTTCAAGTTGTTTGATTCAAGGACTTCTAAGAGGACTAAAAGACATATACAAAAGCTTATAAAAGGAGGGGAATAACAGATTAGAAGAGATTATTAGGAGATTAGAGAACATTCTATTAAATTAGATTAGAGTAAATTAGAGAAAAACACTAGTTTTTAGGAGATTTGGAGATTGATGCAACTTGGAGACCATTGAAGATTTGAAGTAGGAGCAAGGAGGGAGCGTCAAATCTACACACAATAGATTATTTCTTCTCATCTTCTTCTATCTTTATCTTTTAATGATTATTCAATTGTGGATTCTTAGTTTTAATTCAATAATCATGAACTAATTCTTTGTTTGAGATTACAATGGATCTTATTGTGTAGTTTATTTTAATATGCTTCGTTATCAATTATTATGTTCTATTGAGAGGATTTTCTATTGTGATTTGGACTTAATTGTTTAATTGCTTGGCCATCAATTACCGTGATAATCTATATGAACTCGAGAGATGAAGTATAGATTTAGATCTAATCATGATAGCATGTGTTCAGGATTTTGTTAATAGCTTAAACTTGATGAGTGTTAAGGTAGAGATATGCTTGACATCGCATGTAATCGGGTAGAGAACTTATTCTTCAACCTTCTTCAATTGTAATTCACATAGAGATTTAGTGGGTTAGTTGATTAAGGTGTTTAACGTATTTCTATCTTAATTGTGGATTGACGTTAATACGGTATTAGTGCATCGAGAGGTGGTTAATACTACTTTCGTGTTCTTGATTAACAATTCGGGATAGAGAATAATTGATAAGAAGTGTGTTAACTTAAATGAAGCAATAAATGAAGTTGCGATCTTAATTCTCCATAATCTGATTTTTAATTAGTGGTAATTAGAATTAGTTTAGTTAAATATTTTAATTTATAACATTAAATTCATTTGTTTAAATAAGATTGAGTTGATTATGGATTAGTACTTGGTGATTTTTATTAAATAATTCTCTGTGGGAACGATACTCAACTTATCACTTTATTACTTGTTGACCACGTATACTTGCGTGTTGTGCGTATATAGATTTTATCCAACAATAATATTTATATTATTAAATCAATAATTGAGACAACAAAGTTATTCATATTATTATTTGCAATATTGACAATGTCTAGAAAGTTCTGTCGAGGAGAGGTTTGGTCACCTAATTGCGCGCCAATAGGGAGAAATCCTTATTGGAAAGCCCCTTCTTTCCTGGGAACGATCTGGTTGTTAAATATTGTGAGTTATAATATTAATGATGAATAATTGTTGAAGTATTAAGAATGCGTTTATTGAAGATAAGTGAATTACAAAAATTAGAGGGGAATAATGCAAACTTGGAAAACTTTAGCGGTACTAAAGTATAATAAGTTAAATCAATCTGGACCATTGGTGGTGGTTTTAATAGTAAATCAATCTGGACTATTAATGGTGGTTTTAATAGTAAATCAATCTGGACCATTGATGGTGGTTTTAATAGTAAATCAGTTTGGACCATTGATGGTTGTTTTAAAAGTAAATCAATCTGGACCGTCGGTGGTGGTTTTAAAAGTAAATCAATCTGAACCGTCGGTTGTGGTTTTAATTGTAATCAATATGGACCGTCTGTTCTAATAGTGAATTAATCTGGATCATTCCCGAATTAGTTACTATTTAGCCCATTCTCCTATAAATAGAAGCTTAATTCTTCTTTCATTCTCACCAATTCCGCTACTTCACTTTTGCAGTATCCAGCTTTCTACTAAGGTAAGGGGTATTATTTCTTTCGTATTCATAAGGAATACTATTTTTTCGTATTCATCCTTTAGTACGTCGGAATAACCTATCTATGCGGATTATATACCGTATGACAGGTGAAAATCTATTTGAAATTTCCGTATGTTAATTCTTTTCATAATCTTAAATCTAAACTTACTATGGTAAATATTGCTTCTATAATCCTTGAAATTAGTGAAATATCCGTGAGTTTTGCACTTCATCCAGTATCATTTTATTGGAATATTGATATGAACTTTCTTATTAATTATCAATATTTTCACCCGAAGTACTATTCATGAGTTACTATTCACCGAATTACTATTCACTATAATATTATTCACTCAGGTATTCGGGGCACTTTTCATGCCAGGGTACTATTCACGAGTTACTATTCATAGGTTACTATTCACCCAATTACTATTCACTCAAATATTGTTAACTCGGGTATTTGGGGCACTTTTTATGTCGGGGTACTATTCACGGGGTACTATTCTTGAAGTACTATTCACAGGGTACTATTCAGCGAAAAATTTATTTCTTTTTCTGTCTAAATTATTTTTGATACATGGATATTATTCTTGAATTTTACTCCACAAAGCAGCATCATGTTGAAAATTTGGACATTATTGAATTCTGGATAAATTAAATTATAAATCTTTAAAAATTTATCCTTTACTTTCTTTTAATTGAATTCTTATATCATTGTCATCATCTTCATGCTTATATTATGTTGAAAGTCATCTTTGGCTTACGTGCATAGATGGACTGTTGATTGGTATGATTATAACTAGGGATAATTCGGTATAGTCATGACCATTGATGATTACACGAATACTTCTTGGCCCGTAGTGCAAGAATAATTTGTGGACGTGATACTAATGAATATCCATGGACAGTAGTGCAGGGATGATTCGATGATGTGATCTATTTATTAAGCTGAGTCCCAGCAATAAAGTTAATGATAAACTTTTTAAATCATACAAGATAGTAGATATTATGCTCTACTTGACTCTTCTAATGGATTGCTTGTTCCGCTGCAGTTAAACTTGTTGTCTATTATATTCTATCAGTTTAACATTGTTGAAGGCTAATGTTAACTTATTCTGCATTATCTTAGTCATAATATTTCTTACTAGGCTAGTTGAGCTCACCCTTTTACTTCCATTGTTCTCTTTCAGGAAATGAGAACGTAGCCAGAAATAGTCGGGGAATGGAGTGATGACCCGAGATGGTGTTATAGTAGTCCTCACTATTCTATAAAATATTGTGCCAATAAATGTAATGATGACTCCATTTGAGTTTGGATATTGTCTAAAAGACAATATTCATGTAAAAACTCTCAGCTCATGTTGTATAATTAAGTTTGTATTTGTATTTTGTACCATGTATTTGGCGACCCATGATGAGTGATGTATACCTATTTTGGGGGCATCACAGTTGGTATCGAAGATTAAGGATATGATCCTTGGCTGAGATTTGAGATAAGAACTAGGAGGGGAGAGACGGAGAATTCCTTCACTAGTATGACCTACCAAAGTTTATTTGGTATTTAATTGGTCGGTCAGAATATAGGGATAATATGTGGCATGCCAATTAACCCTTGTTTTGTGGTAGCATTTGAAAATGGCATTTAAAATTATTGAGATAAGCAATGAATCACATGAAACCGTTGAGTCACCAACGATCAATACCCAGGATAATGTGTAACAGGAAGACAATAATCCTCAGGTAAACAACAACACTGATCAAATGATGAACGGTGGGATGTTTAGAGGCTTCATGCAATTCATGCAACATCAGGGGAGAGTGGCTCCTATTCAAAATGCAGGTGGGCACACTGAAAACTCATAGATAGTCACCGCTAAATAGTTCAAGGAGCTGGGACCATCGAAGTTTTGGGGAGAGCCAAAACCACTTAAGGCGGAGATGTGGATAAAGAAGATCACCATGATATTTGATGTCTTGGGATGCTCCGAGGAGCAAAAGGTTCCCTTTGCCACCTTTATGTTGAGAGGAGAAACAGATTATTGGTGAGAATCAGTAAAACGTATCCATCCTGCCGCACTCAAGATGTCTTGGGACAAGTTCCAAGAGCTATTCAATGACAAGTACTTTCCCTAAAGTATTCGTCACATGAAGGAGGTGGAGTTTATCAAGTTGGAGCAAAACAATATGACCGTGTTGTAGTACGAGGCTAAGTTTGCCGAGTTGTCCCGGTTCGCATCCCATTTGGTTGATAATGAGGATAGAATGACGCGAATGTTTCTATGAGGTTTGAGACCCAAAATACGTCAATACCTCATTTCTCATAAATTGTGTTTGTATTCAGATGTTGTAAATATGGCTTAGTTATTGGAGCACGATAATGAGTCAACCCAACCAAGAGAGAGCAGCAAACAAGTCGATAATACCAGTGGTAGTAGTCATTGAAGCGGTGACAACAAATGTGGAGGGAATCAACATGCAAGAAATAGTAACCACTCCAGTGGTAATCATGGCCAAGATAATAGAAGTGGAAATTTCAAGAAGAGGAGATTCAATAATGATGGAAAGACGTCAGCACCAGAACCTGTTGTTAAGGAAGGAGAACGACCATCGGTCGTATGTTACAAATGCGGAGGAGAGGGACACATCAATCCAAACTGTACGTACCAGTCTAAAACATGTTACAATTGTGGAAAAGAAGGTCACTTAGCCCGATTTTATTGTGCACCAAAGTCAAATCCAGCTGGGATGGAGGCATCAAAGGCCATCTCAGACAAGACAAAACCGGTAGTTCAAGGGAGAACGTTTGTCGTAACCTCCCAAAAAGCGAGGAATCCGAACGAGCTGATCACAGGTAAGCTAATCATAAACTCTAGCGAAGTATATACCTTATTTGATACCTGTTCTACCCATTCTTTTATTTCTCCTACTTCCGCTCAACGTTTAAATTTGACTCCGGAGAAATTAGACTTTGATTTATCTGTTCAAACTCCATTGGGAGAAGCTTTCATTACATCCACTATTTATATGTCTTGTTTGATTCAAATCGATAACCGCACGTTACCTGTCGATCTTATTTCTTTAAAAATACTTGCATTCTATGTGATTTTAGAAATTAATTGGTTGACTACTCATCATGCTAAAATTGATTATTTTTGTAAAGTTGTTGGCTTTCATATTCCTAACCAACCTATTATGCGAATTCAAGTAACCAAACCATTAAAGTCAATCACTGTCATCACAAGGCATAAAGCTATTCGTTTATTGAAAAACGGATGTCAATCTTTCTTAGATTATGTCACAGATTTAAACAAAAATACGCCAGTCTTGAATAATATTGCAATTGTTAATAAAATTTCTGACGAATTCCCTGAAGAACTTCCTGGCCTACCCCTAGAGCGTGAAATTAAATTTTGTATCGACCTTGAATCTGGTACAAAACCTATTTCCAAAGCCCCTTATCGAATGGCTCCTATTGAACTTCTGTAGTTAAAAACCCAACTACAGGAATTGTTAGACATCGGTTTCATTCGTCCTAGTACGTCTCCTTCGGGTGCTCCTGTTCTATTCGTGAAGAAAAAAGATGGAAATATACGACTTTGTATTGATTATCGGGAGTTGAATCATGTTACCATCAAAAATAGGTACCTATTACCCCGTATTGATGACCTATTTGACCAGTTACAAGGTGCCAAATTCTTTTCAAAGATCGATATTCATTCCGGATATCATCAGTTAAAGATTAAAATTGATGACATTCCAAAGACTGCTTTCAGAACTCGGTACGGACATTATGAATTCCTAGTCATGTCTTTTGGATTGACTAATGCTCCTGCTGCCTTCATGGATATGATGAACCGAGTATTCAAGGAATATTTTGATCATTTTGTAGTCGTCTTTATTGATGACATCCTCATATATTCTGAAAGCCGTGAAGATCATGAACAACACTTGAGGCTGATACTCCAAAAGCTTTTTGAAAATAAGCTTTATGCCAAGTTGAAAAAGTGTGAGTTATGGCTTCAGGAAGTAGCATTCCTTGAGCACGTTATATCAAATCATGGAATATCTATTTGACCCAACAAAGATTGAAGCAATCCAAAGCTGGTAGCAACCCAAGTCAGTGACCGAAGTACGTAGCTTTCTGGGTTTAGGTTGTTATTATCGGAGATTCGTGGAAGGATTTTCTCGAATCGCTTCTCCATTAACTCAGCTGACTCAAAAAGATATAAAATTTGGTTGGATCGAGGAATGTGAGAAGAGTTTTCAAGAACTCAAGAGGATACTTATTTCAGCACTTGTTTTGATAATACCATCTGGTTCGGAGGGATTTGTCATCTACAGTGATGCTTCAGGCAAAGGTTTAGGATATGTTCTCATACAACATGAGAAAGTCATAGCCTATGCCTCATGACAACTCAAAGAATATGAGAGAAATTATCCTACTCATGATCTTGAGTTGGCAGCAGTCATTTTTGCGCTTAAGATTTGGAGGCTTTACCTGTATGGAGAGAAGGTGGAGATTTATACGGATCATAAAAGCCTCAAATATTTTTTCACTCAAAAGGAACTCAACATGCGGCAAAGACGATGGCTTGAGCTGTTGAAAGATTATGATCATACCATTCAACACCATCCTGGAAAAGCGAATGTAGTAGCTAATGCATTGAGTAGAAGATCATATGCGGGTACGAGTGTGATATTGTCAACGCAAAGGCCCATTTTGTATGACTTAAAAAGGATGGAGATAGAGTTAAAGACTCCAGGGACCCATGTGATGATGGCAATTATACGAGTAGAACCGACTTTAATCGATAAAGTTAAAGTTGCTCAAGCTATAGACCTGGAGCTAATGCGCATGAAGAAGAAAGTACAAGAAGGTGCTATTCCAAAAGTGAGAATCAATGAAGAAGGAATACTTCGAGTCAACTCCAGACTTTATGTTCCTAACAATTCTGACTTGAAGTATAAAATTATGATGGAGGCTCATAACACACCGTTTGCAATCCATCCTGGGAGTACCAAAATGTATCTTGATCTTCGACATACATTTTGGTGGAGCAATATGAAGAGAGATATAGCGGGCGGAGCATCAAGTGCCAAAAGGTCCATTGCAACCACTTAAAATTCCAGAATAGAAGTGGGAGCACAGTATCACGGATTTCGTCACTGGTCTTCCCAAGGTTTCTCAAGGCATAGATGTAATTTGGGTCATTGTTGATAGATTGACCAAGTCTGCTCATTTCTTACCGATACGAGAAACTTATACACTTGAACGTCTTGCTCGTATGTACATAAACGAGATTGTAAGATTGCATGGTATGCCAGTATCCATAGTTTCTGATTGAGACGCAAAATTCACTTCAAGATTTTGGGTTAGTTTGTAAAAAGCTATGGGCACGGATTTACGATTTAGTTCGGCGTATTATCCTCAAACGGACGGACAATCAGAGAGGACTATTCAAACTCTTGAGAATTTATTAAGACTCTGTGTCTTTGACTTCAAAGGAAGTTGGGACAAGTTCTTACCATTGGTGGAGTTTTCCTACAACAACAGTTATCAAGCAAGTATTGGCATGGCTCCATTTGAGGCGTTGTATGGAAGAAAGTGTCTTTCTCTAGTATGCTGGGATGAGGTAGGTGAAGCAACATTGTTGGGACCGGAGTTGGTACGTATGACTACGGAAAAAATTCAAACGATCTGACAACATATAAAAATCTCACAAGATCGACCAAAGAGTTGTGCTGATCTTCATCAAAAGGACGTGAAATTCAATATTGGAGATCATGTGTTGTTACATGTTTCTCCATGGAAAGGAGTTACGAGATTTGGAAAGAGAGGAAAACTCAATCCTCGATTCATTGGCCCATTTATAATCCTTGATCGAGTAGGAACTGTGGCCTATAGACTCGCCTTACCGCCAAGTATGTCTCGTGTTCATAACATTTTTCACATATCTATGTTACGTAAATGTGTGAAGGACCCGAACCACATTATTGAATTAGAACCAGACGAGATAGAGGAAGATTTAACGTATGAAGAGGTAGCTGTTAAAATCTTAGATAAAAAGGATTATATTCTATGCTCCAAGGTTAAACCTCAATTTAAAGTTTTATGGAGAAACCACGATGTGGAGGATATGTCCTGGGAGTTAGAATCTGAAATGAAATCAAGGTATCCTCACCTCTTCAATATATCAGATACGTACCCTAATTTTGAGGACGAAATTTCATAAGAAGGGGAGGTTGTAAAGCCCCATCTTTTTTGAATAAAGAATAATTTTTCTTGAAATATATTTTTGAATATTATGGTGTGGATATGATATAATGTTATAGTTGCGCGTAATATTTGGAAAATTTTTCAAAGTAAGCAAGTTGATATAAAATATTCGTTGTGTTAGTGAATATTCAATTGGTCGGGGAATATTCATTTTAACAGGGAGTATTCGTACGACGACACAATCATTGGTGGACCTCACAATAAAAGTATTGTCGTAGTTAAAAAATGACATAAATATCTTTTTATGAAAATAACGTCAAAAGTTTTTCCGTAAACTGTTGAACTACCCAGTGGTAAAAGTGCAATAATACGCGTGGTTGCATAGTAGCACACGGTATTGATTATTGATGATTACGTGAGAAGTCACTCAGTTATACTCAATTATTGCTACAGTAATTGTTGCATAGTATCTCACGTTATTTAATTTAATTATTGTCACATTATCATCTGCATACTATTTTATATTATTAAATCAATAATTGAGACAACCAAGTTATTCATATTATTATTTACAATATTGACAATGTCTAGAAGGGTATTTGGGGAACTTTTCATATAGGGATACTATTCACGGGATACTATTCCTAAAGTACTATTCATAAGTTACTATTCACGGGGTACTATTCAGCGAAAAATTTATTTCTTTTCTGTCCAAATTATTTTTGATACATGTATATTATTCTTGAATTTTACTCCACAAAGCAGTATCATGTTGAAAATTTGGACATTATTGAATTCTAGATAAATTAAATTATAAATCTTTAAAACTTTATCCTTTACTTTCTTTTAATTGAATTCATATATCATTGTCATCATCCTCATGGTTATATTGCGATGAAAGTCATCTTTGGCTTACGTGCATAGATGGACTATTGATTAGTATGATTATGACCAGGGATAATTCGGTATAGTCATGACCATTGATGATTACACGAATAATTCTTGGCCCGTAGTGCAAGAATAATTTGTGGACGTGATACTAATGAATATCCTTGGCCCGTAGTGCAGGGATGATTCGATGATGTGATCTATTTATTAAGCTGAGTCCCAGTAATAAAGTTAATGATAAACTTTTTAAATCATAGAAGATAGTAGATATCATGCTCTACTTGACTCTTCTAATGGATTGCTTGTTCCGCTACGGTTAAACTTGTTGTCTAATATATTCTATCAGTTTAACATTATTGAAGGCTAATGATAACTTATTCTGCATTATCTTAGTCATAATATTTCTTACTGGGCTAGTTGAGCTCACCCTTTTATTTCCATTGTTCTCTCCAGGAAATGAGAACGTAGCCGAAACTAGTTGGAGAATAGAGTGATGGGCCGAGATGGTGTTATAGTAGTCCTCACTATTCTATAAAATAGTGTGCCAATAAATATAATGAGGACTCCATTTGAGTTTGGATATTTCCTAGATGACAATATTCGTGTAAAAACTCTCAGCTTATGTTGTATAATTAAGTTTGTATTTGTATTCTGTACCATGTATTTGGCGAGCCAAGATGGGTGATGTATACCTATTTTGGGGGCATCACAGTGGAGGCGATTTGAGACCCCAAATTTTATGAAATGAAAGTATTCAATTTTCTTATAATTATTCTATTTAGTAAATGGTTAAATTGATAAAAGGTTAAAGTTAAGGGTGATATGTAAAAAATTTTCAAAGTATGCAAGTTGTTATAAAATATTCTTTTTGTCGGGGAATATCCGTAGGACGGCACAATCATTGGTGGACTCCACAAAGAAAGTATTGTCGTAGTAAGAAAATGACATAATTATCTTTTTATAAAAATAACAGCGAAAGTGTTACAGTTAAAACTGTTGAATTACTCGGTAGTAAAAGTACAGTAATACGCGTGGTTGCATAATAACACACAGTATTGATTATTGATGCTTACGTGAGAAGTCACTCAGTTATACTCAATTATTATTACAGTAATTGCTGCATCATATCTCTCATATTATTGGTTCAGTTATTGTCACAGTATCATCTGCATAATATTTTATATATTATTGAATCAATAATTGAGACGAAAAAAGTTATTCATATTATTATTTGCAATATTGACAATGTCTAGAAGTTCTGTCAAGGAGAGGTTTGGTCATCTAATTGCGCGCCAATAAGGAGAAATCCTTATCGGAAAGGTCCCTCTTTCCTAGGAACGACCTGGTTGTTAAATATTGTGAGTTATCATATTAATGATGAATGTTATTAAAAATCGAATTTGAGTTCGGAGTTGAATTTGGAGACGCGGACGTGATATTTGATCCCGAAACGATAAAATTAGTAGAAATAGACTATAAACACAAAATTTGTCGAGATTGACTTTTTGGTCAAAAAAGTCAACAGTTGTCTTTTTTGAAAAAAGTCAAACTTCGAAATTTCAAAAATGAAATTTTTGAAAAAAATATTTCCATTGTGTTGGGATTGTTAGTGTTAGTAGAAATCGACATTTATTTCGATAGTAATTGATGTCTGGAAGTTATATTGACCAACCGGGTAATTAATTGGGTAAATGAACAATTAATTGCTATTATTTCACATGATTATAATTATTTGTTCACATGTGTGTACTATTGATTCACATTCTTGTACTATTAGGGGAGTTGGTGCAAGATTGATAATACTGACATGACTAAGTTAAAAATAGAGGTATAGATGGAGGTACTATACGGTAATTCGTATTTTCACATGATTATAACTATTGATTCACATGATTGTACTATTGATTCACATTATTTACTATTAGGGAAGGTGTTGCAAGTTTGATAATACTTACAGGACTAAATTAAAAATGAAGAAAAAGAAAAAGGTATTATACTGTAATATTTCGAGCCCCAAAATGTGCAATTATTGAAACTATATTTTCCTATAAATAGAAGCTAATTCTTCCTTCAATTCTCAACAATTCACTAAAGATATAGAGCAATTATTATAGAGAGAAATTATAGAGAGAAAGAAGAAGCGAAGTCTGCTACTTCACTATTCCAGTATCCAATTTTTTTCTGAGGTAATGGATATTATTATTATGATAAGGGATATTATGTGAGCCCCCGAATTTTATAAAATAAAAGTATACAATTTTTCTATTTTGGTAAATAGTTAAATTGATTATGCGTGGTTGCATAGTAGCACACGGTATTGATTATTAATGCTTACGTGAGAAGTCACTCGGTTTGATTCAATTATTATCGATATTTTATATATTATTAAATCAATAATTGAGACGATACAGTTATTCATATTATTATTTGCATAATTAACAATGTCTAGAAGTTCAGTCAAGGAGAGGTTTGGTTACCTAATTGAACGCCAATAAGGAGAAGTCTTTATTGGAAAGCCCCCTCTTTCCTGGGAACGAACTGGTTGTTAATATTGTGAGTTATAATAATAGTGAATAAATGTTATTAAAAATCGAATTTGAGTTCGGAGTTAAATTTGGAGACGTGAACGTGATATTTGAGTCTGGAGCGATGAAATTAGTAAGAATAGACTATAAACACAAAATTCTTCGGAGTTGACTTTTTGGTCAAAAAGTCAATAATTGACTTTTTCTGAAAAAGTCAACTTTGAAATTTCAAAAATGAAATTGTTGAGAAAAATATTTCCATTGTGTTGGGATTATTGGTGTTAGTGCAAATCGACATTTATTTCTATAGTAATTGATGTCTAGAAGTTATATTGACCAACCGGGTAATTAATCGGGTAAATGAGCAATTAATTGCTATTAATTCACATGCTATTAACTATTTGTTCACATGTGTGTACTATTGATTCACATTCTGGTACTATTAGGGGAGGTGGTGAAAGATTGATAATACTTGCATGACTAAGTTAAAAATGGAGGTATAGTTGAATGTACTATACTATAATTAATTTGTGCACATGTTTAGAACTATTGAGTCACATGATTTACTATTGAGTCACATGATTTTACTATTGATTCACATGATTTACTATTAGGGGAGTTGGTGCAAGATTGATAATACTTCAGGACCAAATTAAAAATGAAGAAAAAGAAGAAGGTATTATACTATAATATTTTGAGCCCCAAAACGTGCAATTATCGAAACTATATTTTCCTATAAATAGAAGCTTATTCTTCCTTCATTTCTCACCAATTCACTAAAGCTATAAAGCAATTATTATAGAGAAAAATTATAGAGAGAAAGAAGAAGAGAAGTCTGCTACCTCACTATTCCAGTATCTAGTTTTTTTAAGGTAAGGGGTATTATTTCTTTCGTATTCATGAAGAGAGCTATTGTTATTCCATTTCTTATTATTCTGTTGGAATAACATGTATACGCGAACTACCGTATACATGGTGAAATTCTTCTGTTATTCCATTCTTTATTATTATGTTGGAATAACCTGTTTATGCAAAGTACTGCGTACATGGTGAAATTCTTCTATTATCCCATTCTTTATTATTCTGTTGAAATATCCTGTCTGTGCAAATTACGCATGACCTGGTTCCGTTCTTTATTATTCTGTTAGAATATTATGTTTGTACGAATTACGTATGACCTGGTTCCATTATTTATTATTCTGTTTGAATAACCTGTCTGTACGGTCTATCGCTTACCTGTTGATTTCTATTGTTATTCCATTCTTTATTATTCTGTTGGAATATCCTGTCTATACAAATTACGCATTGCCTGGTTCCATTCTTTATTATTTTGTTGAGAATAACCTGTCTGTGCGGTTTATCGCATGCATGGTGAATTCTTCTATTATTCCATTCTTTATTATTCTGTTGGAATAATCTGTCTATGTGGATTACCACATGCATGGTGAATGATCCTTCGTATTCATTCTTTATTAAATTATGAAAATGATCTGTCTACGTGGATTACCGCATGGCGGGTGAAAATTTATTTGTAGTTTTGTATATTCTATTATACTCGGGTATTCGGGGCTCTTTTCGTGTCGGGATAATATTCATGAGTTACTATTCATGGGTTACTTTTCACCCAAATTACTATTTACTCTAGTATTATTTACTCGGGTATTCGAGGCACTTTTCGTGTCGGAGTACTATTCACGAATTACTATTCACGGGTTACTATTCATCCAAATTACTATTCACTCTAGTATTATTCACTCGGGTATTTAGGGTACTTTTCGTGTCAGATTACTATTCATGAGTTACTATTCACATGTTACTATTCACTCAAATTACTATTCACCCGAATATTATTCGCTCGGGTATTTGTGGTATTTTTCATGTCGGGGTACTATTCACGAGAAGTACTATTCAAAGGGTACTATTCACGGGGTACTATTCACCCAACAAATATATTTTTTCTGTCCAAATGATTTTTAATACATAAATATTATTCTTGAATTTTACTCCACAAAGCAGTATCATGTTGACAATTTGGATATTTTTAAACTCTAGATAAATTTAAAATCTTTAATATTTATCCTTGATTTCGTTTGATTAATGCTTATATCATTGTCATCATCCTCATGCTTATATTGTGATGAAAGTCATCTTTGGCTTATGTGCATAGATGGACTGTTGATTATTAGTTTTATAGTTATATATCTTTGGCTTACGTGCATAGATGGACTGTTGATTATTGGTTTTACAGTTGTATATCTTTGTGGCAAGGAGAAATTATTGATTCACATTATTATAAATATGAATTTTGAATTTAACTAACATCTTTGGTGGTTCAGGTGAAGACAAGTGATGAAAGTTCTATTTGTCTTGGGTATAATAAAAAATCGTTGATGAGTATTACAGGGATAAAAATGATGATAAACTTTTAAATCATAGAAGATAGTAGATATCATGCTCTACTTGACTCTTCTAATGGATTGCTTATTCCGCTGTAGTTGTTGATCTAAAACTTATTGTCTATTGTATTCTATCAGTTGTTATACTGTTGAAGGCTAATGATAATTTATTCTGCATTATCTTAGTCATAATATTTCTTACTAGGCTAGTTGAGCTCGCCCTTTCTTTCACTGCTCTCTTCAGGAAATGAGAATACAGCTGGGACGAGTCGGGGAACAGATTGACAGTCCAGATGGTTGTTTTAGTAGTCCTCACTATTCTATAAAATAGTGTGACAATAAATGTAATGAGGACTCCATTGAGTGTGGATATTGTCTAGATGACAATATTCTTATTAAAACTCTTAGATTATATTTTGTCATATTGTACACGACAGTTGTATAATTAAGTTGTATTTGAATTTATGTACCATGTATCTGGCGACTCAAGATGGGTGATGTATACTTGTTTTGGGGGCGTCACATATTATTTCTTTTGTATTCATGAAGAGAGCTTCTGTTATTCCATTTTTTATTATTCTGTTGGAATAACTTGTCTGTGCGGTCTATCGCATGCCTGGTCATTTCTATTATTATTCCATTCTTTATTATTATATTGTAATATCCTGTCTGTGCGGATTACGCATGACCTGGTTTCATTCTTTATTATTCTGTTGGAATATCTTGTCTGTGCGGATTATGCATGACCTGGTTCCATTCTTTATTATTCTGTTGGAATATCCTGTCTGTGCGGATTACGCATGACCTAGTTCCATTCATTACTATTCTGTTGGGAATAACCTGTCTGTGCAATTTATTGCATGCATGGTGAATTCTTCTGTTATTCCATTCTTTATTATTCTGTTGGAATAACCTGTTTATGTGGATTACCGCATGCATGGTGAATGATCCTTTTTATTCATTCCTTATTAAATTGTGGAAATGATCTGTCTACGTGGATTACCGCATCGCGGGTGAAAATCCATTTGCAGCTTCGTAATTTTTTTGACCCTCAAAAATTCTGGAAAAATTTGAAATGATAATTTGATGAGTTGTCTAGATTGTGTCCAAAAATGGCGATGAGTTATGAATTTTATGGAAAACGACTATTTTAAAAGTAAACCCTTATAACTCCTTGTGGTTAACTCTAAAATTGGTGAAATTTTTATTGGGAGTACATGTATATAACAGAAGTATACCCTGTAAATTTTGGAATTTTTGGATAAAAGTACAATTTATGATAAATGTCTAAATATTCGGCAGTTTTGGCCATATGAAAAATAATAAATGAATTTTAAAAATTTCAAAAAAAAATATATGTTCAATATGGGACTATATTTTGTTAAATCCCAGAAAATAAATATTTTTGGGATTGATTTGGTATTTTTCATGAAAATGAACTAGTTATGAGTAAATAAATTAAATATATTATGTGAAGTAACAAAATTGAAAAATAGGATTTTATGACTTGAGAATCCTATATAGGGTATATGCAGATTTTTAATGAGGGATTTGATCATTGGGATGGAATCTTATGAGTATGACATTTTTGAATGATTAAATGTATTATTTGGCAAAGTGTAAATAATTGAAATAAATTGTTTATAAGTTTAAGAAGTGATTAAAATATAGTTATTGTGACGCCCCCAAAATAGGTCCATTCCATCCAACCCATTCTGAGTCGCCAAATACATGGTACAGAAAACAACTACAACTTTATTACAACAATTGTCATGCAAAATACAATAACACATATACTATGAGTTTGGATACAAATATATACCAAATGTGACACATGTCTCAACCGTGGACAGCACTTCACAGTGACACCTTACATAAAGGTATAGTCAAAAATTGTTTTAGAAACTAAAATCTTTGGGAAGTTCTCAAAGAAACCTTCGTACATGGGAGGCCATGCTTCTAGATTATGATAGATATCATATGGCCACAGAATTATCCTTGGTTGACCCAATAGACCCCAAAGAAAAACGAGAAGATTACTATAATATTCTTCCCAATGGCGAGTATTCTCTTGATTTATCATTATCTCCACTGTCTCAAATTGAGAATTATACTTCAAACAAACACCAAGATTATATAGGTAGTGCTCATAAATATACTCAACAAGTGGATGAGCACAACCCTGTCTTATGATGACACGAGGTTGTATGTCATTAGACATCTTGTATGATAGTGACAAAACACCCTTTCAACGTTGGGTTCGCCTCACCCTAGTTGATTCACCAAATATAACTACTAAATGATGACCACCGTTCTATTCCATTGTTACCCCCGCTCGACCCAGCTACACTTTTATTACCTGAAAGGAATTGTAAAGCAAAAGGGTGAGCACAACTAGCTCAGTAAAGAATATCATGACTATAGATAATTAAATTATCAATAGTCTTCATCAATAACAAATCAGAGATTTAGAACATATGGTAGAAGATAAAAATTTCAACCATAGTTGCAGCGGAACGAGCAATCCATTAGAAGATTCAAATAGACCATACAGTCCATTATCTTCTTTATGTTAAAAGTCCACCAACAATATTTCATCCCTGTAACATCAATCAACAATTCCTTTCCACAATCATATGAATAACTCATAATCATAATTGTGATTCTAAATTTCTCTTCTTATCCAGAACAAAGATAATTTTTATCACCTGTCTTTACCTGAAACATCAAAGATCATGGTTATACCAAATCACAGTTCATATTCATAATCATACTAATAAATTCATCTTTGCACTACGGGCCAAAGACATTCATTAACATGTCATCTTTGCACTACGGGCCAAAGATATTCAACAACAGGTCATCTTTGCGCTACGGGCCAAAGATATTCACCAATAATTCATCTTTGCACTACATGCCAAAGATATTCCTCAACAGTTCATATTTGCACTACATGCCAAATATATTAATATCTCATATAAATACATAATCATTTCAGAATTTAAATAAACCATAATTATAACCATATATGTTGATCAATTCACCTTTGCACTTAAGCTAAAGATATTCAATTATAAATTCAATGGTCATGATCATACCAGTCACAATTCAACTTTTCACTACTGGCCAAAGAGAACCCTAGTCATGATCATACGAATAATCTACCCATCTTTACACTTCAGTGAAAGAGAATTTCAACATCAGGGTTATAAAAATATTATATATGATAATAAAATCAATAAAATCAATACATAGTTTTAATCTCCATAGTAATATTCATAAATCAACTATAATTTGGTTAGAAAAAGAAATCAATTTTGTAGTGAAAAGTACCCGTGAATAGTAACTCGTGAATAGTAGTTCGTGAATAGTAACTCATGAATAATAACTCATGAATAGTAACCCGTCGTGAATAGTAACTCGTGAATAATAAATTATAAATAGTAACTCGTGAATAGTAACTCGTGAATAGTAACCCCGACATGAAAAAGTTCTAAATTTGATAAAAAGTTCAAACCAATATTTCAACATAATGATATTGAAAGAATAACATTTCTTAAACTTATAAACAATTTATTTTAATTGTTTACACTTTACTAAATAATGCATTTAATCATCATAAAATGCCAAACTTATAAGATTTCATCACCAATAACCAAAACCCTCATCAAAAATCTGCATATACCACATATATGATTCTCAAGCCATAAAATCATATTTTCCAATTTTCTTCCTTAACATAACATATTTAACTCATTTATTCATAACTAGTCTATTTTCATGAAAAATACCAAATCAGTTCCAAAAATATTTCTTTTCTAGGATTTTGCAAAATATAGTCCCATATTGAACATATATTTTTCTTAGAATTTTTAAATTTCATTTACTATTTTTCATATGGCCAAAACTGCCGAATATTTAGACATTTATCATAAATTGTACTTTTATCAAAAAATTCCAAAATTCATAAAGTACACTGATATTATATAGATGTACTCCCAATAAAAATTTCATCAATTTTGGAGCTAACCACAATGAATTATAAGCGGTTAATTTTAAAATAGTCTTTTCTCATAAAATTCATAACTCTTAATCTATACATCCAAAAATCACCATTTTTGGACACAATTAATAAAACTCATCAAAATATAATTTCAAATTTTTCCAAAATTTTCTGAAGGTTGGAAGAAGTACGAACTGAAAAATATAATAACCCTTAAAATCCCTTACCTCAAAAGAGCAGTACTTTTGACTGGAATAACGTTGAACGAACTTGCACCGTATAGCAACACTGAAGATATCAAAATACTCACAAGAATATACTCGATAATATAGAGAGAGAAATAGAGAGAAAACTTTAGTTTCTGGTGTGATTTTTAATTCTAACTTAAGCTTCTATTTATAGGAAAATGTTAGAACCCCAAAGGAGACTAAATAATAAAATAATATTATTTTTCTCTTCTCTTCTACGCACACTCCTCTTGAATAATCTCAGCATGCCTACCTTGAAAATTCTCAGCACATCACAACTGATTTCAAGCAAAAACTTTCCATAAAAAACAAAAGTGGTCCCCCATGTTTTAATAAAAACATTTTAATTTCCGAAACTTCAGTAATTCATAGAAAATAGCCCGTTTATCAAAAAAAATGAATTTTATGTCCATTCTGCCTGAAATCGAATTCTCTACAACTTTACAGAAGAAAGTTTTTTCAAATTCCAAACCAAAAATATCTGAAATCCACAAACGGGTGATTTTTTCTAATTTCCTTCTCTTCCCTTTCTCTTTCTTCCTTTCCCATAATTCTCCACTAACTCTCTCTCTCTTCCCCCACTTTCTTCTCTTACCCCCACCACTTCTTCCACACACACACATATACGTACATATATATATATATATATATATATATATATATATATATATATATATATATATATATATATATATATTAAAATATTTATAATTATTAAATAATTCCAATTCTATCTTCTATCTTCCACCTCATCTATTTATAATCCATGAATTTATTGTAAAACTATCACCATTAATATATTATTAAAATAATATATTTAAATGAATTATTGATCCGATAATGGGAAATAATGTGCCGTGACAATTATTGAAACAACAATAATATAAAATATCAACGCAACAATTATTGAATCAATAAAATAAAATATTGAACAGTAATTACTGTAACAATTATTGAGTAGTGTATTCTTACGTAAGAATCAATAATTCAAAAATACTGTGCAATACCGTGTGCTACTGTGCAACAACGCGTATTACTTTACTTTACCCACCGGGTATTCCAATAATGTTATCGGTAACCACTACGCCGTTATTCATAAAAACTTTAATTTGTCTTTTTCTTCATCCGACAATTATTCTGCTATGGGGCCCACAAATGGTTGCGCCGTCGTACAAATATTCCCCGACAGAAAGAATATTCCACGACCAAACGAATATTCCCCGACAACAATGAGTATTTTATAACCACTTACTTATTTTAAAAAAAATTCATATATCACCCTTAACTTTAAACTTTTATCAATTTAACCATTTACTGAATAGTAATTATAAAAAAAATTGAATACTTTTATTTCATAAAATTCGGGGTCTTACAGTTATAATATTAATAATATTAGATTATGAGTTTATTAAGTGATTGATAATATTTGGATAAATTTAAAGTCTTTAATATTTTTCCTTGTTTTCGTTTGATTAATGCTTATATCATTGTCATCATCCTCATGCTTATATTATGATGAAAATCATCTTTGACTTACGTGCAAAAATGGACTGTTAATTATTGGTTTTACAGTTGAATATCTTTGGCTTACATGCAAACATGGACTGTTGATTATTGGTTTTACAGTTGTATATCTTTGGCTTACGTGCAAAGATGAACTATTGATTGATGAGTATCTTTGGCTTATGTGCATAGATGAACTATTTATTGGTATGATTATGGCCAGGGATCATTCAATATAATCATGACCCGTAATGTTATAGATGATGTGGTAAAAGTCCTTATTGGCTCGTAGTGCATTGATGGACAGTTATTGGTATGATTATAACCAGGGATTATTCGGTATAATCATGACCGTTGATGATTACATGAATATCCTTGGCCGTAATGCAGTAATGATTCAATATTGTGGATTATTTATTAAGCTGAGTCTCAGCAATAAAATATTGATTATACACTTTTAATTCGTAAAAGATAGTAGATATCATGCTCTACTTGACTCTTCTAAAATACAGTTATATGTCTTTGGCCTATAGTGCAAAGAATAATTGTTAATGAATATCTTTGGCCGTAGTGCAAAGATGAATTTATTAGTATGATTATGAGCAGGAATTATGATATGGTATAACCATGATTTTTGATGTTTTAGGTGAAGATAGGCGATAAAAATTATCTTCGTCCTGGGTGCGAAGAGGAATTTAGAATCACAATTATGATTATGAGTTATTCATATGATTGTGGAAAAGAATTGTTGATTGATGTTACAGGGATAAAAAATTATTGGTGGACTTTTAACATGGAGAAGATAATAGACCTGATGGTCTATTTGACTCTTCTAATGGATTGCTCGTTCCACTGCAACTATGGTTTAAAAGTTTTATCATCTACTATATGTTCTAAATCTCTGATTTATTAATGATAAAAGCTATTGATTATGTAAATTATCTTTAGTTATGATCTTCTTTATTGGGCTAGTTGTGCTCACCCTTTTTGCTTCATAATTCCTTTCAGGTAATAAGAGTGTGGCTGGGTCGAGCAGGGGTAACAGGAGAATAGAACGGTGGTCTACAGCTGTTGAGGTTCTCCTTAAATAGTATGGAAATATTTTTATTGAGAACTTTAGATAAGTGTGTCGTATTGTATACGTCATTTGATATTTAATTTTGGTGAACCGAATAGGGTGAGGTGAACCCAACTTTGGAAGGTTGTTTTGCCACTATCATACAAGATGTCTAATGACATACAACCTCGTGTTATCATAAGACAGGGTTGTGCACATCCACTTGCTGAGTATATCTACGAGCATTACCTATATAATCTTGGAGTTTATTTGAAATATAATTCTCACTTGGAGACAACGGAGATAATTATATGTCAAGAGAAGGCTCACCATTGGAAAGAAGATGATAGCAATCTTCTTGTTTTTCTTTGGGGACTATTGGGTCAACCAAGGATAATTCTGTGGACATATGATATCTATCATAACCTAGACACATGACCTCCCATGTACGAAGGTTTCCTTGAGCACTTCCCAAAGATTTTAATTTTTAAAACAGTTATGGACTATACTTTTATGTAAGGTACCATTGTAAGGTTGTGGTCAAGGCACCATGAGAGTTACATTCATTTTTATTAAAACTCACAGTTTAACTGTGGTCGTATTCTGCACGATAGTTCAACAATTGTATAAATGAAGTTTGTATTTAATTTTTATAGTATGATATCTGGCGACTCAGAATGGGTCGTGTGGACCTATTTTGGGGGCGTCACAAATGGTATCAGAGCTTAGGGATATGGTCACTGGCAGAGATAAGAGTCTAGAACTAGCAGGGGAGAGACGAGTTATATACTTCGCTAGTGTGTGACTTACCTAAGCTGAAATTATTTACTTGATAAGTTGACAAATTGTGATATATCAATTAATTTTTGTTTGGAAGATATATTCTAGAATGATATCTGAATTACAAGAGATGAGCAATGGAAAAATCATGATACATAGGATATAACCGGGAAGGTACAATCCAAAACGAAAGCAACGTATTCTCATCTCTTCGAACTACCAGGTACGTAAATTTCGAGAGTGAAATTTCATAAGGAGGGGAGATTGTGAGACCCCAGATTTTATGAAATGAAAGTATTCAATTTTCTTATAATTATTATATTTAGTAAATGGTTAAATTGATAAAAGGTTAAAGTTAAGGGTGATATGTGAAATTTTTTCAAAGTATGCAAGTTGTTATAAAATATTCTTTTTGTAGGGGAATATCCGTAGGACGACACAATCATTGGTGGACTCTACAACGGAAGTATTGTCGTAGTAAGAAAACGACAGAATTATCTTTTTATAAACATAACAACAAAAGTGTTACCATTAAAACTATTGAACTACTCGATAGTAAAAGTACAATAATACGCGTGGTTGCATAGTAACACACGGTATTAATTATTGATGCTTACGTGAGAAGTCACTCAGTTATACTCAATTATTGTTACAGTAATTACTGCATCATATCTCTCATATTATTGGTTCAGTTATTGTCACAGTATCATCTGTATAATATTTTATATATTATTGAATCAATAATTGAGACGACAAAGTTATTCATATTATTATTTGCAATATTGACAATGTCTAAAAGTTCTGTCAATGAGAGGTTTGGTCACCTAATTGTGCGCTAATAAGGAGAAATCCTTATCGGAAAGCCCCCTATTTCTTGGGAACAACCTGTTTGTTAAATATTGTGAGTTATAATATTAATGATGAATGTTATTAAAAATTGAATTTGAGTTCGGAGTTGAATTTGGAGACGCGGACGTGATATTTGAGTCCAGAACGATGAAATTAGTAGAAATAGACTATAAACATAAAATTTATCGGGATTGACTTTTTGGTCAAAAAAGTCAACAGTTGACTTTTTCGAAAAAAGACAAACTTCGAAATTTCAAAAATAAAATTTTTGAGAAAAATATTTCCATTGTGTTGGGATTGTTAGTGTTAGTAGAAATGGACATTTATTTCGATAGTAATTGATGTCTGGAAGCTATATTGACCAACCGGGTAATTAATCGGGTAAATGAGCAATTAATTGCTATTAAAATTCACATGATTATAACTATTTGTTCACATGTATGTACTATTGATTCACATTCTTGTACTATTAGGGGAGTTGGTGCAAGATTGATAATACTTGCATGACTAAGTTAAAAATGGAGGTATAGATGGAGGTACTATACTCTAATTCGTATTTTCACATAATTATAACTATTAATTCACATGATTGTACTATTGATTCACATTATTTACTATTAGGGGAGGTGGTGCAAGTTTGATAATACTTACAGGACTAAATTAAAAATGAAGAAAAAGAGGAATGTATTATACTGTAATATTTCGAGCCCCAAAACGTGCAATTATCGAAACTATATTTTCCTATAAATATAAGCTCATTCTTCCTTCATTTCTCACCAATTCACTTAAGTTATAGAGCAATTATTATAGAGAGAAATTATAGAGAGAAAGAAGAAGCAAAGTCTACTACTTCACTATTCCAGTATCTAGTCTACTTCTGAGGTAAGGGATATTATTATTATGGTAAGGGGTATTATTTCTTTCGTATTCTTGAAGAGAGATTCTATTATTCAATTCTTTATTATTTTGTTGGAATAATCTGTCTGCACGGTCTATCGCATGCCTGGTGATTTCTATTGTTATTCTATTATTTATTATTCTATATCCAGTCTGTGCGGATTACGCATGACCTGCTTTCATTCTTTATTATTCTGTTGGAATATCTTGTCTGTGCTGAATATGCATGACCTGGTTTCATTCTTTATTATTCTATTGGAATATCCAGTCTGTGCGGATTACGCATGACCTGGTTTTCCATTATTTATTATTCTGTTGGGAATAACCTGTTTGTGCGGTCTATCCCATGCATGGTGAATTCTTCTGTTATTCCATTCTTTATTATTCCGTTGGAATAACCTGTCTATGTGGATTATCACATGCATAGTGAATGATCCTTTGTATTCATTCCTTATTAAATTGTGAAAATGATCTGTCTACGTGGATTACCGCATGGCGGGTGAAAATCCATTTGCTGTTTCGTAATTTTTCTGACCCTCAAAAATTCTGGAAAAATTTGAAATAAAAATTTGATGAGTTTTCTAGATTGTGTCCAAAAATGGCGATTTTTAGATGTATAGATTAGAAGTTATGAATTTTATGGAAAAAGACTATTGTTAAAGTAAACCCTTATAACTCCTTGTGGTTAACTCCAAAATTGGTAAAATTTTTATTGAGAGTACATGTATATAATAAAAGTATACCCTATAAATTTCGGAATTTTTGGACAAAAGTACAATTTATGATAAATGTCTAAATATTCGGCAGTTTTGGCCATATGAAAAATAATAAATGAATTTTAAAAATTCCGAGAAAAATATATGTTCAATATGGGACTATATTCTGTTAAATCCCAGAAAAGAAATATTTTTAGGACTGATTTGGTATTTTTCATGAAAATGAACTAGTTATGAGTAAATGAATTAAATATGTTATGTGAAGTAACAAAATTGGAAAATAGGATTTTATGGCTTGGGAATACTATATAGGGTATATGCAGATTTTTGATGAGTAATTTGATCATTGGTGATGAAATCTTATGAGTATGGAATTTTTGTATATTATCTTTAGTCATGATATTCTTTACTGGGCTAGTTGTGCTCACCCTTTTTGCTTCACAATTCCTTTAAGGTAATAAAAGTGTAGCTGGGTCGAGCGGGGGTAACAGGAGAATAGAACGGTGGTCTATAGCTGTTGAGGTTCTTCTTAAATAATATGAAAATAGTTTTATTGAGAACTTTAGATAAGTGTGTCATATTGTATACGTCATTTGATATTTAATTTTGGTGAACCGAATAGGGTGAGGTGAACCCAACTTTGGAAGGGTGTTTTGCCACTATCATACAAGATGTCTAATGACATACAACCTCATGTTATCATAAGACAGGGTTGTGCACATCCACTTGCTGAGTATATCTACGAGCATTACCTATATAATCTTGGAGTTTATTTGAAATATAATTCTCATTTGGAGACAACGGAGATAGTTATATGTCAAGAGAAGACTCACCATTGGAAAGAAGATGATAGCAATCTTCTTATTTTTCTTTGGGGACTATTGGGCCAACCAAGGATAATTCTGTGGACATATGATATCTATCATAGCCTAGACGCATGGCCTCCCATGTACGAAGGTTTCCTTAAACACTTCCCAAAGATTTTAATTTCTAAAACAGTTATGGACTGTACTTTTATGTAAGGTACCATTGTAAGGTTGAGGTCAAGGCACCATGAGAGTTACATACATTTATATTAAACCTCACAGTTTAACTGTGGTCGTATTCTGCATGACAGTTCAACAGTTGTATAAATGAAGTTTGTATTTAATTTTTATAGTATGATATCTGGCGACTCAGAATGGGTCGTGTGGACCTATTTTGGGGGCGTCACAGGCGAGGCTATAACAAAGCACAATCAAGAGTAGAGGAAGAAGAAAAATGAAGGAGAAGCTAAAAATGGTGGTGGTGGTAATGGTGGAAATGGAAACAATAACTTGAAAAGGAAGTGGAATGCAAATGTTGGAGCTGGAAATCAGCAAGGTAACCAGCAGAAGAAGAAGATGGACGCATGTGGTACATGTGGGAAGTTTCACACGGGTATGTGCTTAAGGGGAAAACGAGTATACTTTAACTGTGGCCAGGAAGGTCACATTGCCCCAAATTGCAATCAACCCAAGAAGAATGCTTGCAACACCTGCGGGTCGAAAGATCATTTTGCTCGCGAGTGTCCAAAGAAGAAATTCGGTTAGACAAATGGAAGCAAGGGAAATGATAGTGGAGGTACACTGACTATTGCTGGACCAACGTCAACAAATAAGACCACAACAAGAACCTTCAACATGACGGTGCAGGACGCGGTGCAATCAAAAGATGTCGTGTCAGGTATTATCCCAATCAATGATATAAATGCATATGTTTTATTTGATTCGGGTGCTACTTGCTCATTTATATTTGATGAATTTGCTAAGAGGTTAGAAATACCTAGTGAAGAGTTGAATTTTCCTTTAAACATAGAAATTGCGAATAGGGAGGTAATTCCTATTAGATTCGTATACAAGAACTGTAGGGTTAATATTAAGAGGAATGTCATAAAAGTAGATTTAATTCTGATAAAACTTGGAGAGTTTGACATTATATTGGGAATGGATTGGTTATTCAATTATGGAGCGATAATTGATTGCCAAAAGAAGCGTGTAAACCTTATGACTCCGTTAAAGGTAGTTTTTCATGGTAACAAATCGCCTAAACAAATGAGGTATCTGACGGTTATGTAGGCCAAAAGGTTGTTGAGACAGGGCTGTGTAGGGTACTTAGCTTACATAGTCGATACTCAAAAGATGGAGGGTGTAAAATTGGAGGAAATACCAGTGGTTGGGGAATTCATGGATGTATTTCCGGAAGATTTACCAGGACTTTCGCCTGACCGAGAAATTGAATTCGTGATCGACTTAGCGCCAGGAACCGCTCCGATATCGAAAGCCCCGTACAGAATGGCTCCTGTAGAGATGAAGGAATTGATGGTGCAATTTCAAGAACTTCTAGATAAGAAGTACATTCAGCCAAGCGTATCACCGTGGGGAGCGTCGATGTTATTCATGAAGAAGAAAGATGGGTCGATGCGTCTTTGCATTGATTATAGAGAATTAAACAAAGTCACTATTAAAAACAAGTATTTGTTGCCAAGAATAGATGACTTGTTTGATCAATTGAAGGGTGATAGATATTTCTTGAAAATAGATTTGAGAAGTGGGTATCACCAACTAAAAGTGGTAAAGGAGGATGTACCGAAGACGACATTCCGAACTCGGTATGGACATTATGAATTTTTGGTGATGTCTTTTGGTTTGACAAACACCCTTGCAGCGTTCATGGATTTGATGAACAGGGTGTTTAAACCATTTTTAGACAAGTTTGTGGTGGTATTCATTGATGACATATTGGCGTACTCTAAATCTCAAGAAGAACACGTGGAACACTTACGTCTGACGCTAGAGACGTTAAGAAAAGAAAAGTTGTACGCGAAATTCTCTAAATGTGAATTTTAGCTGGAACGTGTACAATTTCTTGGGCTTGTAATTGATAAAGATGGAATTTCTGTGGATCCATCAAAAGTCAAAGCTGTGATAAATTGGGAACAACCAAGAACTCCATCAGAAGTAAGAAGTTTCTTGAGATTGGCAGGATATTACAGACAATTTATTCAGGATTTTTCCAAGATTGCTACTCCTTTAACAAATTTGAGGAGAAAATCTATAAAATTTGTTTGGATAGAGAAGTGTGAAGAGAATTTTAAAGAATTGAAGAAGAGGCTCAGTGTGGCACCTGTGTTGTCATTACCAGATAATACAAGAAACTTTGTGGTGTATAGTGATGCGTCACACAATGGATTAGGATGTGTCCTTATGCAGAACGACAAAGTCATCGCGTATGCATCAAGGCAATTGAAAGACTACGAAAAAGGGTATCCGACTCATGATTTAGAGTTGGCGGCGGTTGTGTTTGCTTTGAAAATATGGAGATAATATCTCTATGGAGAGAAGTGTGAGATATACACAGACCATAAAAGTCTGAAGTATATTTTAACACAGAAGGACCTGAACATGCGTCAAAGGAGATGGATGGAATTAATAAAAGATTATGATTGCAAAATCTTTGATCACCTGGGCAAAGCCAATGTGGTTGCAGATACCTTCAGTAGGAAAGGCAGAGAAAAATTGATGTTGTTAACTGATAAGGAGGAGCATATTTCAACAATGTCAAGGCTAGAGTTGGAAATTAAATTTCTAAAAGAATCTGATGAAAAATTATACCAGATGGAAGCTAGTCCAACTTTGGTGGACAAAGTGAAGAATGCTCAACTACAAGATGAAGAATGCAGAAAAATAAAGGAAAGTGTGGTCGAAAGTAAAGAAGTGAAGTATAAAGTTGATACTGAGGGAATGCTAAGATTTTAGGGATGAATTTGGGTTCCATCAGTATAAGATATTTAAGAAGACATCTTGACATAAGCTCATAACTCAAGATATTCGATTCATTCGGGAAGTACGAAGATGTATCAAGATTTACAGTGACATTTGTAGTGGCCAAATATGAAAAGAGACATTGCAGAATGCGTTGCAAAGTGCTTGACATGTCAAAAAGTGAAGCAGAACATCAAAGGCCAAATGGATTACTCCAACCATTAGAAATGCCTAAATGGAAGTGGGAGCATATCATAATGGATTTTGTGGTACGTCTTCCAACGACTCAGAAAGGATACGATGAGATATGGGTGACAGTGGACAGACTGACAAAATTTGCACACTTTTTGCCAATAAAGATTAAATTCAATCTTGATCAGCTGGCGAAACTGTACGTTAAGAAGATCGTCTCAAGACATGAAGTTCCAGTGTCAATTGTATCAGACAGAGATTCAAGGTTCGCATCAAATTTCTTGAAAAGATTACAAGAATGAATGGGAACGCAACTGAAGATAAGTACAACATATCATCCACAAACTTATGGGCAAAGTGAGAGAATAATTCACACACTAGAAAACATGCTTAGAGCGTGCATCATGGATTTCAAATAAAACTGGGATGATCATCTACCTTTGGTGGAATTTTCATACAATAACAGTTACCATGCGAGCATTGGTATGCCACCATACGAGGCGTTGTACGACAGGAAATACAGAACTCCACTATGCTGGGATGAAGTTGGTGAACGTCAACTGCTAGGACCAGAACTGGTATAGCAGACCGCTAAAATTATCAAACTCATCAGAGCAAGACTAGTAGCTACTCAAGATCGACAGAAGAAGTATTCTGATCAACATAGGAAAAATCATGAATTTGAAGCAGGAAATTTTATGTTCCTGAAAGTTTCTCCTTGGAAGGGGAAAATTTATTTTGTCAAGAAAGGAAAACTCAGTCCAAGGTTTGTTGGACCTTTCAAAATACTACGAAGAGTGGGAGAAGTAGCTTATGAGGTAGCTTTTCCTCCAGAATTAGAACATGTGCACAATGTTTTTGTCGGTGTTGCGACCATACAAACCTGATTACAAGCATGTGATCGAATATGAACCGTTGCAGTTCAGTAAAGATTTGTCTTATGAAGAGGTTCCTATCTAGATAGTAGACAGGAAAGAACAAATGCTTAGGAATAAAGTGATACCTTCTGTGAAGGTGATTTTGAGGAACCACAATGTCGAAGAGGCTACGTGGGAACTCGAAGCTGATATGATGAAGAATTACCCTGAGTTATTTGTTTAGTCTGTGTCTTTGGTACTAGGGACAGAATCTTTATAAGGAGGGAAGAATGTGACGATTTGATTATTTGAGTTGTGATTCTAGGGACAAAATCCTTGTAAGGAAGGAATGAAGTAACAATCCGGAATTTCAAATTGTAAGTTTAAATATTTATCGAAATATAAATATTTATTTGATGTGTTTATTATTGAATGATGAAATAAATATTTTATTGATGTGATGTTTGTTAGTAAATATTTATGAATCTAAATTTATTAGATAACATTCTAAATTAATTGAATTTATAATTTTGAGAGTTGTAATATAACATGAGATGTTATATTGTTATTTTAATTTAATAATTTAAAGTGGTATATTAAATTATTGAATAAAATTATAATGAAATTATAATTTTATGATAATTGTTTAAGTGGAAAATTTATTTAAAATATAGTATGTGATTATGTGATTAATTTATTTGATTAGTGTGGATATGGGAAATCCAAATAAATAATATGTGATTATAAATTATAAACTAATTTTTTTTATTAAAATAAATTAAAGGAGTTTAAATTAGTTATGCCCAAACAAGGCTTAAAATATTAAGTCTTTAATATTTAAAGGGTTTTGCCAAACAAAGCCTTTTGGCTTCTGGATTTTTGTTTTTAAAATTTTAAATAATATAAATAAAATAAATAAAATAAATATAATTATAACATATATGTTTAGTTTGTAACTGATGTTATAATAAGTATACGTGTTAAGGTTTATCAGTTCTAAATTCTTTTTACGCTTAAGTTAGCCAATGTTTTGATGCTGAGAAAAGAGAGAAGAGAATTCAGAGAGAGCTTGACAATGAACTTGAGAGATTGAGAGAAAATCTAAGCAATGTCGGTGTTTAGCAAGGGATTATTAAGGAAATTGAAGGTATTTTCACAACCTTAGTATTACATATAAATATATGTTTTAATATGATTTACGACATGAATTTTCTATCCTCGCTGAATTCAAATTCTCTTGAACTGTTGTATAAACTGAATTGTTGCAATTGTAAGTAATTGTAATGCTAGAGTTTATGTTTAGATAGGGAATTGCATGCTAATTTTGTGTAAGAGTAGGAAAAATACAGTGTATGTTTTTATGAATATTTTCTAATACGGCTTAAGTAAGTACAAATTTTGGTGGTCAATTCGTATGATAAACTGTAAATTGATTATTGTTTATGCTAGTTCGTTAAGAAATGAAGAGAACATAGTTTAAACGAAGTGGTTCGGAGTAGAATTGTAATCACAGTGATGATTTTTGTTAGAGATGTCAAAAATGGAGTTTTCATATGAAAAATATGGAATTTGAGAAATTAAACTAGCTTAAGTTGTTATTAAATTATTCTAATTAGTTGAATATGTGTGCAAACATATTTGTAATTGTTCTATATCAATTATATGTGTTAATATTACTTTTTGGTGGGTGAAATTCGTGTTAGTTGGGCTAAAGTCGGCTACTGTTCATAGCCTTTCTGGTTCTGTCTGTGCACTGGCGCAGCTACGCCGGTGCCAAGGACTGAAACGGCGCAGCTGTGCCGGTCCCAGCCCTGCCCTGAGACAGTTAGTTCTGTTGCTAATGCAGACTTTGAAATACCACTATAGCTTTGTTTAAGATTGTGTTAAGGTGGCAAACATGTAACAAGTAGGTTAATTCAGTACCGTGTCATGTCATTGATAATTTCAACTTTGTAAAATGAATTATAAAATATGAACGTGATATGTTAGAACTTAGTGTATATAATGAATAGTAAACAAGTGTTGTAAAGGTTAGCACTTAAAATTTCTGATATTTACCTATTAGCATAAGACTTGTACTAAATTAACAAGTTTAACTAGAAATGTATATGTTATGGTATGTTAGTATATATAATAGGTATTGTGGTTCTAATACAATGTGTAGGTGAACATGAGTTTAATATTATAGCTTCCGCTCAAGGCAAGTTTTCTAACTCTACACTTTCATTGAGCTAGTTCAATTATTACATTATATAACTTTATTCTTATGATTGAGCAAGTTTCCTATCTTAAACTATTATTGAACAAGTCATTTGTTCCTAAACTTCATTTGATCAAGCTATAACTCTAATTTTATTGGAATTCTTATTATGGTTGATTCATTCCAACTTGTTTATAATTAAGAAAGTTTCTTAAGTTCTATTCCTGTATAATGAACGCAGTTTTTGAACTCTTGTCTCTATTGTTGAACTGTTTTATTACTTTGCATGAGTTATTACCATGTTGAGCAAGTTTTTAGTTTTCAGCTTGCTATCAGTTAATGTATGATCAATAATTTCATTTCTAATGTTAAAAGATCATAAACCTATCTTATTATTGTTCAAGCAAAGGTTTATCATTTTATTCATTTTGTTTAATACTTATGCCTTCTAGTTATTTTCAAGCATGAGGTTAATATATATAGTCAGTTCACCTATGATTCTCAATTGTTCTATGTTATGTTGTTAGTAAACAACTGTTGTATTATCAAATCTTATTGATTCAACTAGTCCCCTAGTTGATGATCGTTAAACTTTAAATTACCCTTGAAAGCTTATCCAAACCAAACTTTCTTTGGTGCGGACTTGTACTCTAGAACTGAGAAGAACAACCCTATTATAGGGGATACGCTATGCGTGTAAATGTTTGTACACAATACATGGTACAAAGGGCTGATCCCCTTAAGTATGTGAAGTCCCTACAGTATAACTCTTATCGAGTTTTAAGGAAGAAGTAAACTTTGAAAAGATAGTGATGATAAACTCTTATCGAGTTTTAAGGAAGAAGTAATAAAACACTTATGTGCTTATGTGATTATAACTTATGTGCTCGTGAGTGTCGAGTAGTGATGATTAGTAATTAAAACTTAAAATTTTGGTTGACATGATGGCTAATGTAGGAGGATCCAGTTAGGCTAGGGAGGAAGGATCCCAAATGCCTAGAGAGGAGGTGCCTCGAGATATTTAGGTGGTTTGGGAACAATTACTGCCACGGGAAACAATTCTGTTGGTCACAGTAGTTAAGCAGGAAGGAATACCTGATGAGGATGATGAGATAGAGACAGATAAGGAGGACCCTGTTAAGCTGCCACAGTCGGATGAGGAGAACGAGGAGGAAGAGATTCCACTTAACTCGATAGCCGCCCGTATGTACGACGAAGTATATGATCGCAATGTAGAACTCCAGGATACCGTTGAGGAGTTGCAAGAGATAGTAGCTAAACAACAGACCTCAATGGCACAGAAGGACGACGAGATCTAGGATCGAGAGGAACGTTTAAATAGTGTTGAAGAGAAGCTGGTCCACATTGAAGGAGATAACGAGCGAATGATAACAGAGATTGCAGAGTTGAAGAACAAGTTGAAAGAGGAATCAATTAAGAGGGCAAGAGCCGAAGACGCGTATGAGGAAGCTTATCAACAAGCCGGAATAGCAGAGAGACGCATAAGTAAAGAGAATGAAGATGGAAGAGATGAATAACGTATTCAACACCGTGATTAATCGAGCTCAAGATCGGGTCATGTGTTATCCAATTCAGTTCGAGATCGCTGAACAATGTTCTGAATTGTGGAAGAGGAGAGTCGTAAGGCTATGCAGTATTTTAGTAGGACGTTATAAATGTAATCATTATGTGATAAGTGAGTAAATAAAATGTAAATCCCAGGTATGATATAACCAATGGGATGTGATGATAATGAAGTTGTCTTAAAACTTTTGTAGTTCAAGAAACTGATGTTGATAGTATGAATGCTATCATTATTATGTTTTAAAATATTATGAATAAATAAAAGTTACTATTTATTCAAGATATTGTGTATTATGTGGTAATTTTTGCGATGTGCAAGTTGAATATATAATACCTAAAAGGTTGAATAGAATCTAATGGGTGTATTTTAACAGAAAATGCCTCCAAGACGTCAACCATAACAAAGGAACCCTGAGAATAACAATAATGCTTAGGATAATCCGGTTCAACAATTTGTAACGCTACTGACGGGAGCATTACAGAATCAGCCACAGAATCAAGCTGCGACTTTTAAGGATTTCAAGGAGGTTGGGCCACCAGAATTCCATGGGTCCATGAATCCGGTTTAGGCACAGACTTGGATCATGGAAATAGAGAAAGTTTTCGATGTTGCTAGGGTAGAGGAGAATTAGAAGACTGCTTTTGCAACAATCATGTTGAAAGCAGAGGCAAGTTATTGGTGGCAAGCCAATAAAACCCGAGGAGGTCAAGGGGTAATGTCTTGAGATGGTAGACAAACCTACAACTGGTAAAGGAAAAGGAAAAATGTACAAGTGATGAAGACTTGTAACTTTATTTATGGTTATGATGATAGACTTTTAATTAATGATGTAATGTAATTATTATTTTTTCCGCACGTGTATGATGTTTAAGGTTAGACAACCTGGGAAGATTTTTATTTAATGATGTAACCCTATTTATAGGGAGGATTTATGATTTAATTTTATAGATAGATATGCATGAGTGGAAAGTGAACACCAAATCTTGTGAAAATGAAGTATCTAGATTTGGGGGTGTCATAGGTACAAGCTGCAAAATAGTAGCATAGCCCGCCGGGGCGGGCCTATCAAATAGAAAAAGCCTGTCGGGGCGGGGGTACGGGCCAGAACAAGTTTTTAACGCATTTTGGGTCGAATTTTGATACTTTTTGACTCCAAATTGGATTGGGTTTTCTCCTAAGCTAAAATTTAGATTTGTAACCTATAAATACATGATGGGAGGCATAAGAGAGAGAGGATTCCATGAGATTAGATTATAGTAGATTAGGAACCTTAGATTAGATTAGAACTGAAGATAAAAGCTATTGATCATCATTTGAGAAACATATTAGAAGCAAGAGAATACATATTTGTTTATCTCAATTCTAATTTCTTTTCTTATCTATTTGTATCTTTTAATGCTTAATCAATTGTGGATAATGTATTTTAGTTCTGTTATGAATTAAACTCTATTTTCAGATTATTATGGATCTTATTGTGTAGTTTACTTTGATATACTTCTTTGTTAGTCTTATTAGCTATATTTGGATTGTCTATTATGGTTTGCTCTTAATTGCTTAATTGCTTAGCTAATAATTACTGTGATTGTAAGACCCCAACTTTTATGAATAAAGATGATTTTTCTATAAATATCATTTTTGAATGAATTTGATATAATGTTATAGTTGGGGGTAATATTTATAAATTTTGCAAAGTACGCAAGTTGTTATATAATATTCGATTGGTCAGAGAATATTCGTTTTAACAGGGAATATTCGTACAACGACACAATCATTGGTGGACCTCGCAATGGAATTATTGTCGGATTGAGAAAACGAAAAAAAATATTTTATAAAAATAATAGCGAAAGTTGTACCGTTAACTGTTGAAACACCCGGTGTTAAAAGTATAGTAATACGCGTGGTTGCATAGTAGCACACGGTATTGATTATTTATGCTTACGTGAGAAGTCACTCAGTTTTGTTCAATTATTGCTACAGTAATTGTTGCATAGTATCTCACGTTATTTGATTCAATTATTGTCGATATTTTATATATTATTAAATCAATAATTGAGATGACAGAGTTATTAATATTATTATTTGCAATATTAACGATGTCTAGAAGTTCTGTCAAGGAGAGGCTTGGTCACCTCCAATAGGGAGAAATCGTTATTGGAAAGCTCCCTCTTTCTTAGGAACGACCTGGTCGATTAATATTGTGAATTATAATAATGATGATAAATATTATCAAATATATTGAGGTGTCTTTTTATGAAGTCACGAAAGTTTATATATATATATATATATATATAAATTTTGTTTTATTAGTATTATTAATGTAATAAAACAGAAAAGCTTTTTATATAAAACATAATACTTTTATAAAATTATTTATTTTATTAGACAATAATTAAAATATATTATATTTTATTATGCATAGTGTTTGTATAGTGCCTGCATAGTGTTTTGCATAGTAAAATCTTTTTATATAAAATAAAATACTTTTATAAAGTTATTCGTTTTATTAGATTATAAATAGAATATATTATATTTTATTTAAAAGATTTTGTTTTATTAGAATATTTTATTTATACTGTATAGTAAATCAATATGGACCGTCCGTTCAAAAGTAAATCAATCTGGACCATTCATGAATTAGTTATTATTCAGTCCATTCTCCTATAAATAGAAGCTCATTCCTTCATTATTTCTTATGAATTCACTGAAACTCTAGAGAGAAACTATAGAGAGAAAGAAGAAAAGTATTCTGCTACTTCATTACTCCTATATCCAGTTTCTTCTAAGGTAAGGGGTATTATTTCTTTCGTATTCATGAAGAGAACTTTTGTTATTTCATTCTTTATTATTATGTTGGAATAACCTATCTATGTGAAGTACCGCATACATGGTGAAATTCTTCTGTTATTTCATTTTTTATTATTCTGTTGGAACATCCTGTTTGTGCGTTTACGCATGACCTGGTTCTGTTATTTATTATTCTGTTGGAATATCCTGTCGATGCATATTATGCCTGACCTGGTTCCATTAATTATTATTCTATCGGAATAACCTGTCTGTACGATCTATCGCATGCATGGTGATTTCTGTTGTTATTCCATTCTTTATTATTCTGTTGGAATATCCTGTCGGTGTGAATTTCACCTGACCTAGTTCCTTTATTTATTATTCTGTTGGAATAACCTGTCTGTGCAGTCTATCGCATGCATGGTGATTTTTTTGTTATTCCATTCTTTATTATACTCAGTTGGTTAAAGTTTTGACTTCTATACTCCATGAAATTAGTGGAGTTTCCTTGATATTTGCGCTTCATCCAGTATATTTTCATGGAAATATTCTTCTGAGCATTCTTGAATTTTACTCTATAAAGAAGTATCATATTGACAATTTGGACGTTATTAGTTCCTGGATAAATTAATTCTTGAACTTGTTTTTATTGAATTCTTATATCATTGTAATCATCCTCATATTTATATTATGTTGGAAATTATCTGTGGCCTGTAGTGCATAGATGGACTTGGTATGATTATGACCAAGGATTAATCGGTATAATTATGACCGTAATGTTACAAATGATGTGGTAAAAGTTCTCATTGACCCGTAGTGCATTGATGGACAGTTGTTGGCATGATCATGACCATTGATGAATACATGAATATCATTGGCCCGTAGTGCATGGATAAATTGTGGTTGTGATACTAATGAATATACTTAGCCGTAGTACGGGGATGATGTGGATTATTTATTAAGCTGAGTCCCAGCGATAAAAGTGATGAAAAACCTTTTAAATCATAAAAGATAGTAGATTTTATTCTCTACTTGACTCTTTTAATGGATTGCTTGTTCCACTATAGTTAAACTTGATGTTTGTTATATTGTATCAGTTTAACATTGTTGAAGGCTAACGATAATTTATTCTGAATTATCTTAGTCATAATATTTCTTACTGGGCTAGTTGAGCTCACCCTTTCTTTCACTATTCTCTTCAGGAAATGAGAACGTAGCCGGGACTAGTCGAGGAATGGAGTAACGGTCCAGATGATAGCATTAATAGCCCCCACTATTCTGTTAAATAGTGTGACAACAAATGTAATGAGGACTCCATTGAGTGTGAATATTGTCTAGATGACAATATTCTTATTAAAACTCTTAGATTATGTTATGTTGTTTTTTATATGACTATTATATAATTAAGTTGTATTTGTATTCTGTACCATATATTTGGCGACTCAGAATAGATGATGTATACCTATTTTGGGGGCATCACAGTTATAATCTATATGAACTCGAGAGAAGGATTATAGATTTAGATCTGATCATAATAGCATGTATTTATGTGTTCTACATGGAGTCAGAATTCATGATTTGTGCTAGGAAAGAGATATACCGTTGCATTGCATGTAGTCTAATAAGAACTTGTATTTAAACCCTTTTTAATTGTAATTCACATAGAGATATAGTGGGTTAGTTAATTAGGGTGTTCAGTTTAATTCTATCACCTGTGGATTTGATTTGATATGAGTATGGTGCGTTGAGAGATGACAATATTTTACTTTCGTGTTCTTGATTAACAATCCAGTATAAATAACTTGGCTTAACAGGAAGTGTGTTGATTTAAATGAAAAAATAAGTGAAATTATATTCTCGAGTCTTCATTATCTTGTTTCATTCCAGGGATAGTTAGTAATAGTTTAATTAATTATTTTAAATTAAAATATTAAATCATTTGTTTAAATAAGATTAAATTGGTTATAGGTTAGTACTTGGTAATTCTTGTTAACTAATTCTCTGTGGGAACGATAATCTACTTTCTCTTTATTACTTGTTGACCACGTATACTTACGTGTTGTGCATAATTAGATTTTACCCAATAAGTTTTTGGCGCCGTTGCTGGGGAATTAGTTAATATATTTTTGCCAATATTAGCTTCAATCAAATTAGTCTTAATTTAAACATTCTTTCTTTCTTTCTTTCTTTTTATTTTATTTTATTATCTTCTTATTTTTCTCTCGTTTCAGGTACCATGGCTAGATGCAATTATCAAAGGCCATATTCTAGTATGACTCAACCAAGGGACACAGGGATTGATGAACTCCATGTATTTTCTGCATTATCAGCATAGCTTGAGACACTTTTGAGGAGGTTGGACGTTGTTGTAGCCCAATGTAATCGAAGGATAGTAGTTACTTGCAATTATTGTGTTGGTAATCACCCGAGTAATCAATGCACCGTTAGTTTTGGGCCAGAACTACATGGTGGTGACTACCTCAACGATTATGCATATGCCACTTATAATCAAGTTTGGGGGTATCACCCAGATTCTTCATGGAGCTATAATTATCAAGATCAATACTCTGCCACAAATCCAACATACACATCGGAATTCTCATGTCCATCTCCATTGCAAGAAGAAAAGTTACAGTTGGAAGAATTCATGTCAAAAATCATAGCAAACCAAAAGGAGAGGATGATGAGTCAAGTAATATCGAGCCACAATTTTTAGTACTAGATGGAATAACTCATCCCCACGTCAACCCATGGTCCTCAATACATGGATTCTAAAACTAAGATAGATAATTCATGGTTTGAGGAATTGTTGTCCAAGTTTGTAGCATCCAATGAGGAGAGGAGGATTAATCAAGAGATCTCAATTCAAAATCTACAAAACCAGATGGATCAAATGTTTAAAGCCTTGAACAACTGTCCTCAAAACAATTGGTGTTATGACGAGGATTCTGAGATTGACGAAATGCCGAAACTAAATATACAACTGGATGAGCCACAAGACGTTGAAATAGAGGAGACACGTGGGGATAATGAAAACAAGGTTGATGAAGAACTAACTATGAGAACTAATGATGATGAGACGATGTTATTTATGCCTCAAGTGCCTTCTCCACCAATGTTCAAGAATCCGGTTAGATTTATAAATCCTTGTCCGATTGGTACTCATATTGTCGGCAAAGCTCCTTGTGACGTAAGAGCGAGTACAACTTTGAAGCCATGGTGGGATGAGGAGGAGAAGATAGAAGAAGAGCCCGTTATGCTTGCCAAGCCTTAAAGTCCCAATCGAATCATAGGCTCGACGAACGAAAAAGCACCTAGTTATTTAACATTCTCAATTAGGCACTTATTTAAACAAAGCATGCTAGGTGACTTTAATTCGAAAGTCATCACAAAAGGGAACCTTCCAAAAGTTATATTGTTTCCGATGGATGGAGGGTTCCTCAACTATCGAAGAGGAATTAGATAGTGCTGACCAGACAAAGTCAGGCTGAAAGACTGTAAATCAAGCGCTAACTAGGAGGCAACCCAGGAATTTTTATATCTAGATGCTTTACTAGTTTATTTAGTAGATAGTAATTATTTTGCTTATTAAGATTCTCTTCTAATCCAAAGTACTATTCTAATCCATGTTATCTCCCTTCATTGCAGGTATTAGAGGTTCAATGGATAGCCAAAAGATTATGCAAAGGGAAGCCACCAGCCTGAGCCCATGACACAGTATCCTCCTTCAAATTCTGACGTGGAGGAGTTTTTCAGTCTTTATGCCACGCCACCATCACCACAAGCTTAAATGATTACAGGGAAGTCCTCGTCCACTTAATGCTTTATTTTACAAAGAGGACATTGTAATTATTAAGTTTAGGGGAGTTAATTAGTTTAGTTTTACATGTTTAATGTAGTTGTTTTAGTTTTGCATAAGTTATTGTGTTGGTTTAGTTTAGGTTTATTATATTTTTGCATTCATGTAGTGTAAGTGCATAATAGTTTGCATAGTAGAGTAGTTGTAAAAAGTTTTTATTTGTGTCTATAAAAAAAATTCACCAAAGTATTAGTTAGTTACTATGTTCATCTTCATGATTCCAACTGTTTGATATTTATAGTCTATTTTGGCCAATGATGAGACTGGAATTGAGCAGACAAGTATAATACTGATTATTAGAGCTTTGATGTGATTTCTTGTTATGAATCACATCTTTTTCTGTTTGAAAATGGTATAAGAAGAATAGCACAGTAATAACATCTTTGTTGATTGATTAGTTCAAATTGATACATAAGGAATTTCTAAAGGATAATGCTAGTTTAAAAGAGAGAATGCCAAGGATAGGCAGTGAAGGCGAAGAATTAGGCAAGAACTTAAGTTTGGGGGGAAAAGTGTGGTATATAAGCTTCTAAAAAAGTGAATAATTGATTCTTGTGGTGGGTTGAGAAGAATCATGAAAAGCACTCCCCATAAACACAGGCGTGAGATGGAGCATAAAACGCACTCACTATCTATGAAAAAAGAGAGAGGAATAAAACGGGAATTGAGAGTAAAAAGCCCCCGTGATTGAAAAAAAAAAGAAAAAAAAAGAAAGAATAAGTACCCTATTTGGACCCTTAATATTGGTAATTATTTGATTTTAGTTGGATCTCGTCTATTTTTGAAATTCTTGAGTTTACACTGTATGATGATTTCAAAGAGATTTTTTATGTATTAAATTTGAATTTGTATCAGTTAGCATGGATGTTGAGCACACACACACACACACTATACAAGTAATAACAGTTTAAGATTTGATGAGTGAGAGGAATTATTAATTGGTTTTGATATGAAGTATTGTCGTGTTTGCTTGATTTCTCTGAGGTCGGGTGAATAGATTTGATTCTATCAATACTGCTGGATTCGTAGGAATATAGATTAGTTGCATTTCATTGCATTGCATTGCATTTTTGTTGTATTGCTTGGGGACAAACAATGGTTTAAGTTTGGGGGTATTTGATAAGTAGGTTTTATACCTACTTATTCGGTATCTATTACTTGAATTAGTTGCTTAAATCTATGTTTCTTAGTTACTTTTCATACATTTTATGTTATTTTGTAGGCTATGACATAACAATGGCATGAAGAAGCAAGGAAAAGCAATTTGGACATCTTTTGGACTAAAATATGCAAACAAATACAAGAAAGAAAGATTGCAAAGCTTTTAACACTAGATTGGATGTATGTTCTTAGCTTGAAACTTGGATTATGTTGTAAAGCTTCTTCTTAGCTTTCCGAAACATCTTGAATCATTCCAATCGGAGTTCGGATGCAAGAGTTATGACATTTGTACCAACGGACGTTGAATTTCACTATTTTGGATGGCCATTTGCATAACAGTCACTTCTAACCCAATTTCAACCGTAATCCATCCATTATTTCTCAATTCTGAGAGAATGAAAGTTGTAGAGCTCATCGATAGCTTCGATTCGATAGGTGGCAGGCCCCGTAACTCCTCTTCGATCAAAAGTTATGGTCGTTTTACCAGAGGACACTACAATAAAAAAAGGATCCTCGCTGGGGCGGGCTTTCTCTACACAAAACCCCCGTCGGGGCAGGGGTACAAGCTACAAAAAAAGTAACATAGTCTGTCGGGGTAGGCCTAGACAATAGAAAAAGCCCGTCGGGGCGGGGGTACGGGCCAGAACAAGTTTTTGACGCGTTTTGGGTCAAATTTTGATAATTTTTTGACTCCAAATTAGATTGGGTTTGCTCCTAAGCTAAAAATTAGTATTGTAACCTATAAATACATGATGGGAGGCATAAGAGAGAGAGGATTCCATGAGATTAGATTATAGTAGATTAGGAACCTTAGATTAGATTAGAACTGAAGATTGAAGTTATTGATCATCATTGGAGAAATAGATTGGAAGCAAGAGAATACAGATTTGTTTATCTCAATTCTAATTTCTTTTTTTATCTATTTGTATCTTTTAATGCTTAATCAATTGTGGATGATGGATTCTACTTCCGTTATGAATTAAACTCTGTTTTGAGATTACTATGGATCTTATTATGTAGTTTACTTTGATATGCTTCTTTGTTAGTCTTATTAGCTATATTTGGATTGTCTATTATGGTTTGCCCTTAATTGCTTAATTGCTTAGCTAACAATTACTGTGATAATCTATATGAACTCGAGAGACAGATTATAGATTTAGATCTGATCATAATAGCATGTATTTATGTGTTTTACATGGAGTTGGAATTCATGATTTGTGCTTAGGATAGAGATATATCGTGGCATTGCATGTAGTCTAATAAGAACTTGTACTTAAACCCCTTTTAATTGTAATTCATATAAAGATATAGTGGGTTAGTTAATTAGGGTGTTCAATTTGATTTTATCATCTGTGGATTTGATTTGATATGAGTATGGTGCATTGAGAGATGGCCATATTGTGACAACCTGAATTTTTATAAGTTATTAAAATAAGAATTTAATAATTAAAATTCTTATTATGAGATGTTTTGAGTTTGAGTATGTATATATACGTGCTATATATGTTTAAGTATATGATCTGATGTGAAGATAAGTATATATTCATATATTAGGAAAGTGAGGTTCAATAGTTAAGTTAAATATTGAAGGAATTAAATGAATTTTGTAATTAATTTTAAATATTTATTGAATTAAATAAATATTTTAATTAATTACTTTATTGAGATAAATAAATAGTTGATATAATTGTGGTTCATTAATTTAGATAAGTGTGTATGTTAACTAGATTAATGAATGGTAATTTTATTGTTTGAAGATTTAATTTAATAAAGTAATTAAATTAAATAAATTCCTTAATATTTAATGAAATAAAATTAATTTAATCTAATAATTAAATTAGATATATAATAATTTATTAAGCGTAAGTATGATTATAATGAAAATTATAATTATAATGGTAATTGTAAGATATTAAAATTAATTAAGTGTGTGACAAATGAAACTATATAGTATAAAAATAAACTAGAAACCTAAACTAAGTGTAGCCAAACAAGGCCTTGTGGCCTTTGGCTTATTTTAACTGACACAGACTATTGGTCTTTTTAGCTGACGTACGTGGGTTATATCACGTATTCTCCTAATAAGCTAAGAACAGAGAAAGGGAGAAACACAGAGAACTTTTAGAGGGAATAAAATGAAGAATTTTTAAACTTTGTTAACATCATCTTGCTAGTAGGAGATTCAAGGATTACACGAAGTGCAGATAAGCATTAAGCAGTTAAGTCGTAGTTCATAAACTACGAATCAGGCAAGTCTTTTAGTTCCTATTTGTTATGTGAATTTGATTGTTTTAAATCTTTATTGGAAAGAGCATGATGTGTTATATATATATTGAATGTATGAAATGTTAAAGTCAACTTACGACTACGTTGATTGAGTAAAGCATGTTGATTGAGTAAGGAACTCAATCTTTATACTTGTTATATGAACTGTAACATGTATGTTATATTAGTCCAATGTTTATGAGATATATGTTGAGCATGTTATTATGTGTTACGTGATCCATGATTATGAAACCACTTAGCGTACCATATTAAAACTGTTAGAGACTCGATGTGTACCAAGTATAGAAAATGGATATGTATGATGAAAAGGGAAAGAAAAAGGATCGTAAAACAAAACGATCTCGAGTTAAGAAAGGAATTTTAAGGGAAATGATTATAGAATAAGATCACGACGTGATCAGTTTAAGTTATAAAAGAAAGATGGTCTGTAATGTTTGAATAATTATAGCTTGATGCTATGAACATGATGTACTATAAAATAGTACGAGATAAACTCATGAGGAGTTATAGATAATGTGATACGAGGAATTCGTATCGAGCAAAGAGCAAGTTAAGAGTAAGATAGAGTTAGGTGGGATTTCAATTGAGAATTCATGTGATGGCTGAGTTGTACAAATCTTTGTATGGGCGAGGGTTTGAGCTTGCATTCAATTTATCACATTGATAATCATTGAAATGTTTGCGTCGTGCTATCAATGTATATGTGGCGAAAAGGTGATTATTTTCTCATGTGTATGTTTGATAGTTAGAAACTATTAAGATTAGTCAGATATTATTAGGATTAGGTGCGGTTCTTAAAACTAATGCATATGGTATGTTCGTGACTCATAATAATATGGTATGTTTGGAACCTCTCAGCGAATGGACGCCTATGGTCTAACTAGGATAAGTTCTTAAACTCATATTATTGTGGCAAGTTACTGAATTTCCAATGTGTAGTAAGTTTGATGAACTATACTGGGGGTATAGGAAGATTGAAGTTAATGGAGAATATTAGATATTCTAAATCTACTAGCTATGCTAGACTTTCAAAATTTATTGACTTCGTGTTGATGTTTGCACTTCTATTTTCTTGAAAAACATTGGATTAAATGATGAAACCAAATAGTTAAAAACAATACCGTTATTCGTATGTCTATGCTAATTGCTTCGGCTAGACAAAAATGATTTGAAATATATCAAAATGAATTTTATATCAGCAATGCATCATGGAACCTTGTGCAGAGATAATAAAAAAATGATGGAGTTATCAATGCACTATTACTTAGTGTTGGATGTGATCTAAGGATCGTCAGCCCACTATGGTATAATGTAGTATGATAAAATCACCAAATGACGAAATCCTCAAACGGACTGTAAATACAGTGCGGTATCATGAATCATAAAAATATTTTTAAGATTTCTTAAAGATATGAGAATATGTATATGTATATGTATATGTATATTTCGATTGATGTCCGGATCGTTGTAGTAGTCTATGTTATTTGGTTCAACTAGACGAATATTGAAAAATGTTCATGAAATTCAAGCGTTTCTTGAGAAGTTATGCCAAACCAAATTGTTTTGGTGCGGATTCAGATGTTGAAAAGCTGAGGTGAACAACCTTGTAAAATGGGACATGTTATCGGAGACAATGGTTCTGAAAGTAACACATATAGTCGTTACGATGTTAATATGTAATATGTTATGCACGACGTAGGGTACGATAGGCTGATCACCTAAAGTACTTGCAGAGAGTGTTTTCAGTTTGTGTGATTGCTAAACATTCTGTTAAAGATGGTTTATGGTGGTGATGCACTGTTAAACCTGGAGAAGAGTTCAAGGTTCGTATAGTCTTATGACTGTTAAAGGTTCAAGTCGGGATACTTGATAACCTAGGGACGTAGTTCAAGGTCTTATGACCCCTCAACATAATTTGGAATCTTTTAAAAATTCCGGAGTTATTCATACTGCTTCCCAATTATTGAACAATTGTGGAAGATTCTTATTATTCTAAAAGGTGAAAGTGGAAAGGATGAGAAAATTATGCAAAACATAATAATTTCAAGAAAAAAATGAAATTCCAGAAAGAAGAGTAATGAGAAACTTTTAGAAGAGGAAGAGGTGAGGAATATGATGATCTTAGAAAGATCCTTAGAGAAAGATTTTGGTTATAGAACCCATTGAATGAATAAAGTATTAATGTAAAATTGATTTTGATAGATTGAATGAATGAAGATTAATAAATAAAATTTCGAGGACGAAATTCTTAGAAGAATGAGTGAATGTAATATCCCAAGTGTTTATGATAATTATCCTTAGAAAAGAAAATGAATGGGTTAAAGAATATATAATATCAAATATAATTGATTCTAAGTAAAGGTTATGAAATAAAACTTACAAGAATTTATTATCAAGAATGGTGGGAGTAGGAAATATAAAACATATATTAAGGTAATGTGTTGAAGTTATTCAGTGAAGAGATTTGATGAAAACCTGAGTAAGGTAGGGTATCGGTGATTCCGAGGACGGAATTCTTTTAAGGAGGAAAAGATGTAACAACCTGAATTTTTATAAGTTATTAAAATAAGAATTTAATAATTAAAATTCTTATTATGAGATATTTTGAGTTTGAGTATGTATATATACGTGCTATATATATTGAAGTATATGATCTGGTGTGAAGAGAAATATATATTCATATACTGGGAAAGTGAGGTTCAATAGTTAAGTTAAATATTGAAGGAATTAAATGAATTTTGTAATTAATTTTAAATATTTATTCAATTAAATAAATAATTTAATTAATTAATTTATTGAGATAAATAAATAGTTGATAAAATTGTGGTGCAATAATTTAGTTAAGTGTATATGTTAACTAGATTAATGAATGGTAATTTTATTGTTTGAAGATTTAATTTAATAAAATAATTAAATTAAATAAATTCATTAATATTTAAGGAAATAAAATTAATTTAATCTAATAATTAAATTAGATATATAATAATTTATTAAGCGTAAGTATGATTATAATGAAAATTATAATTATAATGGTAATTGTAAGATATTAAAATTAATTAAGTGTGTGACAAATGAAACTATATAGTATATAAATAAACTAGAACCTGAAACTAAATGTAGCCAAACAAGGCCTTGTGGCCTTTGGCTTATTTTAAATGACGCAGACTATTGGTCTTTTTAGCTGACGTACGTGGGTTATATCACGTATTCTCCTAATAAACTAAGAACAGAGAAAGGGAGAAACACAGAGAATTTTTAGAGGGAATAAAAGGAACAATTTTTAAACTTTGTTAACATCATCTTGCTAGTAGGAGATTCAAGGATTACATGAAGTGCAGATAAGCGTTAAGCAGTTAAGTCGTAGTTCATAAACTACGAATCAGGCAAGTCTTTCAGTTCCTATTTGTTATGTGAATTTGATTGTTTTAAATATTTATTACAAAGAGCATGATGTGTTATATATATGTTGAATGTATGAAATGTTAAAGTCAACTTACGACTACGTTGATTGAGTAAAGTATGCTGATTGAGTAAGGAACTCAATCTTTATACTTGTTATATGAACTGTGACATGTATGTTATGTTAATCCAATGTTTATGAGATATATATCGAGCATGTTATTATGTGTTACGTGATGCATGAAAACTGTTAGATTTTGCTGGGTTGTCGAGCTCAACTTTGGAAATAACCATTTTTGCAGGTTAAGGATTGAAGATAACACTATGTGCTACTTGAATGACGTGGATCAGAAATAATACACAAAGATTAATATTTTAGCTAAAGTTGTTATTTTTTTATACCATGATTAAGATTAATGAGATGTACTAAAGTTTTTATGATGTATAGTTTTATGTTGAGTTGTAAAGCTAAAGTTAGAGTTTTATGATATGTAAAGGTTATCGGATTGAAATGTAAAATTTTATATAATAACAGTGATAAAGTGAATCACAAAATAAGATTGATTCAAAGGCATGTAGATGATAAAGGTTTTGATACAGGGAATTAAAGTAAGAAAACACAAAAGTTTTAATTATTCCACATTTTATAAAGTTTAACATCGAATAATGATGTAAAATTAGAAGTTAGACGTATTATTAACGACGGAAGTTAATAATTAAATTGTATGAATTCTGGGGTCGTTACAGTTGGTATCAAAGCTGTAGGTTATAAACCTTAGGTAAGAGTACCCTAGGCTATAACCTTAGAGAATAAAGGAGAAGATGATAAAGAAGTTAAGAATAAAAAGTTATATTTAAGTATGGTACAATTGTACTCTTTAATAGTTGATGTGTGGTATCTGGGCTAAACGATTCCTTCATAGAGCGGAGGTATATACGAAGTAGCAACTCGGAACCTAGTTTGTTGGTTGTTTGTGGGAAACCACTCAGCGTACCATATTAAAACTGTTAGAGACTCGATGTGTGACAAGTATAGAAAATGGATATGTATGATGAAAAGGAAAAGAGAAAGGATCGTAAAACAAAACGATCACGAGTTAAGAAAGGAATTTTAAGGGAAATGATTATAGAATAAGATCATGACGTGATCAGTTTAAGTTATAAAAGAAAGATGGTCTGTAATGTTTGAATAATTATAGCTTGATGCTATGAAGATGATGTACTATAAAATAGTACGAGATAAACTCATGAGGAGTTATAGATAATGTGATACGAGGAATTCGTATCGAGCAAAGAGCAAGTTAAGAGTAAGATAGAGTTAGGTGGGATTTCAATTGAGAATTCATGTGATGGCTGAGTTGTACAAATCTTTGTATGGGCGAGGGTTTGAGCTTGCATTCAGTTTATCACATTGATAATCATTGAAATGTTTGCGTCGTGCTATCAATGTATATGTGGCGAAAAGGTGATTATTTTCTCATGTGTATGTTTGATAGTTAGAAACTATTAAGATTAGTCAGATATTATTAGGATTAGGTGCGGTTCTTAAAACTAATGCATATGGTATGTTCGTGACTCATAATAATATGGTATGTTTGGAACCCCTCAGCGAATGGAGGCCTATGGTCTGACTAGGATAAGTTCTTAAACTCATATTATTGTGGCAAGTTACTGAATTTCCAATGTGTAGTAAGTTTGATGAACTATATTGGGGGTATAGGAAGATTGAAGTTAATGGAAAAAATTAGATATTCTAAATCTACTAGCTATGGTAGACTTTCGAAATTTATTGACTTCGTGCTGATGTTTGCACTTCTATTTTCTTGAAAAACATTGGATCAAATGATGAAACCAAATAGTTTAAAACAATACCGTTATTCATATGTCTATGCTAATTGCTTCGGCTAGACAAAAATTATTTAAAATATATCAAAATGTATTTTATATCATCAATGCAAATCATCAATGCATCATGGAACCTGGTGCAGAGATAATAAAAAAATTCTGGCTCATCAGAAAGAGTCTGGCCACAGTTTATATATATATATATATATATATATATATATATAGAGAATGAGGATCCAGTCCGGACGCCCGGACTGGTCCTAAAATACGGACCCAAATTTTTTTTTTTTTTTTTGCTTTTTTTTTTTTTGAAACAACTAAAAAAAAAAAAAAAAATTATGGAACTTAAATTTTTCCATAATACAATGTTTTGGGCGTGTTTTTAACACCTACCCCAACCAATGTATGTACAGTCTGCCCAGACTGTACAGACATATTTCGTTATAGGCATCCAAATCACGCCCAAAACACTGTATTATGAAAAAAATTTCAGTTCCATAATTTTTTTTTTTTTTTTAGTTGTTTCAAAAAAAAAAGCAAAAAAAAAAAAAAAAAAAAAGGTCCGGATTTTATAAAATCCGGGAGTCCGGACCTGATCCGGACTCTATATATATATATATATATATATATATATATATATATATATATATATATATATATATATATATATATATATATAAGTAAATAAACGCTCCAAACCGAAGTCTAGACTCAATCGAGTCATAACTCGATAATGTCTGTACTTCTTCGGATCGCTTGTGTCGAGAGTTACGTAATGACATGGATTAAAGGTTGTACGAAACCAGGAAGAAGGGTTTATTCCCATGGTTATCAAGCTTCAAATTCTATCCAAAGTACTGCCACACGTAATAGTCACTCGGGATTGTCAATCTTCGGCTCTTGTGGTACATTTGTTGTATGTATGTATGAAGTGTTGAGACGATGTGTAATTTGTTGAAGGATCAAGATGACGCTTGACTCCTCGCCGGGGTTATTGTCGGTTTGAGTTGAAAGTAAACGTTGCTCAGGGTTACAGCTGAGATTAGACTACCTGTTGGTATGCCAAGATATCATCTTGTTGGCGTGGACAGATGACGTTGTGACTCCTCACCGGGGTTATCGTCGATTTAAGCGAAAAATAGACGTTGGTCAAGGTTACATCTGAGATTGGACTGCTTGTTTGTATGCCTCACTGTCATCTGGATTGAAGCTGATCGCACATGTTTGAAACAAACATTTCTGGGGTTATCACCAGAACTGCAATGGCATCCCTTGGGGCTATCACCAAGGATGGGGTTGCTACTCCCAGTGTTGTCTCTGGAGCTAGAACTAAACGTCGCGGTGTTATCGCTGAGACAGGACTGTCCTCTTCGATGTTGTTTCCAGTCTTTTGATCTACATATCTCGGGGTTATCTACGAGATTGGAAATGACTCTCCCGGTGTGTGTTCTAGGTTGAGATGATGTTCCCGGTTTGTGTTCCGGGTTGGAGCTGAACTTTCGGTAGTATCCGGAATGGATGTAAGTTGTCTTTCAGGGTTATCTCCAAAAGACAAATCTACCCTCTTGCAATGTTAGGAATAGGAGTGCAAAAAATTTTGAGTGTCTACAAATGCCCCTCTTTATCATATTCATGCAATACAAGGCATGGATAGGATAAAGAATCCTAGACACTTGAAATGCAAGTAAGATAAACATGATGTTATATGCAGCAACATGATGCAAATGTATGATACATGGATGATTATCATGTAATCCTGCTGGGATGACAATCAGTGGTTTGGACATGCGATCCAAGTCTCCAAGGATGTTGACGTTGGGACTACCACCAAAGTCTTGAATCCTAGACACTGGCTTATACTCCAAAGAGGTACCTCTTGTGTAGAAGAGATCTGTGGGGATAAGACTTTGTCTATTTTGAGGATGTGTATAACATATTCCCTCATATTGTCAGAGTTACTGCCAATAGTTTGTTGTTATTAGGGTTGCCTGATCTTCGCTGATGTGTGTATCACCGGACAAATCCCTACTGGATGCATTGTCAAGGCTGCTTGACCTTCATTGATGTATGTGTCAATGGTAGCATTGTGTTGTAGCCTCCGTCGGGGAAGGTTGCTTCGATGGGTTTACTTGCCATCGGCTGACATGATGTCAAGGCCGTTTGACCTTCATTGATGTATGTATCAATGGTTGCATTGCATTGTAACCCTCGCTGGGGATACGTAGATGCTTGAAAGATGTGCTTTGTGACCCCCGACGGGGATACATAGATGCTTGAAAGATGTGCGCTGTGACCCCCGCCAGGGATACGTAGATGTTTGATAACTTCGGCATTGTAACCCCCGTCGGGGAGGTTTGATATGTCGTGGTTTCGTGTTGTAACCCCCGCCGGGGATACATCAGGGTTGCCTGACACTCATTGACGGCATCGGACCTTTATGGGGTATTGTCGAGCATGATCTATGAAAGCTGAGCTCATTGGTATAGTGTACCCTACAATCAGGCAAATACCGTTGAGACGACGGGTGTTTAACTCTGACCGACGAGAAACCAGGATTTCATGCTATTTTGCTCAATCTCGTAGCATTTTTATTCCTGATTTGGCCTTTTCAGCTTATGGGACCTCCTTTGCAACTCTAACTGGGGCGAGCCGGAGGTGTGGGACCTATGTAGGAGTGCCGTAGGTGTACCTGCAGGATCCGCAAGTTAACTTGCGGCCAGCTATGCCTATGTATAGGTGGCTAGTCGCTTTCATAAGTCATTTTCAAGTTGCACAACGAAGGAAATCCGAGAGCTCTTCTTCAGATCTTCTGAGTTCGGGCAACCTTTTGCATATTCTGTCACCGTACAAGCGTTCTTCACTGTCCTGGTAATACATGCATGTATTTTTTTCCAATTTCTGTCCGTTGGAAAATGACTTATCACATAAAATGAATTTAGACACATAGTAGTGAATATGCATGCTGATATGACTTGATAAAAACTATTCAATATAGTAAATGTTAGTATTAAACCATGCTGAACATAATGATGTGAAAAAATTTAACTTTTGAAGCAGTCAAATTGGTACCTTTTACTGTCATTTCTTATCCTATATGAGGACAAATGAGTAAAGGTAAACAAGCAAAATAATCCTGGTAATTAGACTACACTTACGGATTTTTTACTGTAATGTATTGATGCATACATGATGTATATGACTGTGTATAGGTGTGCTACTGAATGGCCACCTAGTCATGCATATGTGCATGTGGATAGTCCCATTTACAAAGGGGCTATGGCAAAATTTTCCCAAAATATAGGTATTGGGTAGTAATGTATTTTAACTCTACTGTAGTTGTATGTTAAAACAATGCATGTATGCATGTAATCATAGAATGCATTTTGAAAAAAACTCCAGGTACAAAATTACCAAACCCTTTCTGAGGTGATTTGGAGACTTGCTGTCCAGATATTATGGATCCAGATCAGCCGAGTAGTTCCCGCAGGACCACTTCTGGTGTACGGAGGAGGGCTTTTAAAGAGCCTCAGCGCCGTTCTGTGAGATAGTCTCGTCGTTTGGCGAAGGCGGTGGTACGTCCTATTCAGGTTGAAGTGTCGAATGTCGAGGAGGAGGAGGAGGATGCACCGATCGAGGTTCCTGCTCCTGCTGTACGTGTTCCCCGTAGGAAATTGCCAGGTATTCAAGTGGCGAACCCAGATCTTCTAGGTGACTTGAGTAGGCATCCTTCAGTATACCTGCACGCAAACGAGGTATAAAGTTAGATCTTTAATCTTCCTTATTTCTTATTGATGAGGGATCAAGGAGTCTGATGTTGATCTGCATTTGATGTAGGTTCCCAGCTTCACACAGCCTCGAGGGAACTGGTTTAGCATCCACTCTATGTATCAGGCCTTACATGATGACTACAGAGTGATCATCCATGGCTGGGGATTCGGGAGGTTCTTCTCCATTCTACCCCGTCGCTGTTCCTGGGGTTACCTCAGGGCATTGTCTGAGCGATGGTTCCACCAGACTCAGTCACTCTATTTGTTAGATTGCGAGGTGATGATGACGCCGATGGATTGGCAGTTTATCACATGTATGGAGTTTGGAGGGGAGCCGGTGCCTTGCACGACGGATATTACCCCTACTGCAGTCAGATCCTTGTTGGCAGTTCCGGCGGAGGCGCTCAAGGGCAGGACTGTTCGTACAGGTCCTTTGAGCGTAGATGGTATGAGTGGGCTGTTGAATGAGCCTATACTCGATGATGTGAGAGTCAGGGATCGCGTTCTCTGGTAATTGTTCCTGATGATCATTAGGGCCTGCTTCATAGTAGATAACTCTTCCAAGGTGTCCTTCGCTTTGATCAGCGCCACTCGACATGTGGACCGTATAGGAGAGTATGATTGGGTTTCCTACACCTTCGCATACTTCCTCAGGGGAATGCGCATGCGATCGCAGGGCTTGACCGAGGCGTGGTTAGGATTCTATCTGCTGGTGAGTGTTTCTTTTGTCTTTTCCCATGTATGGGTTAAGAGTGTTGACTGACAGCAGATGTTTGCCTTTTGTGTTGGCAGTTTTGGGCCTATAAAAGGCTTCCTTGTTTGCGTCATGTGAGTGTGTTAGGTTTAGATACCTATCCACGAGGATGGAGATGGCATCATTCCATACTGGCGGAGGTCCCTGTTGCTGAGGGTTTCACTCATTGTCCCCTACAGCTGGAGCTATTGACAGCTGATGTCATCACATGGATTCCCTACTCTGGAGAGCATTTGGGAGTTAGCTTTGAGGATGGGTACCCGACTGGAGTAGGGTACATCATTTCTACCCACATGATTCCTCTCTTCACAGATGGCGGATGGGAGCTCTATTTAGGAGAGTGTGCTATCAGGAGCACTACAGGAGAGATTCGTATGCCGATCTTGCCTCCTGCCAGGCTTTATTGGCCTGTTTCGCAGTCACCCATCATTGACATCCCATTGATGGGGATTGACGACTTTACATTGTCAGAGGGCTCCTGTTCTTAGGAGATGTTCCAGCATTGGTGGATCCCTCGTACGATTGGAGCTCAAACCCGCGCCATACAGTTTATGGGGGATATGGTTGCAGGATCTGTGATGATGACGGATTGGCCAGCCTGTGTCAGAGATCCGACTCATGTGACACAGATTGATAGATTGACGCGGCAATTGGATCGTTCACATCTTTTCTTTTGGCATTTGGGCAGAGATCCTGAAGAGGTAGATACTTTTGATCCTTCCAGCTCTGGCGCTGGTCCCTCAGATGACCCATATGGTTTTGCTGGCGCAGATCCTCCTTTGTATAGGCCTGACATCCCTGTAGATAGAGATCTAGTGACTCAGGAGTAGTTACATCAGGTGGACAACATCGATGATGTGGACATCGACACCATTAACTTTTTTTGATGTATTTCTTTTGATAGGCCTCTATAAGCTGTGGGGTAGCTTCACCCCATTCTCACTATATCTTTTGATAGGCCTCTGTTAGATGTTGGGTAGCTTCGCCCCATTTCCCTATATTTTAGCTGTACAGAGATGTATTAGATGATGATATACTTAGGAATGTATGCACATTTTTCCATTCCCTATATCATATTGCCATCTATTCTATCATGCATGTTATTGTTATTCATATGTATATATGTCCAGAGATATTCAGCATTGACCCATGAATGGTCTTATGACACGGCCCGTACAGATGTCTTCTTCGATAGTTAGCCGTATTGATCATACCCCACCATTTGCGGTGGTAGTTGGTATGCGATCATAATATGATAGTATATAACCATCAAACACGGTGATCGTAGATGATTTGCTGCAGCATACTATGACCTTACTGATGTTTCAGGTTCCTCCAAGATTTACAGAGGGCATGCTAGAGCACTGGGTACCGGACAGACAGGTATTCCGCTTTGGGACCCATTAGTTGACTCCTACTTTGGAGGAGTATGCACGGTTGATGATGCTGCCGCTGGACAGACCTTGCATGCATATGGTGACAGGAGACATGAGTAGACAGTTCATGACTCTCAAATGATTGAGGCGCAGAGTGGTGCAGGATAAGATTACATCCATCCATGTTATATCCCAGCATTTCCTGTTTGACAGGTTTGACTCTGAGGACAGCTATGCACAGCATTCCGGGGATTTCACCACACAGAAAGATCATTGGCGTTCAGCCAGAGTATATGTACTACTTCTATGCGTATTATCATACGTATACATGTCACGGTACATGGATGAGCTAGATATTTGCGTCATTATGGTAGTGAGAGCTCTCAGGGAGGGTCATACCATTGTACCGATGATCATCGCAGGGACCTTGAGGTCGGCTATATTATGGTGCACTTATCCGGCAGGAGTGTTCACAGGTAGCTCGGACATGCTGTATGTGTGGTTCATGTCACACTTTAGACTGATTGGCACATTTAGACATCATGGATTTTGTTTCACCCATGAAATAGACATGTCATACTCCTTTCAGCCTGCGGGGTGTACAGATGATGTATCTTGGTCTGCTTTCTTGGCAGAGATTGGAGATCCGTTTGATATATTGTCGTGTTCAGGGCTTAGCTCATCCTACAGCTTCGTTACTCATGCTCCGGGCATGGATTATCTTCCTCTGGCTGGTTTGAGGGGCATGATTACTTACCACCCACTGGCCGTGATGTGTCAGTTTGACCAGTTTCATGACTTTCATTCGTATGAGGGGGCAGTGAGTCAGCGCTTCGCGTCACACCGTTTGCCAGCGGAGGACAGATCTAGGTTGTATGCCTGCTGGGATCAGCGAGAGTTGGCTGAGTTTTCTGTCAGTCATCCAGGTTGTTTTGCAGAGTATTCCGCATGGATGGAGACAGAGACTGCATTGACTACGGCAGTATCCACAGTGCAGGAGACTGATTCTGACGATGAAGATCCTATAGAGGAGGCTCTCATTCCCACCGATGACTTGACTGCTGGGCTGCCAGCTTTTGTGATGGATTCTCCCACCCCGAGTGCCACTGTTACTCAGTATTCGGCACAACATTTAGAGCAGAGCTTACATCTGATGACCTACAACAGAGATCATGCTAGGGCCACGATGTTGACAACTCTTGATGAGAGAGATACCGCTCTGTTAGAGAGGGATGTGGCCATTGTAGACAGCACTTTAGTAAGATCCCAGATGACAGTCAGTTTGGCCGACATGAGTGCTTACATTGATGAGCATTATGCCACCATGCAGTTAGCCTCTGACCCGCTAGCTCGTGTAGATAACCTTGGGCAGGAGCTTACAGCGTTACCTCCGTCTTCAGAGAGGGATGCTATGTTAGATCTGATAGTCCGCATACACACATATCTGTAGATAGCTTTGTATTTTCCTGCACAGACTAGCTTAGCCATTTTGTCATGTACAACACAGATGTATATATCAAACAGTATTATGTATGGCAGGGAAATATATTTTAATTCGCTTCCCTTTTAGTTATGCCTTGATACTTGCTTGATATTTTCTTGTTTCTCCATGGCCTTTGATTTTGATGTATTCTGAACTTATCCTTGATAGATGGACATTGAGACGTTGCAAGGTCTCTTAGAACGGATCATTGATTACTGAAATTCCCTACCATCTATGGTGCCTTGGGACTGGTATCCATATGGAAAAAAATGAAAAGGAGGGTGGTCTCTTCCTCTCTGAGATTAACCTCACCACAGATGGTCGCCAGTACTTCTATTTGTGAGAAGCCTAGTTAATTCCATCTCTTATGGGTTGGTATTGCTCTTTGAGGCACGATCGCAGCTTAGATGGTCATTGAATCTTCTATTTGTGAGAAGAGGTTAGATAATTCCATCCCTTTAATCTGAAACCGATGAAGTGGGGCAATTTGAAGGTTGATCCCAGTACCGTTTGACAAGTGTGTTTGTTCTGGTAGGGGTTAGACTGCACCATGAATGGCTACCTACATATTCCTGTTGAAGAGGAGATCAAGTCTGCGTAGTTCGAACCTAGTGTAGGAGGTTCAACGCTGAATGCGGAAGGCAGATGGGTGTAGAAGTATTTTTGTTGTTTTTGTGAATAAAAGGGCAGAAATGTTTTTGTTATTTTTCTTTATTGTGACCGGGCCATATAGAATATGGTTGCCTACGTACCCCCGGGTATCAGGGAGATCAGGTCGACGTAGTTCTCCCCTCAGGACGAATCGCAGCTGAAGAGAAGCATAAATCCCATTTGCAGGCTATACTACGGGGAGAAGAAAGTTTAATCCCATAGAGGGGATAGACTACAAGTGTGGAAAAAGTTTAATCCCATCTTGAGGATAAACTGCAGGGGTGAAAAGTTTAACCTCGTCTTCAGGAGAAGTAGGTGTGAAAAGTTTAATCTCGTCTTAAGGAGAAGCAGGTGTTAAAAGTTTAATCTCGTCTTCAAGAGAAGCAGGTGTGAAAAGTTTAATCTCGTCTTCAGGAGAAGTAGGTGTGAAATTTGAAATGAAGTAAAACCAGGCTGCTGGCTTGAAGGGTATGTTTCCCTGAGGGGCAGAAGAGTTTGTAAAAAGGAGAGAGGGTTCAAAACCGGAATGACTGGTGATTGGATGATCAAAACCAGGATGTTTGTTTGATGGTAACTTTAGACATAGTACCATTTCACGGTGTCTAAGTTGATAAGCTGTGGAAATTCATCGCCATCCATTTCCTGTAACCTGAGAGCACCTCCTGTCAATACTTCTTTGATAATAAATGGGTATTCCCAGTTAGGAGAAAATTTTCCCTTAGATTGATCTTGGTTGTCAATGATCTTCTTCAAAACCAAGTCATGTTGTTTGAATTGTTGTAGTTGGACTTTTCTGTTGTAGGATCGTGCAATCCTTTTCTGATATAACTGACCATGGAAGATAGCCGCGGTTCACCTTTCATCTATTAGAGATAATTGGTGATACCTGTCTTGTACCCATTGGTCTTTATCCAACTGAGCATCCATCAATACTCTAAGGGATTCCATTTCCACTTCTATGGGGAGCACTGCTTCCATCCCATAGACTAACAAGTAGGGGGTTGCCCCAGTGGAAGCACGCATTGACGTTCTGTAGGCTAATAAAGTTAGGGGCAAGAGGTCAGGCCATCCTTTGTGATTGGCGGACATTTTCTGCATGATCTTCTTGATGTTTTTATTAGCCGCTTTAACAGCACCATTCATCTTTGGTCGTTAGACGACAGAGTTGAGATGTTTGATGTGAAATTTTCTACATAATTCCTCCATCATGTTGTTATTGAGGTTTTTAGCACTGTCTGACACAATGACCTCTAATTGTCCATATCGACAAATAACATTATTTCTGATGAAAGTAATGATGACTTCTTTAGTAATCCTGGGGCTTCAACCCATTTGGTGAAGTAGTCGATCATGGTGAATATAAATCGATGTCCATTACTGGCTTTGGGCTCGATGGGCCCGGTTACGTCCATTACCCACATTGCAAAGGGCCATGGCGAACTCGTATTATGGAGTTCCCTTGGAGGGGCGTGGATTGCATTCCCATGGATCTGACATTGATAGCACCTCTTGACGTGATCATCACAGTCAGCTTTGAGTGTAAGCCAATAATGTCCTGTTCTGAGAATTTTCTTGACAAGTAGGGGTCTGCACATGTGAAGGCCGCATACTCCACCATGGATCTCATCCATGAGTCTCTGATCTTGGTCTTTATCCAGACATCTGAGGAGACCTAATCCTGTATCTCTTTTGTAGAGTGCATCTCCGCTCAGGTATAATTTCATTGCAAGTCGATGAATCCGCCTCTTCTCAGTTAGGCTCTCCTCAGCGGGTGTAGATCCATCTCGTAGGTACTCCTTGATATGTTGATACCAAGGGTTGTGGAAGGGAGGCAACTCATCCGATACTTCTCTAATGTAATTCCCATAGACTGGGGCTTTCTGCATAGCAATCATGATGCTTGGCATATTTTCCTTGTCAGGTATGTAAACCAAGGAGGTCAACGTTGCTAATGCATCTGCAAAGTCATTCCTATTACGAGGAATGTGTAGAAAGGAGATTTCTTTGAACACCAAAGCCATCTTTAGAACTTGCCGATGGTAAGGTAGTAAATGTAATTCTTTGGTTTGATAGATTCATGTGGATTGCTTGATTACCAATTTGGAATCTCCAAAGACAGTTAACCCCCAGATACCCATTGAATGGGAAAGTTTGAGTCCCATGATACAGCCTTCATACTCAGCTGTGTTGTTGGTGTTGACAAACAGCAATTTGACGGTGACGGGAAACTGATCCCCCATACCGGATATTAAAACTGCTCCAGCTCTAGAGCCTTCTGTGTTAACAACTCCATCAAAATACATTTTCCATGAACGGCATGTATCGTACTGATGTGATAGCTGAATTGTCATTACTCCTTCGTCAAGAAAGTATGTTTCTAAGGGTTTGTAATCCCCTGCAGGTGCAGCGGCCAATTGATCCATAATTCCTTGACCCTTGACCAACTTTTGAGTCACGTAGACGATGTGAAATTACTTTAGGATCAACTGCCATCTGGACAGTCGACAATTCAGTATGGGTTTGCTGAACACATACTTAAGAGGATCCATGCGGGATATGAGATGGGTTGTGTGACCATGGAGATAATGCTGTAAGTGTACCTGTGTTTACTGATGCTGAATCTTTTGCTGAGGTAATAGATAGCTCGTTCTTGGCCTCTATTGTCTTTCTGCCCCAGCATACAGCCCATAGCATTGTCATTTATGGATAGGTACATGAACAGGAGAACATCATCCCTGGGAGGTACCAAAATAGGAGCGTTGATCAGTTGCTCCTTAATTGTGAGGAAGTCTTTTTGACACTCATCGTTCCATTTCATGGAGGAGTTCTTCCTTAACAATTTGAATATTGGATCACAGGTTACCGTGAGTTGAGAAATGAATCGACTAATGAAGTTGATCCTTCCCAAAAATCCCCATATTTCCTTCTCTATCTGAGGAATGGGCATTTCCTTGATGGCCTGGATTTTGGTAGGATCCAGTTCAATCCCTTTGTGGCTGACTAGGAAGCCTAGCAATTTGCCCGACTTAACACCAAAGGCGCACTTAGCGAGATTCAACTTCAAGTTGTACTTACGCAACCTGTTGAACAGCTTTTTTAGATGGTCTAAATGGTCATCCTTCTTCTAGGATTTGACAATGATGTCATCCACATATATCTCTATCTCCTTGTGCATTAAATCGTGGAAAAGAGCCATCATAGCTCACTGGTAGGTTGCCCCGGCATTGATGAGGCTGAATGACAACTGCCTGTAGAAAAAAGGTTCCCCAAGGCGTGATGAAAGCAGTTTTCTCATGATCTTCCTCAGTGACCGTAATTTGATGGTACCCCGCAAAACAATCAGCAAAAGAGTACATGCCGTATTGAGCAGTATTGTCAATGAGAATGTGGATAAATGGCACGGGAAAGCTATCTTAAAGGCAAGCTTTGTTCAAATCCCGATAATCCACGCAAACTCGTACCTTTCCTCTTGGTTTAGGCACGGAAACAATGTTGGATATCCACTCTGGATATGTAGACACCATGATGATGCCAGCTTGAAATTGTTTCACAATTTCTTCTTTGACTTTTAAACTCCACTCAGGTTTCAATCGCCTGAGCTTTTGCCCAACTGACTTGAATCCTTCTTTAATGGGAAGGCAATGAAGAACAATGTCAGTGGACAATCCCACCATGTCTTCGTGAGACCATGCAAAAACATCCTGGAATTGGGTTAACAGTACAACCATGTCATTCCGTTGATTTGTGGTAAGGTCAAAATCAATCTGGATTAGCTTAAGGTTGTCCAAGGTTCCAAGATTGAAAGGAGTGGTTTGATCAAGATTGGGTTTGGGTTTGTCGGCGACCCATTCCTTAATCTCTTGAGGTGTCTCAATGTCCTCTTGGATGTCTATCAAGTCTGAGTCCAACTTTGCATCAAAGTTACAGCCCTTATGGAGAGAAGGAACCTCATCAGCAAGTACAGGCACATCTAAATTCAGAGTCCTGAAACAAAAGATGCTTTCACTTAATATATGCAACTGTTCGATTATACAAAAGTGTTAGCATGTATGTGATAAAATAAATGTTAGTGCTATAAAGGAAAGCAAGAATTAAAGTTATCTACAGGGCAGAGGGATTTTCTGCCCATTTTACCCTCGTTGACTAATGCATGGAGTGCTGCTCCAATTGTCGAGGGAAAAGTCCTGATGAACTGCAGTGATAGAAGGATCGTCAGTGTCCTTCTTTTTCTGAATGATAACCATGACATCTGGGCAATCATCGTCTGGGGTGTATCTGTTTGTGTGTTCATCATGAACAATGACGCGAATGCCTGCCATCGTCAAGGCAAGGTCATGTTTACGTTTTCGTTCCTTTTCTTCCTCCTCGGGATCAGGAATCAGCACCTCTTTAGATTTGATTGGCACTGGTTTCGGAAACAACATAGCCACCATATGGGCTGGTACATTTACTGGAGACTGGATCAACTCATGCGGTAAAGGTGTAGAAAATTGTCATGCGGTGGAAGTTTGAGGAAACTGCTTATGCTTATAAGGATTCCTGTGAATGGAATTAGTAGAATAGCCTAGTCTGGCTATCCCAATTTGACTTGACATTTGGATAGGGTGCTTAATACTCTGTTGATCCTTATCAAGTCCTTGTCCAGGTTGATAACCCAATAACATCATTTCTTGAGTGGCTGACATAACGTCATAAGAAATATTGGGTACGGGAAGTGACGCTCCAATAGAATGGTATTGCGTGTTACTCACTTCCAGAGTATGGAAACTGGTCGGTTCAACTTCTGAATTGAAGCTGATAATTGGTAGAGTTCCTGGTCTAGGACATTCCGGCTCAGCATTGACAGTGACTAGACTGTTGTTGATGATGTATTTGAGTTGTTGATGTAAGGTGGAGGGAACAGCTCCAGCCATGTGTATCCATGGTCTCCCCAATAACAGGTTGTTTCTTGAGTCGATCCTGAGGACGTGGAAAGATACATTGAATGTATTTGGACCAATCTCAATTGGCAATTCAATCTTTCCAACGGAATTTTGCTGGGATCCATCAAAAGCTTGGATGATCGTATGGCTACTTTGGATTCGCTTGAGATTGATATTCATCTTCACCCGGGTGGCATAAGGTTTAGAGATGAACCTCCATCTATCAATACTCCAGCTAACATATACCCAGAAGACAACACTGCGATGTGTAGTGGTTTGCAATGACCGGTCCCTTCGGGAGGTATGTCGTCATCAATGAAGGATATCACATTGTTGTTGAAAATGTGATCAACTAAATGTTGAAATTTTTCCACATTCACTGATTTTGGCAGGCAGGCTTCTTCCAAAACCTTTAGCAAGACCTTTCGATGTTCCTCGGAAGAGAAAACTAGGCCCATAATTAAAATCTGATGTGAAGCTTCTCGCAAGCATAAAACCACTTTGGCTTCATTTTGGCCCATAGTACGGAGGAATTTTTCAATCTTCTCCATGGCAACTTCCCCTTTGCTTCGCAAGTAAGCTTGATAACCCGTTGAGGAAGGTACAGTGGATTTTTCTTCGACGCTATAGCAGTAGTATGAGACATGGATCCTTCAGCTTCTCCATAATTCTATAGAACTTTATGCAAGCTGACAACAGGATGTTGTAGTCTTCAAGGTAAAGGAATTGGCTCTGGTGCGGCCACTTTCAAAGGATTGTCAGCTCCTTTGAGATGAATTGGTTGTATGGGAAATACTTTCACAGTCTCATCATCCACTTCGGATATAACTGCTACTAATCCCTTCCATTGGGTAGGGAATGTATTCCCATCCTTGAGTTGCACAGTGTAATCATCTGCTATTTGCAGGACAACGCTATCAATAAGATTCTGAATGAGATGGCGGAGTGCCCAGCATTCTTCTGTGCTGTGACCGTGAGAATGTGAATGATATTGACACATTTCATCAGGATTAAATCGCCCTGAGCGGGGATTGATTGGAGGTAAAAGGAATGTGATTCTTCCTTCTTTGATCAATATTTGAAGTATCTCCTCCATAGATTGGCCCAAATAGGTGAATTCCCTATTATTGGCCAAATCCTGACGGGCTTTAGCACTTGCTCGCTTTGCAACCTTATCCTCTATAGCTTCGCTTTCTGAAGGTGTTGATGAAGCATTCATAACAAATGGAAGGAGATAGGCATGCTCCTGCCTGATTAATTGACATGTGACTTGATGATGGTGGGTCACCAGTTCTGCCAATTGCTCAATTTTTTTGGAAAGAGCTTTCATCTTTCGTTCTATGGTAAACTGGAACTTTGTATAATCCCATTTATCAACACCGTCTTTGATGGATTGGGATGATTTATCAGTAGAATTGGAACCATGTCCAGTGCTCCAACTGATCATGTTGACCTCTTCTTCTTTGTGTTGAGGGGGAGGGTTGTCTTGCACGTGAGGTTGATCGGGTTTAGTGACCACGATCTCACCATTGTCTATTAGATCTTGAATCTTATGCTTTAAGGCCCAAAAATCTTGAGTATCATGTCTGGGTGCCCCGGCATGGTAAGCACACTTCCGAGTAGCATTAAAACCCCTCCCATTATGGTTGGCTGGTGGAAGAAGATGTGTAATTTTCTTCTGAGCAGTCAAAAGAGCAAGAATATTCTCGAGCGAGTCCCCTAAGGGTGTGAAAATTCGAGGCCGCTTCACTTCTCCACTTTTAGGTAATGGAGGGTTTGAAGATTGTGCTAGAAAAGGGGAGTAGTTTCTCCTCTGCATAGGCATGCTTGGATTGCCTTTTTGTCCTTGTAGTATCAAGGAAACATCCTCCTCTTTCTTTTTATGGACCCTCCGGGGGTTGTTTCCATAAGATCCGGACTGGATGTGCTCAGCAATAGCTTTAAGAGCGGCTAGGTCTTGAATTTTACCGGACTTCAATCCCATTTCAGCCATCTCGTTATGTTTGATCATATCAGAAAAAGGTTTTCAAATACCAGCTAGAACTCTTTCATAAAAAGGAGCTTCCTGTATATTTATGAAAGTCATGACCATTTCTGATTCTGTCATGGAAGGAATAACTTGAGCAGCAAGGTGCCTCCACCTTTGAGCATACTCTCTGAATGACTCATTAGACTGTTTCTTGACCTTGGTAATTTGGTACCGGTCAGGAGCCATCTGGATTGAAAACTGTATTGAGTGAGGAAGGCATGGGCCAGCTCTTCCCAACTATAAATCTTAGAGTTGTCTAATCTGGTATAGCATGAACAGGCTTCTCCAGTCAGACTTTTCTGAAACAGCTGCATTCTGAGCTTTTCATTCTCAGCATAAGATCCGAGTTTTCCAATGAACACCTTTAAATGTGTATAAGGATCCCCTAATTTGTCATATTTATCAAAATCAGGGGCTTTAAATTTCTCCGGATAATGAACACCAGGGAATATGCAAAGGTCTGTATATGAAACACTGCCATGAGTTCCAATCCCTTTAAGAACATGAATGGTTTCCTCCATTTAAAAGACTTTCTTTCTGATGTCACCGTTGTCTAGATCTCCTTGGAGATGGGTGCCTTCAGGGTCTTTATTGGTTGTATCCAACTGATGTTCTGGAATTTTTTTTTCCAGACCTTGAACTCCTTGTATAGAGGGTCCTGTATGTGTAGGTATCTTCGTACCCTGAGTAGACTGGTGTAATTCTTTCAGTAGAACAGCCAAGTCTGTGATTTGTTTACTCAATTCGTCAAATTCTTCTCGGGAAACAGGATTAGACTGTTCGGAAGAAGACATGATTAGTTGTAGGCTTGTGGCCTTTTTGGATTTTGAGCGGGTAACAGGCCCAATTACTTCCTTACAAAAGACTTACATAGTTTAGTCTTAGGGTAATGTAAATGTTATCATAACATGTCTGTTTTAGGAATTTGTCCTGCAAAACCGGTTTGTTAATTGATAACATGTCATGCACATATATTCTTCATATTTTCCATTACATATGGATGAACATGGAATAAAATTATAAGTAAATGCTTTTACAAGTAATTGAAAATGGAAAGCATGAAGATATTTTACTCTGAGTTTGGTTTATCAGAGGTTGACCTATCTTAGGGTTACTCTCACGGCTTTTCGGCATGAAGGTTCCTAGATCATCGTAATCTACTTGACGTGAAGTTAATCCGGTCTTTCAACTGGAGCGAATCTGAGTGGTGCCTTTCGTGAGCCCCGGGAAATTATTCTTCCCACGGGTCGAGTAATCAAACACTGACAGGATAGCCTCCTGGTGGAGGGACCACACAACATACATTCACATACAACGTGTCTCACCGTTTATGCAAAATGATGACATGTGTGAAGCACTAATATCACGGCTAGATATTTAGCAGTGTAATAAGTAATGATGCATTCGCACACATTCATCAGAAATATAAATGCAACAATCACACACAAGCATATAACAATTTTGAAAAGCTTGTAATAGCGGCTTAAGCCCTCTTACTGGAGTCCCCAGCAGAGTCGCCACCCGTCGACGTCGGGATTTTTGGTGTCCCTTTTCGATACTTGTTCTTTGGTGTTCTCATGTTAATGTGAGATTTGTTTGAAAAAACAAGTGGAAAAGGTCCGACATGTATAATGTTGACGATTGACTTTAAGAGTCGCTAGTTGGTGTATTTAACTGGTTGCACCAACACAACCGAAAAGGTTAGCACATTGACCCAGTGATTTGACACTGTTAAACGGGTCCATGAAACCGAGATTCATTGAGGGTTCGGGGGCTTGATTATGCGGAGGCAAGGTGTTAGGCACCCCCTGACATCCGTGGTACCATGGTGACCGCCATTTTTCAAAGAAATTATTATATGAATGTGTGTGGATCAATGTGCAATTATTTGAAAGTAGTGTGAGGCCTCGTTCGCACCTATATACACAAGGTTTGAATTTTATAGGAAAATTCAGTTTTAACCAAGATATAGCAATGAAGTTTTATAAAAGAGGTTTTTCAAACCCTGTGCTCAATAGGAATTGAAACCTTTTCATACTTCCATTTTATTGAATGTTTGACTTGTTTGCTATTATTTTCGAGATGCGAAGCATCCTCGAGAAAATAATATACAACAGTGTCGAACTCCTTATGGGCATGACAACCATCCAAGGAAACTCAGACACTGTAAAATAATGTACAAGCTGCTTACAGCTAAAAAAATGTCCATCATGGGAACCGAATCTAGATTCAGTAAACTGAACCTGTGATCACATGATTCCTAGGCTCATATGATACTACAATTTATATGGAAAGCAGTAAGCAATTATATATATATAAAAGTGTGGAATATATATATATATATATATATATATATATATATATATATATATATATATATATATACAGACTGGATCAACCACCACGAAGCAACTCCATGGGGGATCAGAAATGTAAATAAAGCAGTAAATGCTATCAACAACCACGAAGTAAACTCCAGGCACGACAAAATGTAAATAAAGCTGTAAAAAAGCGATTAACTGCCACGAAATGAACTCCAGGCATGACGAAATGTAAAAAAGCTATAAAAAGCCACGGAGGAAACTCCAGGCCTGATAGGAATGTAAATATATATATATATATATATATATATATATATATATATATATATATATATATATATATATATATATATATATATATATATATATAAGTGTGTAAACGCACCGGATATAAAATCCAGGCTCATCAGATATGTGTGACAACAATTATATATAAATATATATATACAAAAGCAATTAAACGCTCTGAATGTAAAATCCAGGCTCATCAGACAGAGTCTGACCACAGTTTATATATATAAGTATATATATATATATAAGTATATATATATATATATATATATATATATATATATATATATATATAGGGTCAGGATCAGGTAAGGACTCCCTTACTTTGTTAAAATGCGGACTTTTTTTTTTGATTTTTTTTGGTTTTTTTTTAAAACAACTAAAAAAAATATTTAATATTTTATGGAACTGAAATTTTTTCATAATACAGTGTTTTGGATGTGATTTGGGTACGTATAACAAAAATATGTATGTACAGTCTGGGCAGACTGTACCACCACTTTTTGGTATAGGTATTCAAAACACGCCCAAAACATTATATTATGGAAAAATTTCAGTTCCATAAAATATTAAATATTTTTTTTAGTTGTTTTAAAAAAAAAACCAAAAAAAATCAAAAAAAAAGTCCGCATTTTAACAAAGTAAGGGAGCCCTTACCTGATCCTGTATGTATATATATATATATATATATATATATATATATATATATATATATATATATATATATATATATATATAAAGTAAATAAACGCTCCAGACCGAAGTTTAGGCTCAATCGAGGCATAACTGGATAATGTTAGTCCATATATACGAAATATATACATATATTAGCATATATATATATACAGACAGAAATGAAAACCACGGACCAAAGTTCGGGCAAACACACTCACACGACTATCAACGTGTACAACAGTGTGTGCTATATGAGAAAGAGGCTTTATAGAATATAAGAAGGCTTACAGTGGGCTGCCAAAGTAGACTTCTTAGACTTTAAATAGATAAACACTCAGCTCCCGCTGGATAAAAAGTAGCTATATGAGCTAACTAGTGTTTAAAGAAGAGGAAACACTCAAAAGATGTGTATGCAGAGTAAAATAGACAGGGCTTCCTCGCCTTTTTCCTTCTCTCTCTCCCTTCAAATGGCTGACCCCCCAGCCTATATTTATAGACTGATGGCCGCAGGTACACCTACGGTAGCCACAGTTGTACCTGCGGCTGGTCGTGGTGGATCCAAACCTCGCGGGTCTGTCGTCTCATAGTACATGCATTCGTGCACTGTAATGTCCGCTCGAACTTGCAGAACTTCAATCCGAGTATCCAAACGAAGTATGTCTGTACTTCTTCGGATCTCTTGTGTCGAGAGTTACGTAATAACATGGATTAGAGGTTGTACGAAGTCAGGAAGAGTGTTCTATGCCCATAGTCTTCAAGCTTCAAATTCTATCCAAAGTACTGCCACACGTAATAGTCACTCAGGATTGTCAATCCTTGGCTCTTGTGGGACATTTGTCGTATGTATGTATGAAGTGTTGAGATGATGTGCCATTTGTTGAAGGAACAAGATAACGCTTGACTCCTCGTCGGGGTTATCGTCGGTTTGAGTTAAAAGTATACGTTGCTCAAGGTTACAGCTGAGATTGGACTACTTGTTGGTATGTCGCGATATCATCTTATTGACGTGGACAGATGACGTTGTGACTCCTCACCGGGGTTATCGCTAGTTTAAGCGGAAAGCAGACTTTGCTCAAGGTTACATCTGAGATTGGACTGCTTGTTTGTATGCCTCACTATCATCTGGATTGAAGCTGATCACACATGTTTGAAACAAGCATTTCTGGGGTTATCGCCAGAACTGCAATGGCATCCCTTGGGGCTATCACCAAGGATGGGGTTGCTACTCCCAGTGTTGTCTCTGGAACTAGAACTGAACGTCACCGTGTTATCGCCAAGACAGGACTGTCCTCTTCGGTGTTGTTGCCGGTCTTTTGATCTGCATATCTTGGGGTTATCTCCAAGATTGGAAATGACACTCCCGGTGTGTGTTCCGGGTTGAGATGATGTTACCGGTTTGTGTTCCAGGTTGGAGCTGAACTTCCGGTAGTATCCAGAATGGATGTAAGTTGTCTTTCAGGGTTTTCTCCAAAAGACAAATCTACCCTCCTGCAATGTTAGGAATAGGAGTGCAGAAAATTTCAAGTGTCTACAAAAGGGTTACATCATAATCTCAAAATAAATCTCAGGTAATCTAACCTTAAAATTATTACATAAGTTTGCGGAATACATCACATATTAAAACAAGTCTTTAACATAATTCATTAAAATAAAATTCTCATATGTCTTCAACATTTGGACATCTTGCCCTTTCCTTTGCTAGTAGACGGCTCATCGACTTTCTCAACTTTAGCTGCAGTGTTAAATGCAAGAGTGAGCAAACAATTGCTCACTGATATAGGAAGTAGTAATAATAACAACATGAGAATGAACAACGAATGCTAGCAATAATGAACTTGTTCTGTGAATTAAGAATAGAACACAAGTTCGAAATCAATGTCTGAGGGTCTTAAGACCACGAACTATGTCTCCGGTATATAGGTATTATTACCTTAACCTTAACAGTCATTAGACTGTATAAACCCTTCTTAGCGTACTTAGGGATATCAGCCCTTTGTACCATGTATTGTGCACAAACATCTAAACGTTACACGTACAAAAATCCCCTATATTAGGGTTGTTCGTCTCAGCTTAAATTTAGAATTTTCGCGCTAAAGAAAGTTTAGTTTGGAACTAGCTTATCAGTGTCTCTAGAATTTTAGAACACTAATCAACTTCCATCAATAAAGGTTTAATATGAGAATGTATAACTGAACAAGGCTGCTAAAGTCAAAGATCGAATATCAACAATATATATAACTGAATAACATGATATACATGTAAAGTGCCATATTCAATGGATTTTAGAACAATCTTCTATAAATCAATGTATTAGAACAATATACGCTTCGAATGATAATAAGGAAAGTAAAGCTCACTCGATGTAACGAATTAGGTTACAAGAGCTTGCACAAACATACTCAAGGTAAACTAGGCTTGTTCAACCTTACAAGAATTTTAGGAACTTGTACAATAACGATTTAGGAATGGGAATATGAATTCAATATGAAAGAAATGAAGTTAGAAATCTTGCTCAATATAAAGAGTTAAGGTTTAGGAACTTGCCTTGTTTATAAGTTACAGAAGTGTAAAATAATCTCCAATTACCCTACACATATCATTACAATCACGACAACAATTAGTTGTATGAATATTAATACTATGGATATTAAACCATCTTTTAGGTCAAAACCCTAACCTAGCACATAACCATTTAGGTTAATATGCTTAACGAATCTGAAATCGCATTATGAGCCAACATAACTTACTCGCTCACTTCTAACTTTTGAAAACATCACTTATAGTTTCATTATATAACTCAATTAACAATCACCTAAAACTCTTTTACTTTGTATTACAACACCTTACAACCTCTTATTGTAGTCCACTTTATGTTTTAATATCCTTAACATGCATGCTAAACTAACCCAAGTCCATTACGCATGACCTGCAATTAAGCAGACTTCACAGTCTATGACTGGCTTCTCGCGCGGCCGCGCCAGTAATACACTGGTAACCGCGCGCCAGACCGCACGTCCACTCGAGAACCGCGCGCCAGACCGCGCGCCCGCGCGATGGCTCAGTTCCAGTTTTTTATATACGCAAACTAATACTCTGTTATAGGCCAAAAATACCAATTCTACAGAATTTCTCCCAAATTCAACATCTAAAACTTTGGAATATCCCAGTTAAGCATGCTATACACCATTCCGTATACAAAAACATTACATAAACATCATTTTGAAGAATCAAAACTATATTTTTCCAAATTTCTTCATTTTTACACTTTTAACAAATTCGATCGCCACGAACTCGTTTCTTAATCAATTGACATAATTTAAACTGTGTTTTTTTCGTTTCTTACCATAACAACACAATCCAACAACAAATTACATATTACTACACATATAGAACATGGATTTTTGTACTTTCTAAGCCCTATTATAAGAATAATAACACTGATATTTCAATTTCTTTCCTACACACCAATTTTTACGAATTTGATAATAAATAACAAGTATACATGATGATTAACAGAGTTTTGCAAATCTATATGAACATATATACATCACCATTCACGTTATTCCCAATCACATAGAATATATATACATATATACCAAACTAAAAGTTAGAATGGGGCTAGTTTATACCTTGATTCTTTGATGGTATGAAAGCCAAATTAAGAGAAATCATTTCCCCAAAGCCCTTCTTCTTTAACCCTCTAATATCATTGTGTTCCCTTCTTTCAAGCTCTCTCTCAACACTCTATGATATCTAGCTAAGCCTTAGAAAAGAAATAGAATGCGTATAATAAACCCACGTACTCTTCCGTTAGAAAATAACAAAAGGCGTCAATTGAATAATGCCAAAGGCCATAAGGCCTTGTTTGGCTAAGCACATATTCCCAACACTAGATTATTATTATATTATTTATATTATATAGTTTCATGTGTCACACATTACTTTAGTTAATTTAAATAACTTTAGTTTAGTTAATTTAAATAACTTATAATAGTAATAAAATCATTATACCTTATAATTAATAAATAATTATATATCTAATTTAATTAATAAATTAGACATATCATTTTATTTAATTTAATTATTTCCTTAAATTAAATCCTTCAAATAAAATTATCAATATCCAATTTAATTAACATTAATCAATTTAGTTACTAAATTAATTCACCATAATTCATCAATTATATATTTTCCTCAATAAATAAATTATTTTAAATATTTATTTAAATCAATAAATATTTAAATTAAATTATAAATGTCTCAATCGTTACATCATTCCCTCCTTAAAAGGATTCTGTCCCCAGAATCACAACTCGAAAAATTTATTCATTACATTCTTTCCTCCTTAACAAGATTCTGTCCCCAGAATTTCTATACAAGATCAAGCAAACAACTGAGGATAATTCTTTATCATAACGCTTTCAAGTTCCCACGTGGCTTCCTTAGCACTGTTGTGAGATCTCGAATTTTATGAAATAAAAGTATTCAATTTTTCTATTTTGGTAAATAGTTAAATTGATAAAAGTTAAATTAATAAAAGTTTAAAGTTAAGGGTCATATTTGAAATTTTTTTAAAATAAACAAGTTGTCATAAAATAACCGGTAGTAAAAGTACAGTAATACGCGTGGTTACATAGTAGCACATGGTATTGATTATTGATGCTTATGTGAGAAGTCACTCAGTTATACTCAACTATTGCTACAATAATTGTTGCATCATATCTCTCATATTATTGATTCAATTATTATCACAGTATCATCTGCATAATATTTTATATATTATTAAATCAATAATTGAGATGATAAGTTATTCATATTATTATTTGCATAATTAACAATGTCTAGAAGTTCTGTCAAGGAGAGATTTGGTCACCTAATTGCGCGCCAATAAAGAGAAATTCTTATCGGAAAGCCCCCTCTTTCTTGGGAACGATCTAGTTGTTAATATTGCGAGTTATAATAATAATTAATAAATGTTATTAAAAATTAAATTTGAGTTCGGAGTTGAATTTGGAGATGCGGACGTCATATTTGAGTCCGGAACGATGAAATTAGTAAAAATAGACTATAAACAAAAAATTTACCGGGGTTGACTTTTTGGTCAAAAAGTCAACAGTTGACTTTTTCAAAAAAGTCAAACTTTGAAATTTTAAAAATGAAATTTTTGAGAAAAATATTTCCATTGTGTTGGGATTGTTAGTGGAAATCGACATTTATTTCGATATTAATTGATGTCTGGAGGTTATATTGACCAATCGGGTAATTAATCGATTAAATGAGCAATTAATTGCTATTAATTCACATGATTATAACTATTTGTTCACATGTATGTACTATTGATTCACATTCATGTACGATTAGGGGAGGTGGTGCAAGATTGATAATACTTGCATGACTAAGTTAAAAATAGAGGCATAGATGGAGGTACTATACTGTAATTCGTATTTTCACATGATTATAACTATTGAGTCACATGAATGAACTATTAATTCACATGATTTACTATTAAGGGAGGTGGTGCAAGTTTGATAATACTTGCAGGACTAAATTAAAAATAAAAGAAAAGTTGAAGGTATTGTACTGTAATATTTTGAGGCCCAAAACGTGCAATTATCGAAACTATATTTTCCTATAAATAGAAACTCATTCCTTCATTATTTTTCACCGATTCACTAAAGCTATAGAATAATTATTATAGAGAGAAATTATAGAGAGAAAGAAGAAAAGAAGTCTGCTACCTCACTATTCCAGTATCCAGTTTTCTTCTAAGGTAAGAGATATTATTATTATAGTAAGGGATATTATTCTTTCATATTCATGAAGAGAGTTATTTTCTTTCAATACTCGTAAGGGTTATTATTCCATTCTTTATTATTATGTCTGAATAACCTATCTATGCGAAGTACCGCATATATGGTGAAATTCTTCTGTTATTCCATTCTTTATTATTAAGTTGGAATAACCTGTATGTGCGGTCTATCGCATGCCTGGTGAATTCTGTTGTTATTCCACTCTTTATTATTCTACTGTAATATCATGTCTGTGCGGATTACGCACGACCTGGTTCCATGCTTTATTATTCTGTTGGAATAATCTATCTATGCGATCTATCGCATGCCTGGTGAATTCTGTTGTTATTTCATTCTTTATTATTCTGTTCAAATATCCTGTTTGTGCGAATTACGCATGACCTGGTTCCATTATTTATTATTCTATTGGAATATCCTGTCTGTGCGGATTACGCATGACCTGGTTCCATTCTTTATTATTCTGTTGGGAATAACCTGTCTGTGCGGTCTATCGCATGCATGGTGAATTCTTCTGTTATTCCATTCTTTATTATTCTGTTGGAATAACCTGTCTATGTGGATTATCGCATGCATGTTGAATGATCCTTTGTATTCATTCCTTATTAAATTGTGGAAATGATCTGTCTACGTGGATTACCACATGGCGGGCGAAAATCTATTTGCAGTTTCGTAATTTTTCTGACCCTCAAAAATTCTGGAAAAAATTGAAATGATGGTTTGTTGAGTTTTCTAGATTGTGTCCAAAAATGGCGATTTTTGGATGTATAAATTAGGAGTTATGAATTTTATGGGAAAATATTATTTTAAAAGTAAACCATTATAACTCCTTGTGGTTAACTCCAAAATTGGTGAAATTTTTATTGGAAGTACATGTATATAACAGGAGTATACCCTGTAAATTTTGGAATTTTTGGACAAAAGTACAATATATGATAAATGTCTAAATATTCGGCAGTTTTGGCCATATGAAAAATAGTAAATAAATTTTAAAAATTTTGAGAAAAATATATGTTCAATATGGGACTATATTCTGCTAAATTCCAGAAAAGAAATATTTTTAGAACTGATTTAGTATTTTTCATGAAAATGAACTAGTTATGAGTAATGAATTAAATATGTTATGTGAAGTAACAAAATTGAAAAATAGAATTTTATGGTTTAGGAATCCTATATAGGGTATATACAGATTTTTGATGAGGGATTTGATCATTGGTGATGAAATCTTATGAGTATGGCATTTTTTGAATGATTAAATGCATTATTTGGTAAAGTGTAAACAATTGAAATAAATTGTTTATAAGTTTAAGAAGTGATTAAAATATTGTTATAATATTAATAATATTAGATTATGAGTGTATTAAGTGATTGATAATATTTGGATAAATTTAAAGTCTTTAATATTTATCCTTATTTTCATTTGATTAATGCTTTTATTATTGTCATCATCCTCATGCTTATATTATGATGAAAGTCATCTTTGGCTTACGTGCAAAGATGGACTATTGATTATTGATTTTACAATTGTATATCGTTGGCTTACGTGCAAAGATGGACTGTTGATTATTGGTTTTACAGTTGTATATCTTTGGCTTACGTGCAAGGATGGACTGTTGATTATTGATTTTACAGTTGTATATCTTTGTCTTACATGCAAAGATGAACTATTAATTGATGAGTATCTTTGGCTTATATGCATAGATGAACTGTTTATTGGTATGATTATGACCAGGGATCATTCGGTATAATCATGACCCGTAATGTTATAGATGATGTGGTAAAAGTCCTCATTGGCCTGTAGTGCATTGATGGACAGTTATTGGTATGATTATAACCAGGGATTATTTGGTATAATCATGACCATTGATGATTACATGAATATCCTTGGTTGTAGTGTAGGGATGATTCGATGATGTGGATTATTTATTAAGCTGAGTCTCAGAAATAAAATATTGATTATACACTTTTAATTCGTAAAAGATAGTAGATATCATGCTCTACTTGACTCTTCTAAAATACAGTTGTATGTCTTTGTCCTGTAGTGCAAAGATGAATTGTTAATGAATATCTTTGGTCGTAGTGCAAAAATGAATTTATTAGTATGATTATGAGCAGGAATTGTGATTTGGTATAACCATGATTTTTGATGTTTCAGGTGAAGATAGGTGATGAAAATTATCTTCGTCCTGGGTGTGAAGAGGAATTTAGAATCATAATTATGATTATGAGTTATTCATATAATTGTGGACAGGAATTGTTGATTGATGTTACAGGGATAAAACATTATTGGTGGACTTTTAACATGGAGAAGATAATACACCTGATGGTCTATTTAACTTTTCTAATGGATTGCTCATTCCGCTGCAACTATGGTTGAAAAGTTTTATCATCTACCATATGTTCTAAATCTCTGATTTATTATTGACGAAGTCCATTGATAATTTAATTATCTTTAGTCATGATATTCTTTACTGGGCTATTTGTGCTCACCCTTTGCTTCACAATTCCTTTCAGATAATAAGAGTGTAGCTGGGTCGAGCGGGGATAACAGGGAAATAGTGTGATGGTCTTAGACTGTCGAAGTTTCTCAATACATTATAAAATGGCATGACATGCAACAGATACTTGTATTAAGGACCTAAGATGTGTGTGTCATATTTTATACGTCACTTAATAATTGATTTTGGCGAACAACAATAGGGTGATGAGAACCCGACTTTAAAAGTGTCAAAAGTGCACCTCATTAGAATGAATATGATAGTAATCTTCTTGTTCTTCTTTGGGGTCTTAAAATATTTGTTGATGTATTTTTATATGGCATTGTAACAATTTTAGTTTGGATACTGTCTACGATATAATATTGTATTAAAACTCACAGCTTATGTGTTGTAGTACTCTGCACGATAGTTCAATAGTTGAATAAATGAAGTTTGTATTTGATTTTTATAGTATGATATCTGGTGACTCAAAATGGGTCGGGTGGACCTAATTTGGGGGCGTCACAACTGTGGTTCCTCCAGATTACCTTAACAGAAGGTATTACCTTATTCTTCAGTACTTGCTCTTTTCTGTCAACAATTTGAACAAGAACTTCTTCATATGACGAAACTTTCTCAAACTGTAAGGGCTCATATTCTATAACATGTTTATAATCAGGCTTATATGGCCTCAATACCGATACATGGAAGACATTATGAATATGCTCCAGCTCCGGAGGTAAAGCTATCTCGTATGTCACTTCACCAACTCTGCGAATCACTTCAAAAGGTCCTATAAATGTAGGGTTCAATTTTCCCTTCTTGCCAAAATGAATTTCCCCTTCCAGGGAGATACTTTCAAGAAAACATAACTACCTCCATCGAATTCCCGATTTTGTTGATGCTGACCGACACATTTCTTTTGTCTATCTTGTGTTGCGATCAATCTAGTTCGAATAACCTTGATGATCTCGACAGTCTATTGCACCAATTCTTGACCCAATAGCTGACGTTCACCTACCTTGTCCCAACATAACGGAGTTCTGCACTTCCTTCCGTATAACGCTTCGTAAGGCGGCAGGCCAATACTCATGTGATAACTATTATTATAAGCAAATTCCACCAATGGCAAATGATCATCCCAATTTCCCTTGAAATCCATGATACATGCTCTGAGCATATCTTCTAGTGTTTGGATGGTTCTCTCGCTCTGTCCGTCGATTTGAGGATGGTACGTTGTGCTCATTCTCAGCTGTGTTCCCAAACATTCTTGTAACCGCTTCCAGAAATTAGATGTGAAATGTGGATCTCTGTCTGATACAATGGACACAGTTACACCGTGTCTTGAAATAATTTCCTTCACGTACAGTTTTGCTAACTGATCTAGGGTAAATCGAAGCTTGATTGGCAAAAAGTGCATTAACTTTGTCAGTCGATCGACAATCGCCCAGATGGCATCGTATCCTTGTTGGGTCGTTGGAAGACCTACCACAAAATCCATTGTGATATGCTCCCATTTCCATTCTGGTATCTCCAACGGTTGTAATAATTCGCTTGGCCTTTGATGTTCCGCTTTGAATTTTTGACACGTTAAGCATTTCGCCACACACTCAGCCACATCCCTCTTCATATTTGGCCACCAAAAATGGTGTCTAAGATCCTGGTACATCTTTGTACTCCTAGGGTGAATCGAATATCTTGAAATGTGAGCTTCACTCAGAATTTCTTCTTTAACCTTTGGTACTGATGGTACCCAAATTCTCCCTTCGAATCAAAGTAATCCTTCCGAATCGATTTTGAATTTAGTTTCCTCACCTTCAGACATCCTCTGTTTTATCTTGTAGTAGTCTTCATCCTGAAGTTGTGCATTTTTCATCTTATCTACCAACGTTGAACTGTTACCTATCTGGAACACCTTTTCATCGAATTCTGTCAGATATTTAATTTCCAACTCCATCTTAGTCATTTCCAACACTAGCTTCTCCTGAGCAGTTAACATCATTAACTTCTCCCGTCCCTTCCTACTTAAGGCATCAGCAACAACATTCGCCTTTCCGGGATGATAGAAAATCTCACAATCATAATCTTTGATCAGTTCCAACCACCTTTTTGTCTCATATTCAAATCTTAATCTTTGATCATTTATTTCGATAATAATTGATGTCTGGAGGTTATATTGACCAATCGGGTAATTAATCGAATAAATGAGCAATTAATTGCTATTAATTCATATGATTATAACTATTTGTTCAAATGTGTGTACTATTGATTCACATTCATGTACTATTAGGGGAGGTGGTGCAAGATTGATAATACTTGCATGACTAATTTAAAAATGGAGGTATAGATGGAGGTACTATACTGTAATTCGTATTTTCACATGATTATAACTATTGAGTCACATGAATGAACTATTAATTCACATGATTTACTATTATGGGAGGTGGTGCAAGTTTGATAATACTTGCAGGACTAAATTAAAAATGAAAGAAAAGTTGAAGGTATTGTACTATAATATTTCGAGCCCCAAAACATGCAATTATCGAAACTATATTTTCCTATAAATAGAAGCTCATTCCTTCATTATTTTTCACCAATTCACTAAAGCTATAGAGCAATTATTATAGAGAAAAATTATAGAGAGAAAGAAGAAGGGAAGTCTGCTACCTCACTATTCCAGTATCCAGTTTTCTTCTAAGGTAAGGGATATTATTATTATAGCAAGGGGTATTATTCTTTCGTATTTATGAAGAGAGTTATTTTCTTTTAATACTCGTAAGGGTTGTTATTTCATTCTTTATTATTATGTTGGAATAACCTGTCTATGCGAAGTACCGCATACATGGTGAAATTCTTCTATTATTCTGTAGACACTCAAAATTTTCTACATGCCTGTTACTAACATTGCAGGAGGGCAGATTCGTCTTTCGGAGATAACCCTGGAAGACAGCTTACATCCATTCCGGATACTACCAAAAATTCAGTTCCAACCTGGAACACAAACCAGGAATTTCATCTCAAACCCGGAACACACACCTGGAATGTCATTTCTAATCTCGGAGATAACCCCGAGGTACGCAGATCAAAAGACCGACAACAACACCGGAGAGGACAGTTCTATCTCTGCGATAACACCGCAACGCTTAGTTCCAGTCCCAGAAACAACACTGGGAGTAGTGACTCCATCCTTAGTGATAGCCCCAAGGGATGCCATTGCAGTTCCGGCGATAACTCCAAAAATGCTTGTTTCAAATACATGCGATCAGCTTCAAGCTTAGACCTCCTGCCGAGGCACTCATTCCTCAGACCCGGAGCTAACAACGGGCAGACAGGCACACCCATAGATGACAGTGAGGCATACAAACAAGCAGCCCACTCTCAGATATAACCCTGAGCAACATCTGCTTTCAGCTCAAACTGGCGATGACCCCGGTGAGGAGTTGAAATGTCATCTTACCGCCTCAACGTTTTCTCTTACAAGATGATCTCGTGGCATACAAACAAGTAGTCCAATCTCAGATGTAACCCTGAGCAACATCTATATTCAACACAAACCGGCGATAACCCCGGCGAAGAGTCAAACGTCATCTTTCCCCTTCAACACTTACGCGTCGTCTCAACACTTCATGCATACATACATACATACAACAATGTCCCACAAGAACCGAGGAGTAACAATCCCGAGTGACTATTACGCATGACAGTACTTTGGATAGAAGTTGAAGCTTGAAGACCATGGGCATGGATCCCTCTTCCTGAGTTCGTACAACCTCTAATCCATGTCATTGCATAACTCTCGACACAAGCAGTCCAAAGAAGGTCAGATATACCTTGTTCGGATGCTCGGATTGAAGTTTTACAAGTTCGAACGGACATTATAGTGCACGAGTGCACGTACTTCGTGACGACTGGACCTGCGAGGCCCGGATGCACCACCACCAGCCGCAGGTACCCGCAGGTACAACCACGGCTGCCGCAGGTGTACCTGCGGCCATCAGTCTATAAATATAAGCCTTGGGGTCAGCCATTTGAAGAAGAGAAGGAGAGAAAAAGGCGAGAAAGCTCTGTCCATTTTACTCTGTATACACCCCTATTGAGTGTTTTCTCTTCTATAAATATCTGTTAGCTCACATATAGCTATCTTTATATCCGGCAGGAGCTGAGTGTTTATCCATATAAAGTCATAGAAGTCTACTTTGGCAGCCCACTATAAGCCTTCTCACATTTTATAAAGTCTTCTTCTCATATTAGCACACACTGTTATACACATTGAGAGTCGCATTGTGTGCGTTTGCCCGGACTTCGGTCCGTGGTTTTCATTTATGTCTGTAAATATATATATACTTATATATGTATATATTTCATATATGGACTAACATTATCGAGTTATGCCTCGATTGAGCCTAGACTTCGGTTTGAAATGTATATATATATATATATATACTTATATATATAATTATTGTCAGACATATCTGATGAGCCTGGATTTTACATCCGGTGCATTTACTCGCTTATATATATATATATATATATATATATATATATATATATATATATATATATATATATATATATATATATATATATGTGTGTGTGTGTGTGTGTGTGTGTGTATATATATATATATATATATATTTACATTTCTATTAGGGCTGGAGTTTCCTCCGTGGCCTTTTACAGCTTTATTTACATTTTGTCCTGCCTGGAGTTTACTTCGTGGCAGTTGATCGCTTTTACAGCTTTATTTTTATTTCGTCCCGCCTGGAGTTTACTTCATGGCAGTTGATCATGTTCATATATATATATATATATATATATGGGAGCCCTTCCATAGCAACCGGTTGCCATGAGAACTGTGCAACAACCCCTTTTTGTACCGTTGATAAACTTATTGGAAGGCTGAGATGAAACATAAATTTACCAAGCCGTAAGAACTTGTACCGGCTTTTATTTTAATATGAGGACCCCACCATAGTCAACATGTTGTCAGTTTATACCAATAAATTGAATTTTTAATATTAAATAATATCCAACCGGGACAAGCTCATACGGCTGTAAAAAAAAAAAAAAAACCAAGGACAAAATAAAATAGCAACAAACAATATAAAACTTTTTTTTTTTTTTTACAGCCGTATGAGCCTGTACGGCCGGTAGAATTTTTTTTTTTTCTAACAGCCGTAAGAGTTTGAAGTGGTACATTTTTTTTTATTTTTCCGGCCGGATGAGCTTGTCCCGGTTTGTATTTTTTTTTTTTTTTTAACATCCGTAATAAAGTTTGAAGTGGTACATTTTTTTTTATTTTTTTCCGGCCGGTACAGGCTTATACGGCTGGTACCTTTTTTTTAAATTTTTTTTTCTTTCCCGGCCGGTACAGGCTCATACGGCTGGTATTAAAAAATAAAAAAAATATTAAAATAAGAGGGACCCACATTTTACCATATTGTCAGTCTAGTTAAATAAAATGAATATTTAATATTAAAATATTTCGACCGGTACAAGTTGTACCGGCCTATTCTTTTTTTTTACGCATTGATGCTTTATCAGTTTTTAATCAAATACAAAGAGATTGCACAAAATATTAAAATATTTAAAAATATTCCGGCCGGTACAAGTTGTACCGGCCTACTCTTTTTTTTTTTTAACACATTCATGTTTTCTCACTTTTTAATCAAATATAAAGATATTGCACAAAATTTATTTTAACTTACAAATATAATGTTAAAAATAAATATTAGTAATATAAAAATAAATATAATTATATTATAAATAAATAAATATATAAATATAAATATTTATTTAATATTAATATATTAAAAATAAATATAATAAATATATAATTATGCAAGATATATAATTATATTATTAATAATTATGCAAGATGTAATAAAATATTTAAAAATATTCCAGCCGGTACAAGTTGTACCGGCCTACTCTTTTTTTTTTAACACATTCATGTTTTCTCACTTTTTAATCAAATATAAAGATATTGCACAAAATTTATTTTAACTTACAAATATAATGTTAAAAATAAATATTAGTAATATAAAAATAAATATAATTATATTATAAATAAATAAATATATAAATATAAATATTATTTTTAATATTAATATATTAAAAATTAATATAATAAATATATAATTATGCAAGATATATAATTATATTATTAATAATTATGCAAGATGTAATAAAGATGTAAATATTATTAATATAAAAATAAATATAATTATATCAAAAAATATATCAATTATCAAAAATGTATCAAATGTATCAAAAATATCAAAAATATATCAAATGTATCAAAAATATATCAAATGTATCAAATATATCAAAAATATATCAATTATCAAAAATGTATCAAAAATATATCAAATATATCAAAAATATATCAAATGTATCAAAAATGTATCAAATATATCAAAAATATATCAATTATCAAAAATGTATCAAATGTATCAAAAATTGTATCAAATGTATCAAATATATCAAATATATCAAAAATATATTTTTGATATATTTGATACATTTGATATATTTTTGATACATTTGATACATTTTTGATATATTTGATACATTTGATACATTTTTGATACATTTGATATATTTTTGATACATTTGATACATTTGATACATTTTTGATACATTTGATATATTTTTGATACATTTAATATATTTTTGATACATTTGATACATTTGATTCATTTTTGATACATTTGATATATTTTTGACATTTTTGATACATTTGATATATTTTTGATACATTTTTGATATATTTGATACATTTGATACATTTTTGATATATTTGATACATTTGATACATTTTTGATGATTGATGTATTTTTGATATATTTTTGATATATTTTTGATACATTTTTGATAAATGATATGTTTTTGATATATTTGATACATTTGATATATTTTTGATACATTTGATATATTTTTGATACATTTGATACATTTTTGATATTTTGATACATTTGATACATTTTGATAATTGATATATTTTTGATATTTTTGATACATTTTTATATATTTTTGATACATTTTATACATTTTTGATATATTTGATATATTTTTTGATATATTTGATACATTTGATACATTTTTGATATATTTTTGATACATTTGATATATTTTTGATATACTTGATATATTTTTGATACATTTGATATATTTTAGATATATTTTTGATACATTTTTGATAATTGATATATTTTTAATATATTTGATACATTTTTGATATATTTTTTATACATTTGATATATTTTTGATATATTTGATACATTTTTGATACATTTGATATATTTTTGATAATTGATATATTTTTGATATTTTTGATACATTTGATATATTTTTATATATTTTTGATACATTTTATACATTTTTGATACATTTGATATATTTTTGATATATTTGATACATTTGATACATTTTTGATATATTTGATATTTTTGATAATTGATATATTTTTGATACATTTGATACAATTTTTGATATATTTTTGATATATTTTTGATAATTGATATATTTTTGATATATTTGATATATTTTTGATACATTTGATATATTTTTGATATATTTGATATATTTTTGATACATTTTTGATAATTGATATATTTTTGTTATATTTGATACATTTGATATATTTTTGATACATTTGATATATTTTTGATACATTTGATACATTTTTGTTATTTTTGATACATTTGATACATTTTTGATAATTGATATATTTTTTGATATAATTATATTTATTTTTATATTAATAATATTTTGATAATATTTGCTATTTGTTATAAAAATATTTTATAACAAATAAAGAATATAAAATATTTTATAACAAATAAATAATATAAAATATTTGCTATTTTTGTGCAAGCCGTAAGAGGTTGTGCCGGTTTGGATAGGATTTTTTTTATTTTTTTTTTTTGACTATATAAATTATTTTGTGTGTGTATAAAGTAAATTATTTATTAAATAAAATATGCTACTTATTACACATGTTCAGCTCCATTGTATATGTATAAAGTACTATATAAAGAAATATAGTCTTGTTTTTGACACCTGTGCAGATTCAATGTTACCACTGGAGATAAGAAATCTAAAACATTTAGAGATATTGACTATTTAGAGATATTTTATAACAAATAAAGAACCTCTTACGGCTTGTACAAAAAAAAAAAAATCCTATCCAAACCGGCACAACCTCTTACGGCTTGCACAAAAGTTTTTTATTTGTTATTCCAAATAAAATATTTGTTATTTTTTATAACTCTTTCATTTAATAACAAATAAAGAATTATAATTCAAATAAAAAATAATATCCTATTTTATAAAAATATATTTTTATAATTTTTTATTTGCTATTTTTATAAAAATATTTTATAAAAAATAAAGAATACAAAATATTTTATAACAAATAAAGAATATAAAATATTTGCTATTTTTATTTGCTATTTGTTATAAAAATATTTTATAACAAATAAAGAATATAAAATATTTTATAACAAATAAAGAATATAAAATATTTGCTATTTTTATTTGCTATTTGTTATAAAAATATTTTATAACAAATAAAGAATATAAAATATTTTATAACAAATAAATAATATAAAATATTTGCTATTTTTGTGCAAGCCGTAAGAGGTTGTGCCGGTTTGGATAGGATTTTTTTTTTTTTTTTTTGTACAAGCCGTAAGAGGTTGTGCCGGTTTGAATTTTTTTTTTTTTATATAAAAAAGGCACAGCCGGTACAAGCTGTGCCGGTCGGGCATTATTTAATATTAAAAATTCATTTTATTTCAATAAACTGACAACATGTTGACTATGGTGGGGTCCTCATATTAAAATAAAAGCCGGTACAAGTTGTGTCGGCTGGGTATATTTATGTTTCAATCTCAGCCTTCCAATAAGATTATCAACGGTACAAAAAGGGGTTGTTGCACAGTTCTCATGGCAACCGGTTGCTATGGAAGGGCTCCCTATATATATATATATATATATATATATATATATATATATATATATATATATATATATATATATATATATACAACTTTTATCTATATAACTGCTTACTGCTTTCCATACAAATTGCAGTATCATGTGAGCCTAGGAATCATGTAATCACAGGTTCAGTTTACTGAATCTAGATTCGGTTCCCATGATGGACATTTTTCAGCTGTAAGCAGCTTGTACATTATTTTACAGTACCTGAATTTTCTTGGATGGATGTTATGCCCATGAGGAGTTCGGCACTACTGTATATTATTTTCTCGAGAATGTTTCGCATCTCGAAAATAAAAGCAAACAAGCCGGACATTTAATAATAAAATGGAAGTATCAAAGGCCTCAATTACTATTGAGCACAGGGTTTGAAAAACCTCTTTTACAAAATGTCATTGCCATATCTTGTTTAAAATTGAATTTTTCTATAGATTCAAAGCCTATGTATAAAGGTGCGAACGAGGTATAACACTACTTCCAAATAATTGCACATTGATCCACATACACATTCATATAATAATTTCTTTGAAAAGTGGCGGTCATCGTGGTAACACGGATGTCGGGGGGTGCCTAACACCTTCCCTCGGCATAATCAAGCCCCTAAACCCAAAATGAATCTCGGTTTCACAGACCCGTTTAGCAGTGTCAAAACACTAGGTCAATGTGCAAGCCTTTTCAGTTGCGTTGGTGCAACCAGTTAAATACACCAACTGGCGACTCTTAAAGTCCAATCATCGACATTACACATGTCGAACCTTTTTCACTTGTTTTTTCAAACAAATCTCACATTAATATGAGAACACCAAAGAACAAGTAACGAAAAGGGACACTCAAAAATCCCGACGTCGACAGGTGGCGACTCTGCTGGGGACTCCAGAAAGAAGGCTTAAGCTGGCGTTTCAAGCTTTTCAAATTGTTAAATGCTTAAGTGTGAATGTTGCATTTATATTTCTGATGAATCTGTACGAATTCATTTTAAATACTGCACTGCTAAATATCTATCTGTGATATTAGTGCTTCGCACATGTCATTATTTTGCATAAACGGTGAGACACGTTGTATGTGAATGTATGTTGTGTGGTTCCTCCACCAGGAGGCTATCCTGTCGGTGTTTGATTATTGGACTCGTGGGAAGAATGATTCCTCGGGGCTTAGGAAAGGCGCCACTAAGATTTGCTCCAGTTTAATGACTGGATTAACTTCCCGTTAAATAGATTGCGATGATCTGGGAACCTTCATGCTGAAAAGCCGCGAGAGAAACCCTAGGATAGGTCAACCTCTGATAAACCAAATGCGGAGGAAAGTTTCTTCATGCTTTCCATTATCAATTACTTTTAAAAGCATTTACTTGTAATTTTATTCCATGTTCATCCATATGCAAAGGAAAATATGAAGAATATCTATGCATGCATGACATGTTATCAATTAACAACCGGTTTTGCAGGACAAATTCCTAAAACGGACATGTTACAATAACATTTATATCACCCTAAGACTAAACTACGTAAGTCTTTTGTAGGGAAGCAATTGGGCCTATTACCCGGTCAAAATCCAGATAGGCTGCGAGCCTACATCCAATCATGTCCTCTTCCAAACAGTCTAATCCTGTTTCCTGAGAAAAATTTGACGGGTTGTGTAAACAAATCATAGACTTGGCCGTTCTACTGAAAGAATTGCAACAGTCTACTCAGGGTACGAAGATACCTACACATACAGAATCCTCTACATAAGGGGGAGTTCAAGGTCTAGAAAAAACAATTCCAGAACATCAGTTGGATAAAACCAACCAAGACCCTGAAGGCACCCATCTCAAAGGAGATCCAGACACCGGTGACATCAGGAAGAAGGTCATTCAAATGGAGGAAACCATTCGCGTTCTCAAAGGGATTGGAACACATGGCAGTGTTTCATATGCAAACCTTTACATATTTCCCGGTGTGCATTATCCAGAGAAATTTAAGACCCGTGATTTTGAAAAGTATGACGGATTAGGGGATCCTTACACACATTTAAAGGTGTTCATTGGGAACTCGGGTCTTACGCAGAAAATGAAAGGCTCAGAACGTAGCTGTTTCAGAAAAGTCTGACTGGAGAAGCCCGTTCATGGTATACCAGATTAGACAACTCTAAGATCCATAGCTGGGAAGAGCTGGCTCACGCCTTCTTCAGTCATTACAGTTTTCAATCTCAGATGGCTCCTGACCGGTACCAAATCACCAAGGTCAAGAAACAGTTTAATGAGTCATTTAGAGAGTACGCTCAAAGGTGGAGGCGCCTTGCTGCTCAAGTTATTCATTCCATTATAGAATCAGAAATGGTCATGACTTTCATAGATGTATAGGAAGCTCCTTTCTATGAAAGAGTTCTAGTTGGTATTGGCAAACCATTTTCTGAAATGATCAAACACGGTGAGATGGCTGAAATGGGATTGAAGTCCGGTAAAATTCAAGACCTAGTCGTTCTTAAAGCTGTTGCTGAGCACATCCAGTCCGGATCTTATGGAAACAACCCCCGGAGGGTCCATAAAAAGAAAGAGGAGGATGTTTCCTTGATACTACAAGGACAAAAAGGAAATCCAAGCATGCATATGCAGAGGAGAAATTACTCCCCTTTTCCAGCACAACCTTCAAACCCTCCATTGCCTAAAAGTAGAGAAGTAAAGCAACCTCGAACGTTCACACCCTTAGGGGATTCGCTCGAGAACATTCTTGCCCTTCTAACTACTCAGAAGAAAATTACACATCTTTTTCCATCAGCCAACCCTAATGGCAAGGGTTTTAATGCTACTCGGAAGTGTGCTTATCATGTCAGGGCACCCGGACATGATACTCAAGATTGTTGGGCCTTGAAACATAAGATTCAGGATCTGATAGACAACGGTGAGATTGTAGTCACTAAACCAGATCAGCCTCATGTGCAAGACAACCCTCTTCCTCAACACAAAGAAGAAGAGGTCGACATGATTAGTTGGAGCACTTTACAAGGTTCCAATTCTAACGGCGAATCATCCCAACCCATCAAAGACGGTGTTGACAAATGGGATTATGCAAAGTTCCAGTTTACCATGGAACGGAAGATAAAAGCTCTTTGCAAATAAATTGAGCAATTGGCAGAACTGATGACCCACCAGCATCAAGTCACATGCCAATTAATTAGGCAGGAGCATGCCTATCTCCTTCCATTTGTTATAAATGTTCCATCAACACCTTCAGAAAGAGAAGCTGTGGAGGATAAGGTTGCAAAGCGAGCAAATGCTAAAGCCGGACGGGATTTTGCCAATCAAAGGGAATTCACCTATCTGGGCCAGTCTATGGAGGAGATACTTCAAATGTTGATCAATAAAGGAAAAATCAAATTCCTTCTCCCTCTTATCAATCCCCGTTCAGGACGGTTCAATCCTAATGAAATGTTTCAATATCATTCACATTCTCGCGGTCACTGCACAGAAGAATGTTGGTCACTCCGCCAACTTATTTAGAATCTTATTGATAGCGGTGTCCTGCAAATAGCAGATGATTACACTGTGCAACTCAAGGGTGGGAATGCATGCCCTACCCAATGGAAGGGATCAGTTGCAGTTATCTCCAAAGTGGATGATGAAACTGTTAAAGTATTTCCCATACAACCAATTCAACTCAAAGGAGCTAAAAATCCTTTGAAAGTGGCTGCACCAGAGCCAATACCTTTACCTTGCAGACCACAACATCCTGTTGTCAGCTTGCACAAAGTTCTATGGAGTTATGGAGAAGCTGAAGGATCCACATTTCATACTACTGCTACAGTGTCGAAAGAAAATCCAATGTACCTTCCTCAACGGGTTATCAAACCTACTAGCGAAGCAAAGGGGAAATTGCACATGGAGAATATTGAAAAATTCCTCCGTACTATGGGTCATAATGAAGCCAAAGTGGTTTTAAGCTTTCCAGAAGCTCCACACTAGATTTCAATACTGGATTTAGTTTTCTCTTATGAGGATCATCGGAAGATTTTGCTAAAGGTTTTAGAAGAAGCCTACTTTCCAAAATCAGTGGATGTGAAAAAATTTCAACATTTGGTTGATCACATTTTCAACAACAATGTGATATCCTTCACTGATGATGACATACCTCCCGAAGGGACCGGTCATTACCAGCCATTGCACATCGCAGTATTATCTTCCAGGTACATGCTAGCAGGAGTATTGATAGATGGAGGCTCATCTCTAAATATATGTCCTTATGCCACCTTGGTAAAAATGAATATCAATCTTAAGCGGATCCAAAGCAGCCATACGGTCATCCTGAGCTTTTGATGGATCCCGACGAAATGTCGTCTAAAAGATTGAATTGCCAATTGAGATTGGTCCAAATACATTCAATGTATCCTTCCACGTCCTCAAGATAGATTCAGGATACAACCTGCTATTGGGGAGACCATGGATACACATGCCTGGAGCTGTTCCAACCACATTACATCAACAACTCAAATACATCATCAATAACAGTCTAGTTACTGTCAACGCTGAACCGGATTGTCCTGAACAAGGAATTCTACCAATTATCAGCTTCAATTCAGAAGTTGAACCGGCCAGTTTCCATACTTTGGAAGTGAGTAACACGCAATATGATTCTATTGGGGCGCCACTTCCCGTACCCAAGATTTCTGTCGAGGTTATGTCGGCCACTCAAGAAATGATGTTATTGGGTCATCAACCTGGACAAGGGCTTGCTAAGGATCAACAGGGTATTAAGCACCCTATCCAAATGTGCAATCAAATTAAAACAGTCGGTCTAGGCTATTCTTCTAGTTCTAGACACAGGAATCCTCATAAGCACGAGCGGGTTCCTCAAGCTTCCGCCGCATAGTGATTTTCTATGCCTTTACCTCATGAGTTAATGAAATCTCCAGTAAAGGTGTCAGCTCATGCTGTGGCTATGCTATTTCTAAAACCAATACCAATCAAAGCTAAAGAGGTGTTGATTCCTAATCCCGAAGTGGAAGAAAAGGAAAAGAAACGTAAACATGACCTTGCCTTGATGATGGCAGGCATCTGCGTCATTGTTCATGATGAACATAAAAACAGATACACCCCTGACGATGATTACCCAGATGTCATGGTTATCATCCGGGAGTAGGAGGATAATGATGATCCTTCCATCACTACAGTCCATCAGGACTTTGCCCTCAATAATTGGACCAGCACTCTATGCATTGGTTGACGAGGGTAAAATGGGCAAAAAATCGCTCTGCCCTGTAGATAACTTTAATTGATTGCTTTCCTTTACAACACTAGCAGTTATTTTATCCAGTACATGCTAACATTTTTGTATAATCGAACAGTTGCATATATTAAGTGAACGCATCTTTTGTTTTAGGACTCTGAATTTAGATGTGCATGTCCTTGCTGATGACATGTCTTCTCTCCACAAGGGCTGTAACTTTGATGCAAAGTAAGACTCAGACTTGATGGACATCCAAGAGGACATTGAGACACCTCAAGAGAATAAGGAATGGGTCGCAGACAAACCAAAACCCAATCTTGATCAAACCACTCCTTTCAATCTTGGAACCTTAGACAACCCGAAGCTAATCCAGATTGGTTCAGACCTTACCACAACTCAGCAGAATGACATGGTTGCACTATTAACCTAATTCTAGGATGTGTTTGCATGGTCTCATAAAGACAGGGTGGGTTTGTCCACTGATATTGTTCTTCATCGCCTTCCCATCAAAGAAGGATTCAATCCAGTCAGGCAAAAACTCAGGTGATTGAAACCTGAGTGGAGTTTAAAAGTCAAAGAAGAAATTGTGAAACAATTTCAAGTGGGTATCATCATGGTGTCTATGTATCCGGAGTGGATATCCAACATTGTTCCCGTGCCTAAACCAGGGGAAAGGTACGAGTTTGCGTGGATTACAGGGATTTGAACAAAGCTTGCCTTAAAGATAGCTTTCTCGTGCCCTTTATCCACATTCTTATTGACAATACTACTCAATACGGCATGTACTCCTTTGCTGATTACTTTGCGGGGTACCATCAAATTATGGTCGCTGAGGAAGATCGTGAGAAAATAGCTTTCATCATGCCTTGGGGAACTTTTTTCTACAGACGGTTGTCATTCGGCCTCATCAACACCGGGGAAACCATCAGCGAGCTATGATAGCTCTTTTCCACGATTTAATGCACAAGGAGATAAAGATCTACGTGGATGACATCATTGTCAAGTCCTAGAAGGAGGGTGACCATTTAGACCATCTCAAAAAGCTTTTCAACAGGTTGCGTAAGTACAACTTAAAGTTGAATCCCGCCAAGTGCGCCTTTGGTGTTAAGTCAGGCAAGTTGCTAGGCTTCCTAGTCAGCCACAAAGGGATTGAACTGGATCCTACCAAAATCTAGGCCATCAAGGAATTCCCCATTCCTCAGACAGAGAAGGAAATACGGCGATTTTTGGGAAGGATCAACTTCATTAGTAGATTCATTTCTCAACTCACAGCAACCTGTGAGCCTATCTTCAAATTGTAAAAGAAGAACTCATTCATGAAATGGAACGATGAGTGTCAGAGAGCCTTCCTCACAATCAAAGAGCAACTGATTAACGCTCCTGTTTTGGTACCTCCCAGGGATGATGTTCCCTTGTTCATATACCTGTCCATAAAAGACAATGACATGGGCTGTATGCTGGGACAAAAAGACAATAGAAGCCAAGAACGAGCTACCTATTACCTCAGCAAAAGATTCAGCATCAGTGAACACAAGTACACTCTGATCGAGAAGACTTGTTGTGCTTTAGTATGGGCTTCCATGAGGTTACAACATTACCTCCGTGGTCATACAACCCATCTCATATCCCGCATGGATCCTCTCGAGTATGTGTTCAGTAAACCCATACTGAATTGTCGACTGTCCAGATGGCAGTTGATCCTATAAAATTTGACATCGTTTACGTGACGCAAATGTCAGTCAAAGGTCAAGGAATTGCGGATCGCCGTACCTGCAAGAGATTACAAACCCTTAGAAACGTACTTTCCCGACGAAGGGGTAATGACAGTTCAGTTACAACATCAGTACAATATATGCCGTACGTGGAGAATGTATTTTGATGGAACTGTTAAAACAGAAGGCTCTGGAGCTGGAGCAGTTCTAATATCCGGTTCGGTGGAGCAGTATCATGTCGCCGTCAAATTACAGTTTGTCAGCACCAACAACACAGCTGAGTATGAAGGTTGTATCATGGGGCTAAAACTTGCCCGTTCAATGGGCGTCAGGCGGTTAACTGTCTTTGGGGATTCCGAATTGGTAATCAAGCAATCTACAGGATTCTATCAAACCAAAGAATTGCATTTGCTGCCTTACCATCGGCAAGTTCTATAGATGACTTTTGAGTTCGAAGAAATCTCCTTTCTACACATTCCTCACAATAGGAATGATTTTGCAGATGCATTAGCAACATTGGCCTCCTTGGTTTACATACCAGACAAGGAAAACATGCCAAAAATCATATTTACTCTGCAAAAAGCCCCAGTCTATGGGAATTACGTTGGAGAAGTATCAGATGAGTTACCTCCCATCCACAACCCTTGGTATTAATGCATCAAGGAGTATTTACGAGATGGATCTACACCCGCTGAGGCGAGCCTAACTGAGAAGAGGCGGATTCATTGACTTGCTATGAAATTCTACCCGAGCGGAGATGCACTCTAGATAAGAGATCCATGATTAGGTCTCCTCAGATGTCTGGACAAAGACCAAGCTCAGAGACTCATGGATGAGATCCATGGTGGAGTATGTGGCCCACGCATGAACGGCCCCTTACTTGTCAAGAAAATTCTCAGAACGGGACATTATTGGCTCACACTCAAAGCTGACAGTGATGATCACGTTAAGAGATGCTATTAATGCCAGATTCATGGGAATGATATCCACGCCCCTCCAAGGGAACTCCACAATATGAGTTCGCCATGGCCCTTCTCAATGTGGGGAATGGACGTGATCGAGCCCATCGAGCCCAAAGCCAGTAATGGACATCGATTCATATTCACCATGATCGACTACTTCACCAAATGGGTAGAAGCAGCATCCTTCCCCAAGGTCACTAAAGAAGTTATCATTGCTTTCATCAATAACAATGTCATCTGTCGATATGGACAACCAGAGGTCATTGTGTCAGACAATGCTAAGAACCTCAACAACAAAATGATAGACGAATTATGCAGAAAATTCCACATCAAACATCTCAACTCCGTCATGTACCGTCCAAAGATGAATGGTACTATTGAAGTGGCTAATAAAAACATCAAGAAGATCATGAAAAAAATGTTTTCCAATCATAAAGGATGGCCTGACCTCTTGCCTCTGACTTTATTAGCCTACAGAACTTCCATGAGAACTTCCACTGGGGCAACCCCCTACTCATTAGTCTATGGAAAGGAAGCAGTGCTCCCCATAGAAGTGGAAATGGAATCCTTCAGAGTATTGATGGATGCTCAATTAGATGAAGACCAATGGGTACAAGACAGGTATCACCAATTGTCTCAGATAGACGAAAGGAGAACCGCAGCAATCTTCCATGGTCAGTTATATCAGCAAAGGATAGCACAATCCTACAACAGAAAAGTCCGACTACGGAAGTTCAAACAACATGGCTTGGTTTTGAAGAAGATCATTGACAACCAAGATCAATCTAAGGGAAAATTCTCTCCTAACTGGGAAGGCCCATTTGTTGTCAAAGAAGTATTGACAGGAGGTACTCTCAGATTGCAGGAAATGTATGGCGATGAATTTCCACAGCTTATCAACTCGGACACCGTGAAACGGTACTATGACTGAAGTTACCATCAAACAAATATCCTGGTTTTGATCATTAAATCACCAGTCATTCCGGTTTTGATCATCAAACAAATACCCTTTTCCATGCTCTTCTGCCCCTCAGGGAAGAATACACTTCAACTCAGCAGCCTGGTTTTACCTCAATTCAAACCTTTCACAACCTTGATTATCCTGAAGACGGGATTTAACCTTTCACAATTTCTGTTATCCTAAAGACAGGATTGAACCTTTCACAATTTCGGTTATCCTGAAGACGGGATTGAACCTTTCACACCTGCAGTTTATCCTGAAGACGAGATTAAACTTTTCTATGCCCGTAGTTTGTCATGAAGACGGAATCAGACTTTTTCCACACTTGGAGTTTATCCCCATTATAGGATTAAACTTTCTTCTCCTCGCAGTATAGCCTGCACATGGGATTTACGCTTCTCTTCGCCTTTAATTCGTCTTGAGGGGTGAACTACGTCGACCTGATCTCCTTGATACCCGGGGGTACATAGGCAACCATATGCTATATGGCCAGGTCGCAATAAAAAAAACAACAAAAAAATTTTTGCCCTTTCTCTACAAAACAAAAAAAAATAACAAAAATACTTCTACACCCATCTGCCTTCCGCATTCAACGTTGAACCTCCTACACTAGGTTCGAACTATGCAGACTTGATCTCCTCTTCAATAGGAGTACGTAGGCAGCCATTCATGGTGCAGTCTAACCCCTACCAGAACAAACATACTTGTCACACGGTACCGGGATCTACCTTCAATTTGCCCCATTTCATCGGTTTCAGATCAAAGGGATGGAATTACCCAACCTCTTCTCACAAATAGAAGATTCGGTGACCATCTAAGCTGCGATCGTGCCTCAAAGAGCAATGCTAATCCATAAGAGATGGAATTAACTAGGCTTCTCACAAATAGAAGTATTAGAGACCATCTGTGGTGCGGTCAATCTCAGAGAGGAAGAAACTACCCTCCTTTCCACTTTTCCATACAGATACCAGTCCCAAGACACCAAAGATGGTAGGGATTCACTAAAATCAATGATCCGTTCTGAGAGACATTGCGACGTCTCAATGTCCATCTATCAAGGATAAGTTCAGAATTTATCAAGATCACAAGTCCCTGGAGAAACAGGCAAATATCAAGCAAGTATCAAGGCATAACTAAAAGGGAAGTGAATCAAAATATATTTTCCTACCATATATAATACTGTTTGATATATACATCTGTGTTGTACATAACAAAATGGCTAAGCTAGTCTGTTCAGGAAAATACAAAGCTATCTACAGATCTGTGTGTATGCGGACTATCAGATATAACATAGCATCCCTCTCTGAAGATGGAGGAAGCACTGCAAGCTCCTACCCAAGGGTATCTATACGAGCTAGAAAATCAGAGGCTAACTGCATGATGGCATAATTCTCATCAATGTAAGCACTCATGTCGGCAAGACTGACACTCATCTAGGATCTCACTGAAGTGCTTTCTGCAATGGCCACATCCCTAGCAGATAAGGCGGCATCCCGCTCCACTATCAATACATCCCTGGCTGATCTAGCCTCATCCCTCTCTAACAGAGCAGTGTCTCTCTCATCAAGAGCTGTCAACATCGCGGCCCTAGCCTGATCTCTATCATAGGTCATCAGATGTAAGCTTTGTTCTAAATGTTATGCCGAATATTGAGTAACAGTGGCACTCGAGGTGGGAGAATTCATCACAAATGCTGGCAGCCCAGCAGTCAAATCATCGATGGGAATAATAGCCTCCTCTATAGGCTCCTCATCATCAGAATTAATCTCCTGCACTGTTGATACTACCGCAGCCGATGCAGTCTCTGTCTTCATCCATGCGGAATACTCAGCAGAATAACCTGGATGACTGACAGAAAACTCAGCCAGCTCTCGCTGATCCCAACAGGCATACAACCTGGATCTGTCCTCCGCTGATAAACGGTGTGACACGAAGCGCTGACTCACTGCCCCCTCACATGGATGAAAATCCTGGAACTAGTCAAACTGACACATCACAGCCAGTGGGTGGTAAGTGATCATTCCCCTTAATCCAGCCAGAGGAAGATAATCCATGCCCGGAGCATGAGTAATGAAGCTGTAGGGTGAACTGAGCCCTGAACACGGCAATATATCAAATAAATCTCTAATCCCTGCTAGGAAAGCTGAACACGTCATGGCTATGTCATGGGTGAAACAAAATCCATGATGTCTAAATGTGCCAATTGGTCTCAAGTGTGACATAAACCACACATACAACAAGACCGAGCTACCTGTGAATACTCCTGATGGATAAGTGCAGCAGTATATAGCTGACCTCAAGGTCTCTGTAATGATCATCGGAATAATGGTATGACCCTCCCTGAGAGCTCTCACTGCCATGACGACTCTGATATCTAGCTCATCCATGTACCGCGGCATGTAGACGTATGATAATACGCATAGAAGCAGTACATCTACTCTGGCTAAACGCCAATGATCCTCCGGTGTGGTGAAATCCTCGAAATGCCGTTCATAGCTGTCCTCAGAGCCAAACCTGTCAAACAGGAAACGCTGGGATATAACATGGTCGGATGTAATCTCATCCTGTACCACTCTATGCCTCAATCCTGTAAGAGTCATGAACTATCTACTCATGTCTCTCATCCCCATATGCACGCAAGGTCTATCCAGAGGCAGCATCGTCAATCGTGCATACTCCTCCAAAATAGGAGTCAACTCACGAGTCCCAAATCGGAATACCTGTCTATCCGGTACCCAATGCTCTAGCATGCCCTCTACAAATCCCGGAGGAACCTGAAACATCAGTAAGGTCATAGTATGCTGCAGAAAATCATCTACGATAACCATGCCTGATGGTGATATACTATCATACCATGATCGCATACCAGCTACCACCACAAATGGTGGGGTATGATCGATACGACTAACTGTCGAAGAAGACATTTGTGCGGGTCGTGTCATAAGACCATCCAGGGGTCAATGCTGAGTATCTCTGGACATACATACATATGCATAACATAATAACATGTATGATATAATAGATGGCAATATGATATAGGGAATGGAAAACTGTACATACATTCCTAAGTATATCATCATCTAATACATCTCTGTACAACTAAAATAAAGGTAAATGGAGTGAAGCTGCCCAACATACAACAGAGGCCTATCAAAAGATATAGCGAGAATGGGGCGAAGCTACCAAGATGCTAACAGAGGCCTATCAAAAGAGATAACAAGAAATACATCAGAAAAAGTCAATAGTATCGATGTCTACATCATCGATCCTATCCACCTTATGTAACTCCTCCTGAATCACTAGATCTCTATCTACAGGGATGTCAGGCCGATACAAAGGAGAATCTGCGCCGGCAAAACCATATGGGTCACCTGAGGGACCAGCGCCAGAGCTGGAAGGATCAAAAGTATCTACCTCTGCAGGATCTCTGCCCAAATGCCGAATGAAAAGATGTGATCAGTCCAGCTGCTGATTCAGTTTGTCAATCTGTGTCACATGAATCGGATCTCTAACACAGGTTAGCCAATCCGTCATCATCACGGATCCTGGAACCATATCCCCCATGAACTATATGGCGTGGGTCTGAGCTCCAATCATGCGAGGGATCCACCAATGCTGGAACGTCTCATCAGAACAAGGTCCCTCTGATAATGTAAAAATGTCAATCCCCATCAATGGGATGTCAATGATGGGTGAATGTAAAACAGGCCAATAACGCCTGACAGGAGGCAAGATCGGCATACGGATCTCTCCTGTAGTGCTCCTGATAGCACGCTCTCCTAAATAGAGTTCCCATCCTCCATCTGTGAAGAGGGGAATCCTGCGGATAGAAATGATGTACTCTACTCCAGTCGGGTACCCATCCTCAAATTCAACTCCCAAATGCTCTCTAGAGTAGGGAATCCATGTGATGACATCAGCTGTCAATAGCTCCAGTTGTAGGCGACAATGAGTGAAACCCTCAGCAACAGGGACCTCCGCCAGTATGGAATGATGCCATCTCCATCCTCGTGGATAGGTATCTAAACCTAACACGCTCACAGGACGCAAACAAGGAAGCCTATCATAGGCCCAAAACTGCCAACACAAAAGGCAAACATCTGCTGTCAGTCAACACTCTTAACCTATACATGGGAAAAGACAAGAGAAACACTCACCAGTAGAAATGGGTAGAATCCTAACCACGCCTCGGTCAAGCCCTGCGATCGCATGCGCATTCCCCTGAGGAAGTAGGCGAAGGTGTAGGAACCCCAATCATACTCTCCTATACGGTCCACATGTCGAGTGGCGCTGATCAAAGCGAATAACACCTTGGAAGAGTTATCTACTATGAAGCAGGCCCTAATGATCATGAGGAATAATTACCGGAGAACGTGACCCCTGACTCTCACATCATCGAGTATAGGCTCATTCAACAGCTCGCTCATAGCATCTATGCTCAAAGGACCTGTACAAACAGTCCTGCCCATGAGCGCCTCCGCCGGAACTGCCAACAAGGATCTGACTGTAGTAGGGGTAATATCTGTCGTGAAAGGCACCGGCTCCCCTCCAAACTCCATACATGTGATAAACTGCCAATCCATCGGCGTCATCATCACCTCGCAATCTAACAAATAGAGTGACTGAGTCTGGTGGAACCACCGCTCAGACAATGCCCTGAGGTAACCCCAGGAACAGCGACGGGGTAGAATGGAGAAGAACCTCCCGAATCTTCAGCCATGGAAGATCACTCTGTAGTCATCATGCAAGGCCTGATACATAGAGTGGATGCTAAACCAGTTCCCTCGAGGTTGTGTGAAGCCGGGAACCTACATCAAATGCAGATCAACATCAGACTCCTTGACTCCTCATCAATAAGAAATAAGGGAGATTAAAGATCTAACTTCATACCTCGTTTACGTGCAGGTATACTGAAGGATGCCTACTCAAGTCACCTAGAAGATCTGGGTTCGCCACTTGAATACCTAGAAATTTCCTACGGGGAACACGTACAGCAGGAGCAGGAACCTCGATCGGTGCATCCTCCTCCTCGTGCTTAATATTCGGAACCTCAACCCGAATAAGATGTATCACCGCCTCCGCCAAACGACGAGGCTGTCTCACGGAATGGCACTGAGGCTCTTCAAAAGCCCTACTCCGTACACCAAAAGTGGTCCTGCAGGAACTACTCGGTAGATCTGGATCCATGTTATCTGGACAGCAAGTATCCAAATCACCTCAGAAAGGAAATTGGAAAAAAATACATGCATGTGTTACCAGGATAGTGAAGAACACTTGTAAGGTGACAGAATATGCAGAAAGTTGCCTAAACTCAGCAGATCTGAAGAAGAGCTCTCGGATTTCCTTCGCTGTGCAACTTGAAAATGACTTATGAAAGCAACTAGCCACCTATACATAGGCACGACTGGTCGTAAACTAACATGTGGCTCCTGCAGGTACACCTGCAGCCCCCCTATATGGGTCCCACACCTCCGGCTCGCTCCAATTAGAGTTGTAAAGGAGGTCTCATAAGCTGAAAAGACCAAATCAGGAATAAAATTGCTACGCGATTGAGCGAAATAGCCTGAAATCTTGGTTTCTCGTTGGTCAGAATTAAACTCCCGTCGTCTCAAAGGTATTCGTCTAAATGCGGGATATACTATACCAATGAGCTCAGATTTTACAAACCATGTTTGGCAATACCCCCACAAAGGTCCGATGCCGTCATTTGTAGGGTCACAACCATAAACCTCCCCGATGGGGGTTACAACGCAAAAACCATGAAATATCAAACCTCCCCAGCAGGGGTTACAACGCCGAATTTATAAAGAATCTACGTATCCCCGGCGGGGGTTACAACGCCAAAGTTATCAAGTATCTACGTATCCCCGGTGGGGGTCACAACGCCCATCCTTCAAACTTCTACGTATCCCCGGCGGGGGTCACAACGCAATGTAACCATTGATACACACATCAATGAAGGTCAAACAGCTTTGACGTCATATCAATCGATGGCAAGTAAACTCATCGAAGCAACCTTACCTAGCAAGGGCTACAACACAATGCTACCATTGACACATACATCAATGAAGGTCAAGCAGCCTTGACAATACACCCAGCAGGGATCTATCCGGTGATGCACACATCAACGAAGATCAGGCAACCCTAGCAGCGACATCACTGTTGGCAGTAACTATGACAATATGAGGGAACATGTTATACACATCCTCAAACAGACAAAGCCTTATCCCCACAGATCTCTTCCATACAAGAGGTACCTCTATGGAGTATAAGCCAGTGTCTAGGATTCAAGACTTTGGTGGTAGTCCCAACATCAACATCCTTGGAAACTTGGATCGCATGTCCAGGTCATCACTAATTGTCATCCCAGCAGGATTACATGACAATCATGCATCATACATTTACAGCATGTTGTTACACATAGCATCATGTTTATCTTACTTGCATTTCAAGTGTCTAGGATTCTTTATTCTATCCATGCCTTGCATTGCATGAATATGATAAAGAGGGGCATCTGTAAACACTCGAAATTTTCTGCACTCCTATTTCTAACATTGCAGGAGGGTAGATTCGTCTTTTGGAGATAACCCTGAAAGACAACTTACATCCATCCCGGATACCACCAGAAGTTCAGTTCCAACCCAGAACACAAACCAGGAATGTCATGTCAACCCGGAACACACACCGGGAATGTCATTTCTGATCTCGGAGATAACCCTGAGATATGCAGATCAAAAGATCGGCAACAACATCGGAGAGGACAATTCTATCTTGGCGATAACACCGCGACATTCAGTTCCAGTCCCAGAGACAACACTGGGAGTAGCAACACCATCCTTGGTGATAGCCCCAAGGGATGCCATTGCAGTTCCAGCGATAACCCCAGAAATGTTTGTGTCAAACATGCGAACAACTTTAATTCAGATGACAGTGAGGCATATAAACAAGTAGCCCAATCTCAGATGTAACCCTGAGTAACGTCTGCTTTCTGATTAAACCAGCGATAACCCCAGTGAGGTGTCACAACATCATCTTACCAAGTCAACAAGATGATATTGCGGTATACAAACAAGTAGTCCAATCTCAGCTGTAACCCTGAGCAACGTCTACTTTCAACTCAAACCGGCGATAACCCCGGCGAGGAGTCAAACGTCATCTTGTTCCTTCGACAAATGGCACGTCATCTCAACACTTCATACATATATACATCTAACAATGTCCCATAAGAACTGAGGAGTGACAATTACGAGTGACTATTACGTGTGGCAGTACGTTGGATAGAATTTGAAGCTTGAAGACCATGGGCATAGACCCCTCTTCCTGACTTCGTACAACCTCTAATCCATGTCATTGCGTAACTCTCAACATCAGCGGTCTGAAGAAGGTCGGATATACTTCATTTGGATGCTCGGATTGAAGTTATGCAAGTTCGAGCGAACATTACAATGCATAATTGCATGTACTACAAGACGATGGGACCCGCGAGGCTCGGATCCACCACGACCAGCCGCAGGTACAACTGCAGCCTTTCGTCTATATATACAAGGCTTGGGTCAGCCATTTGAGAAGAGAAAGAGAGAGAAGGAAAAAAACGAGGAAACCCTGTCCATTTTACTCTGCATACACATCTTTTGAGTGTTTCCTCTTCTTTAAACACTAGTTAGCTCACATATAGCTATCTTTTATCCGGCGGGGGTTGAGTATTTATCCATTTAAAGTCATAGAAGTCTACTTTGGCAGCCCACTGTAAGCCTTCTTACATTTTATAAAGCCTTCTTCTCATATAGCACACACTGTTATACACATTGAGAGTCGTGTTGTGTGTGTTTGCCTGGACTTCGGTCCGTGGTTTTCATTTCTGCCAGTATATATATACTAATATATGTATATATTTCATATATATGGACTAACATTATCGAGTTATGCCTCGATTGAGCCTAGACTTCGGTCTGGAGTGTTTAATTGCTTATATATATATATATATATATATATATATATATATATATATATATATATATATATATATATGTATGTATATAAACTGTGGTTAGACTCTGTCTCATGAGCCTGGATTTTACATCCAGTGCGTTTATTCGCTTTTATATATACATATATATATATATATATATATATATATATATATATATATATATATATATATATATATATATATATATATATATATATATATAATTACTGTCGGACATATCCGATGAGCCTGGATTTACATCTAGTACGTTTACTGCATTTATATATATATATATTTGTACATATATATATATATATATATATATATATATATATATATATATATATATATATATATATATTCCTGTCAAGCCTGGAGTTTACTTCGTGGCCTTTTACAGCTTTATTTATATTTTGTCCTGCCTGGAATTTACTTCATGGCAATTGATCGCTTTTATAGCTTTATTTACATTTTGTCATGCCTGGAGTTTACTTCGTGGCAGTTGATCGCTTTTACAGCTTTATTTACATTTCGTCCCACCTGTAGTTTACTTCGTGGCGGTTGATCATGTCTATATATATATATATATATATATATATATATATATTTACATTTTCGTGGCCCCATGGAGTTGCTTCGTGGTGGTTGATCATGTATGTATATATATATTTACAACTTTTATATATATAACTGCTTACTGCTTTGTTACCTCTTTTACAGTCCTAATAAAAGAGCTCTAACTCATGCAAGCATACATGCGTTAACAAGTAATACATAGTAAGTAGAGTATCGATCCCACAGAGAAAGTTGTTAACTTTAAACTATTATGCATCAATTAACTCATTGTATTTATATGCTTAAACTAATAACTATAATTGTTGAATTGAACTAATTGTACTAACACAACTAAAAATAAGAATAATAATGGAATAAATATAATGGGACCCTAACTTCATTTAATATTTCATCTAATCGCCACTATCATGCAAGAAGTGTTCACATATCATAGGAAAATAGCCAAGAGCACGAATAGAGTTATAACCATTTTTCAATGCACTATAACCTACTTACACAACATCCACAGATGATAGACTCTATGTAATCATCAACACAACCAAAATCACTATATGTCTATGTGAAATTTCAATTATATTGATTTTAAGCACAAGCCCTTACTCTAGCTCATATGGTGAAACAGTATATGTCTATCTTGTTCACAAAATACGCAAGCCCTATATAACAGCCCCATATTCGTATGCTATCATGATTACAATCCATACTTGCATGTTCATTGTCAATTCCATACAAATACTGAGACGAATGGTGATCAGACATTCATACATGTAAAATAATCATGATAGAATTCCCATATAATATGCAAAACAACCCTAGCATTTAAGTGTGCAACCAAACTACATATTAAAATCCGTTAGAATTCCATAATGGAGTTTAGTTCATGTCTGAACCAAAAGCCATTATGGGATCAACGCTAAACATGATCAATAAGCAAACAATTAAAATATGAAACATAGAACGATCAAACCCAATTGCTGAATAAAAACCTATGATCAACGATTAAATCCTCATTGAAATCCAGTAAATAATAGTAAAAATCCACAATGACAGAGAATCCCAAGAAGAATTGGAGAAGTAGACGTTTTGGCCTTGTTCTATATTGGAATCTCTCCAAAGGTGTAAACCCTAGTTATGATGTGTAAAAAATATGCTAAAAGTATCAATCCTCCTTCTGACACCCGTCAGAATCGTTTTTAAAAACAATTACAACTCATTTAATTAAAATTAAAATAAAACAAAATCATAGCTTCAGCATCGCGCGCGGCCGTGTGCTCCTTCGGTATGTCCCTCGTGCGGGCACAAGACTTGCAGAAAGCTTGCCCTGTCCAGCTGAGTTCTTGCGCGGGCGCGCGTTCCCCGGGCTCTTCTTCCGCTCGGCCTTCAATCTACAAGTTTTGGTTCTGATTCTACTGTTGTCGTGCTGCTGTTGCTACTACTTTCTCTTTCATGCTTGATCTCCATGCTTCATTGTACCTCCATGCCATGCACATCACCGCTTGTGCCTCGCCTTCACGAATCCCTTAGCCTCGTGCCCTCTAATATCACCAAAATTAAGCCGATTCCTGCACTTATTCACAAAAAGGAGTTTTAAATAAATGCAATGTAAAATAACATGAAATGCAACTAAACACAATAAAATGTATTTGAGATGGACACAATTCGCATGAATTGGTATTTAATACGTATGTAAAAATACCACTTATCAAATACCCCCAAACTTGAACTATTGTTTGCCCTCAAGCAATGCATACTAATGAACAATGAAAATACAACTACAAAACTATGCAACTACTCTATGATGCAAACTAGTCTCACATAATCCCAGCCATAACAGAAATTTAGCCCAAATTACCTCAGTGAATTAATGAGACCCAAGAATACAATTTCAAACCGAACTATAGGCATAATGTCATACACTCAAATAATTCATATATGCTATAGAGATGTTGTGTGTGTGTGTGTGGTGTTTACCAAAACTTGATCTAAGCAAAGAATACGTATGTTACATTGCTCCAAACAGAAAATTATAGACTAAATCAAGGCTCATGTATACTCATGCCACATAGACTGTTTCAATAAATCAACACAAACTAAGGTTCAACAATGGGTTTATTGCTTTATTGCTACTCATGAGGACGATTTTCGCACTTTCCCGCGGTGTTTATTGCTATTTTTCTTTTCCTTTTCTATTTTTTTTCACATGACTGTGCAATGTCTCAATCCATTAGGCACACTGCTACCCCTTAGCGAGCTTTCAACCAACGACTCCCATACCATGAAAGACCTTAGGGTGCTAGGTGTAGAGACAATCCCCTTAGGCGTACTTACTCAAGTAGTTAGGGCCCCGAATTAAGACTAGCCACGTTATTGCTATTTGATTTTTTTTTTATACATAGCATACCCATGTTTTCCCAAAATTTTTGCATGTCAATGTTTCATACAGTCTAAGAGAACTTTCCACATGTTTCTCTTTTTAAAACTACATGTTCTATCAAACAATACAACACACATTTCTTAAACCTCCAAGTGTTTGTGAACACGTTCGTGCAAACCAAAAGCATCTAAACAGCAACATGAATCTCATCGTGTAAAACATTATATCTTAGCTCATGTTATCCAATATACTCTAAAATCCTTCACAATTCATTATCATCATTGGCTAGGCAAGAATTTCTATAAAGCAAGAATTTGTGTGAGACATGCAACTAAAACATACTAACACAATCAATAAATGAATAAAAATAAAAAAAATTCTGCAAAATTTTATCTAACACATAAACATGCCAAATTAAACTAAATATGCAACAATTAAATAAAACTAAACTACTATGTTATAACCCCCAATACCCCCAAACTTATAATATTCAATGTCCCCATTGAATGAAGGTAAAGGGTACAGAAAACTCCCTTAATGATCGGCTTGACCACCCTCCTTGGGTGGTGAATCTGGTGGTGGATATGGCACTACGGTTCCAAACTGAGGCCACTCTAGCATTCTTCTTTGCTACGCAAAGGCTTCGGCCAAGGCCCTTGTGAGTCCTGTAGCAAACGTTCCAAGATTATCATACATGGCGTCGACTTTGTGCTCCAACCTTCGGAGCTGGCGAACGCTAGGAACGGTGTGTGCTCGGATGGATGGGCCTGCTTCATCTGTCTAAGGGGGCCACTGCGATGGGTCTAGGAATATGGGCCGGAGAATAAAACCCAATTCTCATGGATGCGGTTCACCCCCCGTCCAATCCTTGAACTTGGAAATTGCAGCAGGAGTGATTTCGTGGCTCGAATTTTGCAATTGCTCGACATTCCACATGACTCCTTGTTGGGTATAAAGCATAGCTGCCACAGAGGCATACGGAATACTCCCATTCATGCTCCCCCGCCAATAACGCAGCATGTTCTGATGAATTAGGTGGCCGACGTCAATATACTTGCCTGTGATAATGCCCCCATAAAATGATAGCTCTCTCGGTAGGTACTTCATGCTTGTGAGCGGACAGAATTAATTTGGTGCATATGAACAGATTCCACGCTTGGGCATAACAATTCAAGGTGGACGCTGGAAAAGATTTTGGCTCGGTCGTCCCTAGTTTATAATTCCATTTGTTTCCTGGGATACACCAATCAAAAATTATTATGTCCAAGTCCGTCATCAAATGTGCACCTGTAACCCAATTCGCAAACCCAGTAGGTAGTGTATCAGTTATGCCAAACACTGCTCTGATGGCTGGGGGGGTAAAAATCCACTTGTATTTGCTGAACTAGCATTATCCCTACTCGTATCTCCTCCTTCGCATTCGCGTAGAACTCCCGAACAACCCCCATGGGAATAGGTATGGGAGTTGCGGCTAGGCTAACCCAGCCTCTTTCGCGTAGTATATTCCATAGTTGGTCATCTTTCTTGTCAGGTTTAAACCCTCGTTCCATCACAAACGATTTAGTCTCGAGGTGATAATATTCTTGCTGGGATTCCCAATTGAGAAATTTTCTGCGTTCCATGATAACCTCGTCGCGAGCACTGGATTATGAGTCTGATGATGAAGAGATGGAGATTGAATATATTCATTTTGGACCCATAGTAGATGATAGATAGAGATTTTAGATGCTCTGCTACAGATGAGAGTACCCTCAAACTGGCTTATGCACAACCCATGCAAAATAAACCCTAGATTGAGGCCAGTGAAGAGGGTTGTGGTATGAGCTTTGATGGGTGGTGAGGAGTCTTCTTATTATGGGAGAATAGAGAAATACGCTTATAATAGGTCACGTAAGAAGCCAAGTAGACCACGGATCGGATTTTTAAACTTAGAAAAAAAAAATCACTGCTTGGCGTCGAGCTTGGCCGCGCGGATCTGTATAGGACTTCTTGCACGGGCGCGCGGGGATGATAAAAGTTACTGACATTCAAGCGGCCACGCGATTCCTTATGTTGTGCCATGTGCGGTCGCGCGATGTGCTTTCTATACTGCAAAATTTTGAACTCCCAAACAGCAAATTGTGATGAGTGCCCTTGAAAACACCTACATGGACATTAAGGCACACATGTTAGTTATCATGCATGAAATAGAAATGATCTGACTATTACTTGACTAAAGAAATTAAAAGAAAATATAGGTAAAAATAATGGGTTGCCTCCCGTCGAGCGCTAAGTTATAGTCAGTTAGCTTGACTATCTCTGAATCTCATGTCAACGAGAGAATTGAGGTGATGTTCTGCCTGTCAACTTCGCCACCAAAGTAATGCTTCAATCGCTGGCCATTTACCTTAAAAGGTTTGTCTGGAAACTGATCATATACTTCAATTGCACCATGCGAAAAGACAGTCTTCACTGTAAATGGACCTGACTATCTCAATTTCAGCTTTTCGCGAAAAGGTTTATGTCTGGAATTATAGAGCAAAACCCTTTGTCCCGGTTCAAATGTCTTTTCTATGATCTTTCTATTATGCCATTTCTTCACTTTCTCCATGTACAACTTCGAATTCTCATATGCCTGTAATCTAAATTCATCTAACTCATTGAGCTGGAGTAGATGTTTCTCCCCTATAAATGTCAAATCAAAATTGAGCTTCCGTATTGCCCAATATGCCCTATGCTCTAGCTCCATATGGAGGTGACAGGCTTTGCCATACATGAGTTAAAAAGGTGACATGCCTAACGGAGTTTTGTATGCTATTCGATAAGCCCATACTACATCATCTAACTTTAACGACCAGTCTTTCCGTGTGGGACTCACAACTTTTTCCAGGATTCTCTTTACTTCTCGATTCGACACTTCAGCTTGACCATTCGTTTGTGGGTGATAAGCGGTAGCGATGCGATGGTTCACCCCATACTTAGCCAGCAAGGCTGTAAACTGCCTATTACAGAAATGAGTGCCTTCGTCACTAATGATAGCCCTTGGGGTCCCAAACCTCGTGAAAATGCTTTTGTGTAGAAATATGAGTACAACCTTGGCATTATTAGTCGGAAGAGCTGCAGCTTCAACCCATTTTGAGACATAGTCCACTGCGAGCAAGATGTAGAGATTTCCGCAGGAAGAAACGAAGGGTCCCATGAAATCAATCCCCCATACATCAAAAATTTCTACTTCAAGGATTGTATTTAAAGGCATTTCATTTCTTTTGGAGATGTTACCCACTCGCTGACATCTATCACACCACTGGACAAAACTGTATACATCCTTGAAAAGTGTTAGCCAGTAGAATCCCGCTTGTAGTACTCTAGCTGTTGTTCTTTCACCACTATAGTGACCTCCATACACCGTAGAATGACACTCTTGCAAAATCCCCTCGGTCTCGCTATATGGAATACACCTTCTTATCACTTGATCGGAGCACTGTTTAAGCAAGTAAGATTATCGCCCACCAAGTCAGACGGTACCATCTTACTTACCAGGTAGTTCGCGTAGTCAGCGAACCATGGCACTTCCCCTTTCACCACAAACAACTATTCATCTAGGAAGGATTCGTTGATCATAACGTTGTCGTTTACTTCCCTTTTCAGATTCTCGAGTCGAGATAAGTGGTCCGCCACTTGGTTTTCAGTCCCCTTTCTGTCCTTGATTTCCAAATCAAATTCCTGCAATAATAAAATCCATCTAATCAAACGAGGTTTTGCATCCTTCTTTGCCACTAAATGTCGAATTGCCGCGTGATCCGTATACACTATCACCTTTGTGCCAATCAGATATGCTCGAAACTTATCAAAGGCGTATACCATTGCCAATAACTCTTTCTCTATGGTGGTACAGTTCAATTGTGCATCCGTGAGGGTCTTTCTGGAATAATAGATCACATGAAATATCTTGTCCTTCTGCTGCCCCAAAACAGCCCCTACGGCATAATCACTGGCGTCACACATCAACTCAAACGACAGAGTCCAATCTGGTGCAGTAATCACTGGTGTTGAAGTTAGCTTTCTCTTTAAGTGCTTAAATGCTGACATGCAGGCGTCATCAAAACTAAATTGTGCATCCTTCTCCAATAGACTGTATAGTGGTTTAGTGATTTTGGAGAAGTCCTTGATAAATCTGCGATAGAACCCTGCATGTCCCAAAAAACTGCGAACATCTTTTACTGAAGTAGGTGGTGGCAAGTTCTCAATAGTCTCCAGCTTTGCCCTATCCACCTCAAGTCCCTTTTTCGAAACCTTGTGTCCCAATATGATTCCTTCTTGGACCATAAAATGGCATTTTTCCCAGTTCAGCACTATATTAGTTTCAACGCACCTCTTCAAAACCATAACTAGATTCTCAAGGCATAAATAAAATGAGTCCCCGAAGACTGAGAAGTCATCCATAAATACCTCCACATTCTGCTCCACCGTGTCTGAAAATATAGCCATCATGCATCTCTGAAACGTGGCTGGAGCATTGCATAACCCGAAAGACATCCTTCAAAAGAAAAAGTGTCGTACGGGCATGTGAATGTAGTCTTTTCCTGGTTTTATGGAGCTATCATAATTTGATTGTAGCCCGAATAGCCGTCCAGAAGGCAATAGTACTCATGACCTGCTAATCTATCCAACATCTGATCAATGAATGGAAGTGAGAAATGGTCTTTCCTCGTACCCTTGTTGAGCTTGTGGTAATCCATGCAGACTCTCCACCCTGTTACTGTTCGTGTTGGAATTAACTCATTATTCTCATTTGTCACGACTGTCATGCCACCCTTTTTTGGAACACACTATACTGGGCTCACCCATGAGATGTCTGAGATCGGATAAATTATTCATGCATCTAACCATTTCAGTACCTCTTTCTTAACCACTTCTTTCATTATCAGATTAAGCCTCCTTTGTTACTCAACTGTCGGCTTGCTACCATCTTCCATCAGGATCTTGTGCATGCAATATGAAGGGCTAATCCCTTTGATATCTACTATGGTCCATCCAATAGCTGATTTGAACTCTCGAAGCACTCGTAGCAATTTTTCTTCCTGACAAGATGTTAGTGCAGAAGCAATAATCACAGGTAATTTTGAATATGAACTTAAAAATACATACCTGAGATGTTCTAGAAGTGGTTTTAACTCAAACTCTGGTGGTGTCTCAAGAGATGGCTTTAACTTTATTGAGGCTTCCCCAGCTGTTGTCAATGGCTCTGCAGCTGGTCTAAATCTTCTGAATTGTGGAGTGGTATCCAGATATTGCATAAATTCGTCGAATTCCTCACCTTCTAAATCTGAGTTCTCATCAGTGATATTCCTCAAAGGTTCATAATCCACTAGACTCTTTATGTCATCATTTATAACTCGATTCAGCCAATCAACTAAGAAATAGTCCTCTTCATCTGTTGGGAATTTCATGGCCTTGAAGACATTGAAGATAACCTCTTGATCATGAACGCGCATCGTGAGTTCCCATTTTTGCACATCTATCAGAGTCCTTCCTGTGGCTAAAAATGGTCTCCCCGGTATTATTGGTATACTCTTGTCCTCTTCAAAATCTAGGATGATAAAGTCAGCTGGAAAAATGAACTTGTCCACCTTAACAAACACATCTTCAATAATTCCCCGTGGATATGTGATGGATCTGTCAGCTAGCTGTAGTGATATGTTCGTCAGCCTTGGAGCCGGCAGTCCTAACTGATTAAACACTGACAGGGGCATCAAGTTTATACTTGCCCCCAAATCACATAAACACTTACTAAAGTTCAACTTCCCAATTGTGCACGGAATTGTGAAGCTGCCCGGATCTTTCATCTTTGGAGGTAGTTTGCGTTGGAGCACTGGTTATGATCATACCAACATCTGTCCATCAATGCATTACGGGCCAATGAGGACTTTTACCGCATCATTTATAACATTACGAGTCATGATTATACCGAATAATCCCTGGTCATAATCATACCAATCAACAGTCCATCAATGCACTACGACCAACAATGACTTTCATCACAATATAATCATGAGAATGATGACAATGATATAAGAATTCAATTAAATGAAAGCAAGGATAAATTTTAAAGATTTATAATTTAATTTATCCAGAATTCAATAATGTCCAAATTGTCAACATGATACTGCTTTGTGAAGTAAAATTCAAGAATAATATTGTATCAAAAATGATTTGGACAGAAAAGAAATCAATTTTTGTCATGAATAGTACCCCAGGTGCATAGTACCCGAGTGAATAGTACCCCGTAAATAGTACTTCAGGAATAGTACTTCAGGAATACTATTTTGTGAATAGTACCCTATGAATAGTACTTCATAAATAGTACCTTATGAATAGTACTTTGTGAATAGTACACCGTGACTAGTACTTTGTGAATAGTACCCCGTAAATAGTACTTCGGCATGAAAAACTTAAAATTTAACAAGAATGTTTAGAAAAATATTCTTGTGAATGATACTAGATGAAGCGCAAATTTCAAGGATATTCTACTAATTTCACGGAGTATAGAAGCAATATTTTAACAAAATGAGTGTAGAATTAGGAACACGAAACGAAATAATATTACTTACATACTATAGAGTATGGAAGAAAATATTATTTCATACGAATATTGAACAAAAATAATATCCCTTACAACTGTTGAATGAAAATAATATTCCTTACGAATATTAAATAAGACAATATCCCTACAAATATTAAACGAAAATAATATTCCTTATGAATATTGAACGAAAATAAAATTTCTTATGAATACGAAAAATAATATCGTAAGCAAATATGAAATAAATAATATCTCTTACCTTAGTAGAAGGCTAGATACTAGTGAAATAGCAGAATACTCTTCTTCTTTCTCTCTATAACTTCTCTCTCTATAGTTGCTCTTCTGAGTCTTAGTGAATTGGTGAAAATGAAAGAAGAATGAGCTTCTTTTTATAGAAAAATATAGTTTCGATAATTGCACGATTAGGGGCTCGAATTATTACAGTATAGTACCTTCATCTATACCTCTTTTTTAAATTTAGTCCTTCAAGTATTATAAATCTTATACCACCTCTCCTAATAGTACATGCATGTGAATTAATAATTCCATACATGTGAACCAACGGTAATTTGCATGTGAACTAATAGCAATTAAGTTCGCATTTATCCGATTAATTGCTCGTTTAGTCAATTTAACATCCAGAAATCAATTATTATTGAAATAAATGTCAATTTCCACTAACACTAATAATCCCAACACAATGGACATATTTTTTATCAACAATTTCATCTTTAATCAACACGAACTTATTCATCATTAATATTATAACTCGTAATATTTAACAACCAGATCATTCCCAGGAAAGAGGGGGTTTCCCATAAGAATTTCTCCCTATTGGCACGCAATTAGGTGACCAAACCCTTTTCCTCGACAGAACTTTCTAGACATCATCAATAATACAAATAATAATATGAATAACTTTTTCATCTCAATTATTGATTTAATAATATAAAATATTATGCAAATGATATTGTGACAATAATTGAATCAATAATACGAGACATACTATACAGCAATTACTATGGAAATAATTGAATAAAACTGAGTGACTTCTCACGTAAGCATCAATAATTAAAGATACTATACAATACCGTATGATACTATGCAACCACGCGTATTACTGTACTTTTATCACTGGATATTTTAATAATTAACGGTAAAACTTTCGCCGTTATTTTTATAAAAAGTTATTTCTGTCATTTTCTAACTCCGACGGTAATTCCATTGTGGGGTCCACCAATGATTATGACGTCGTATGAATATTTCTTGTTAAAACGAATATTCTCCAACCAAACAAATATTTGCCGACACAACGAATATTTTATGACAACTTGCTTACTTTGTAAAAAATTTCACATATCACCCTTAACTTTAAACTTTTTATCAATTTAACCATTACTATATAGAATAATAATTATAAGAAAATTGAATATTTTCATTTCATAAGATTCCGGTTTCTTACAATCTCTCCTCCTTATGAAATTTCACCCTTAAAATTTACGTACATACCTGGTATGCCGAAGAGGTAAGGATACCTTGTTCAGATTCTAACTCTTGAGGTATAACATTTGAGCGTAGAATAAATTCCTTTTTTTCCAAGATTTTAACAGGTACCTCTTTATATGTTAAATCTTCCACTATCTCGTCCGATTCTAATTCAATAATGTGGTTCGGGTCTTCCATATATTTACGTAACATCGATACATGAAAAATGTTATGAACACGTGAGAAACTTAGCGGTAAAGCGATTCTATAGGCCATAGTTCCTACTCAATCGAGGATTTCAAATAGACTAATAAAATCGAGGGTTTGAGCTTTCCTCACTTCATCGACTCTTACTTCTGGAATAACACATTCTTGTACTTTCTTCTTCATATTAATTAGCTCCGGGTGTGTAGCTTGAGCGGATATAACTTTATCGATTAACGTCAATTCTACTTATATATTTAACATCATAACGTGGGTCCCTAAATTCTTTAACTCCATCTCCATCATTTATAAGTTATTACAAAATGGGTCTTTGTGTTAACGATGTCGCACTCGTAACCGCATACGATCTTCTACTTAACGCATTAGCTACCACCTTCCCTTTTCTAGGATGGTATTGAATGGTACTATCGTAATCTTCAATAGCTTAAGCCAACCTCTTCTGCGCAAGTTATGATAGTTCTGGGTGAAGAAATATTTGAGGGCTTTAGAAATGGGTTTTGTACTGGGGTCAATACAAAATTCGATTTCACGCTCTAGGGGTAGGCGAGGAAGTCTTTAGGGAATACACCAAGAAATTTATTAACGATAGAAATATCATTCAAAACTGTGACTCTCATCCAAGACTTGGATAGCACGTCACATTGATACCTATCAATTTTCCACTGTTGTTCACGGCGTCCCCTACGAAAAGTCTGGCTTCGGAGCATTCCAAGACTTGGAAGTCACAGTGAAAGGCTCGGGGCTCTTTACTTATAGCTTAATATGGCAGTGATTGACTTTAGTGGTTTGGTTGCTTGAATTCGCATAACAGGTTGGTTAGGAATATGAAAACTAACAACTTTATAAAAATAATCAATTTTAGCATGGTGAGTAGTTAACCAGTCGATTCCTAAAATTACATCAAAAGCAAGTATTTTCAAAGAGATAAGATCGACAGGTAACGTGAGGGTGCCGATTTGAATAAAATAAGATTTATAAAAAGTGGATGTAATGAAGGTTTGTCCTAACAGAGTTTCAATATATAAGTCAAAGTCTAATTTCTCTGGAGTCAAATTTAAACGTTGAGCGCAAGTAAGAGAAATAAAAGAATGGGTAGAACCGGTATCGAATAAGGTATAGACTTCGCAAGAGTTTATGATTAACTTACCCATGATAACTTCGTTCGGGTTCCTCGACAAACGCTCTCACTTAAACTACCGGCTTTGAATTGTCTGGGACATCCTTTGGTGTCACCATCCTAGTTAGACTTCACTTCACTACACGACAAAATCGAGCTAGGTGACCTTCTCTTCCTCAATTGAAACACGCTTTGGGTTGCTGCGTACAGTTTGGACAGATGTGTCCTTCCTGTCTGCATTTAAAACATACAATCGATGGTCATTCTCCTTCCTTCGAACCGGGTGTTGGTGCTGCTGTCGATGTCTTTCCGTTATTGTTGAATCTTCTCTTCTTAAAGTTGTTCTCACTTAGTTCACCTTTCCTATTATCTTGGCCATGATTACCACCGAAGTGGTTACCATTTCTAGCATGATAATTTTCTCCACGATGGTTATCATTTTTTCGATGGTCGTTGCCACCGGTACGATTATTATTGTGTTGTTAGTCATTGCCTTTTGGTTCTGCTGACTTATAATCGCATTCTAATAACTGAGCCCTATTCACAACATCTGAATATAAACAAAGTTCGTGAGAAATGAGGTATTGACATATTTCAAGTTTCAAACCTCGCATAAATATTCACGTCATTCGCTCTTCATTATCAACCAAATGGGATGCAAACCTGGGATAACTCAGTAAACTTTGCCTCTTATTAGCGATACGGTCATATTGTTTTTCTCCAGCTTGATGAATTCTACCTTCTTTCTATTACGAATACTTTCATAAAAGTACTTGTCGTTGAAAAATTCTTGGAACTTCTCCCAAGACATCTTTAGTGAGGAAAGATGAGTACATTTTACAGATTCCCACCAGTAATCTGCTTCTTCACGCAACATAAAGGTGGCGAAGGTAACCTTTTTCTCCTCTGAGTATTCCAAGACATCAAATATCTTAGGTGATCTACTTTATCCCCGTCTCTGCCTTAAGTGGTTCTGGCTTTCCCAAAAACTACGGTAGGTCCCAGCTCCTTGAACTGCTTAGCGGTGACCGGTCGTGAGTTGCTAGTGTTTCCACCTGCATTTTGAACAGGAGTCTCTCTCGTTTGGTTTTGCATAAATTCAAAAAATTTATTAAACATACCATCGTTCATCATTTGGTCAGTGTTGTTGTTTACACAAGGATTATTACCTTCCTAATGCACATTATCCTGGTTATTGATCGGTGGTGACTCAATGGTCTCATGTGCTCCATTGATTATCTCAACAATTTCAGATGTCATGCTTAAATACTGTCACAAAATAGGGGTTAATTCACATGCCACATATTATCCCTATACTCTGACCAACTAATTAAATAACAAATAAACTTAGGTAGGTCATACTAGCGAATGATTAATCCGTCACTCCCCTCCTAGTTCTAGTCTTACATCTCAGCCAGAGGATCATATCCCTAAGCTTTGATATCAACTGTGACGCTCCCAAAATAGGTATACATCACCCATTCTGAGTCACCAAATATATGGTACAGAATTTAAATACAAACTTCTTTTATACAATACGACAAAAGCGTAGCTGAGAGTTTTTACACGAATATTATCTTCTAGACAATATCTAAACTTAAATGGAGTCCTTATTACAATTATTATCACACTATTTCATAGAATAGTGAGAACTACTATAGCCACCATCTCGGACCATCACTCCGTTCTCCGACTAGTTCCGGCTACATTCTTATTTCCTGAAGAAAATAATGAAAGCAAAAGGGTGAGCTCAACTAGCCCAGTAAAAAATATTATGACTAAGATAATGCAGAATAAATTATCCTTAGCCTTTAATAGTATAACAACTGATAGAATACAATTGACAACAAGTTTTAGATCAACAACTGCAGTGGAATAAGTAATCCATTAGAAGAGTCAAGTAGAGCATGATATCTATTATCTTTTATGATTTAAAAGTTTATCATCAATTTTATCATTGAGACTTAGCTTAATAAATAATCCACATCACTGAATTATCCATGCACTACGGGCCAATAATATTCATTAGTATCACAACCATGAATTATCCATGTACTACGGGCTAATTATATTCAGTGTTTTCACCAATAGTCATGATCATGTCAAACAACAATTCATCTTTGCACTCTTGGCCGAAGAGAACGCATGGTTATGATTATGAATAGTACTTCATGAATAATACTATATGAATAGTACTTCATGAATAGTACTTTGTGAATAGTACCCCGTGAATAGTACTTTATGTATAGTACCCCGTGAATAATACTTCGACATGAAAAGATTAAAATTTAACAAGAATGTTCAAAAAAATATCCTTGTGAACGATACTAGATGAAGCGTAAATTTTAAGGATATTCTACTAATTTCACGGAGTATAGAAGCAATACTTTAACAAAATGAGTGTAGAATTAGAAACACGAAATGAAATAATATTACTTACATACTACATAGTATGCAAGAAAATATTATTTCATACGAATATTGAACTAAAATAATATCCCTTACAACTGTTGAACGAAAATAATATTCAATACGAATATTAAACGAAGACAATATTCCTACGAATATTGAACGAAAATAATATTCCTTATGAATATTGAATGAGAATAAAATTTCTTATGAATATGAAAAATAATATCGTAAGCGAATATGAAATAAATAATACCCCTTACCTTAGTAGAAGGCTGGATACTGCAATTATGAAGTATCAGAATACTCTTCTTCTTTCTCTTATAGCTTCTCTCTCTATAATTGCTCTTGTGAGTCTTAGTAAATTGGTGAGAATGAAAGAAGAATGAGCTTATATTATAGGAAAACATAGTTTCGATAATTGCATGATTAGGGGCTCGAATTATTACAGTATAGTACCTTCATCTATACCTCCATTTTTAATTTAGACCTTCAAGTATTATAAATCTTGTTCCACCTCCCCTAATAGTACATGCATGTGAAACAATAGTTCCATACATGTGAACCAACAGTAATTTTCATGTGAACTAATACTAATTAATTTCCCGTTTGGTCAATTTAACATCCAGAAATCAATTATTATCGAAATATATGTCAATTTCCACTAACACTAATAATCCCAACACAATTGAAATATTTTTTATCAATAATTTCATCTTTAATCAACACGAACTTATTCATCATTAATATTATAACTCACAATATTTAACAATTAGATCATTCCCAGGAAAGAGGAGCTTTCCGATAAGGATTTCTTCCTATTGGCGCGCAATTAGATGACCAAACCCCTTTCCTCGACAAAAATTTCTAGATGTCGTCAATAATAATATGAATAACTTTGTCATCTCAATTATTGATTTAATAATATAAAATATTATGCAGATGATAATGTGATAATAATTGAATCAATAATACGAGAGATACTATGAAGCAATTATTGTTGCAATGATTGGATAAAACTGAGTGACTTCTCATGTAAGCATCAATAATCAAAGATACTGTACAATATCGTGTGCTACTATGCAACCACGCTTATTAATGTACTTTTATCGCCAGGTATTTCAACAGTTAACGGTAAAACTTTCGCCGTTATTTTTATAAAAAGTTATTTTTGTCGTTTTCTAACTTTGACAATAATTACATTGTGGGGTCCACCAATGATTATGTCGTCGTACTAAATATTCCCTGTTAAAATGAATATTCTCCGACCAAACAAATATTTCCCAACACAAAGAATATTTTATGATAACTTTCTTACTTTGTAAAAAAAATTCACATATCACCCTTAACTTTAAACTTTTTATCAATTTAACCATTTACTAAATAGAATTAATAATTATAAGAAAATTGAATACTTTCATTTCATAAAATTTGGGGTCTTACAATTCCCAAGAAAGAAGGAGCTTTCCGATAAGAATTTCTCCCTATTGGCAGCGCAATTAGGTGACCAAACCTCTTTCCTCGACAGAACTTTCTAGACATTGTCAATAATGGATAGAATAATATGAATAACTTTGTCGTCTTAATTATTGATTTAATAATATAAATTATTGTGACAATAATTGAATTAATAATGTGAAATACTATGCAACAATTACTGTAACAATAATTGAGTATAACTGAGTGACTTTTCACATAAGCATCAATAATGTGACAACCCAGAGAACTGAATTGTCCAAAATTTAAGTTTAAAGAATTAGTTATTAATAAAAGGAATTTTTATTAATAATATTATGTGCTATGTGTTTATTAATCGTTCTAGAACCTAGGATGATTATAAAATGGGAGGATTCTGGCTACGAGCTAGATTAAACGAGTAAGAATTTTTAAGACAAAAATAAAAATTTCCGAGAATAAAATATTTCTGACGAAAAAGACGAAATAGGCATTATTCACTCGATGAAACTCTAAGGGTTAGGGATTTGAATAACCTAAGCTTTTTTTAGAGTTCGGTATGTCGAAATGACATTCCATCAAAAGATTTTACAATAATATATCATGAAAAGTTAAGTAAGCCAATAAAATTTTTTCTTAAAAAACTGTGTAAAAATCGGACGAAATAAAAATGACGAAAAGTACTGTTATGTACTTTTCATTTGTTTAACTACATTAAGAGAAAACGTGAAGGAAAATGTTTAACGTCAAAAAGTGTTTTTCAAGTTTTTCGGAGATCCGAAGAATACGTAAAAGTTAATCGGTAAAGGAAAGACAAAATATCCAAAAAGATTTGGATTCCGAGAATTACAGTTTTCGAACTGTCGGATAAATTCTGCAAGATGGAAGAAGGAAGCTTCCAGGAGAAGCTTCGTGAATAGTAAGGAGGTGGAATAGTAAGGAGTTGTGAACAGTAACCTTTGGGGCAAAATGACTATTTTACCCATAGCTTTGGTTTTCTATAAAAGGAAAGCTTAAGCTCATTTGTTGGGATTTTGAAAATTCACCGACACTTAAGAGAGAGAGAAGTCAGATGGGAGGAAAAAACAAGAGGAAAAGCTAGGCCGAGAGCAAACTTTGTCCAACGAAAGAAGATTAAACAAGAAAGGTAATCTAAAACCTAATCTCTTATAAATTTTCTTTAATTTTTTTATGTTCAAAACATAGCTTAATGAGAATAGAAGTAATAGATGTTAAGAATGGTTTCATATGGTTGAAATCATGAGAAAACGAAGAAATAAGAATTAGAAGTTTAGTTTATAAATTTCTTAAGGAAGTATAAGTTTCGTAAGGAATTTGAACGATCCGAATGAATCATATGAACGATTCGGTGAAATTAGTAAGGAATGGTGTTTTATAACACCAAATTCCAAGAAAAAGTGAAATCGTAATCAAAAGGTCGATTAAAAATGAAGAACAAATAAAGAACGCGAAGAACACACGAAGAACACGAAGAACGTTGTTGATGGAGAAATTAAAAACCATCTTATTATAATTGTTGTTGATGGACAAGTTTAAAACCATTGCATATAAGTTAGATGCTTATTTCTTGGTTAGGAACGGCAGAAATTTCCATGAAGAACATATTAAACTTAGCTATAACAAAGTTATGGCAAAAAAATTATAAAAGATAAATGAGAATTAAAAAGTGTGTAGATGAACCCGAACATGTAGGGTTTCATAAGAATGTAAGAGAACGTAGAAACATTAGTCGTAGACTCAAGAACGAATGAGTTCATAGTTCGGATGACCAAATTACGGATGAACGAATGAAGAACGTTAATAACGTAAAATAAACGAATATAAAGATTAAGCCAATTGAATGGCATGTTACCAGATTCAGAACTAAGTTTTGTCCAAGGAAAATTGAAGTACGTAAGATAAGGAAGAGAATGGCTTTGGAACGACCTCATTCCGAGTTATAACAAATAAGTTATGAGATCGGGAAGTAAGCGTCTCAAGTTTGTAAAAGGCTTAGAAATTTTTTCAAGGTTGGATGCTTGGTGCCGCAAGCGCCAGCCATGCCTTGGGAGGCGGCGTTGTAGCGCCAGCCTGGGTAGTTAGCTACTGCTGAGTGGCACTACAGCGCGAGAGAAAGAGAAGGAACCGGCGCCGCATCACCGGTGCAGGGCAAAGCCTAGAGAAGAGCTTTTAATTGCTCAACTCTTGGGGAAAGTGTAAGGGAAGATAAAGAACATATAGTTCGCATAAAGTAACACTTAAACAAGTGATTTAAACCTTTAGTAAATGTTGAACGGAAAGATTGAATGAGATTAAAAGACAAAGAATTTAAGCAGTAGAATATGTAACCGATAATCAGGGATCGTAGTCGCGATAAAATGAACATGTGGGATTGCTATGATTGTGATTCCTTAAACGTTGAGTGAAGAGGATGATGTATAACATTTCAATGTTATGATGTCCTAATGAGAGATAAATGTAAAGCGTATAGACGCTGTGAACGCAACGCAGTTGCGATGAACGATCGGTCTTAGCGTACAACGAATTGTATGGCTTCGACATTAAGAAAGAGTAATGAACGTGAGGTTCATGTAATGGATAACATAAGTAGTAAGTAAGATATGAACTATATATCAAGAAAGTCGTAATGAATGGTATCAAGATTAATTAAAGTCAAATGTGAGTTGGATAGAGAATGTTAGAATGAAACGTAAGCGTTAAACACTTTAACCGACGTGAAGGTTGAGTGTACATGAATATTAAACGGATAGAACCTACACCCAGTGTATGGTTTGACCGTAGGGTAATGAAGACCAATGATTAAACCTGTGAATGGTGAAGAACTAAATTAAAGACAATGATGTATAACGTAAAGAAGCCAAGTTAATGATTAACTTGGATGATGTTCCGAGTCGAATGAACCGGACGTTGTAAGATATGAATAAGGCAATGTAAAATGCCTTAATGCTATGAATGCGTAGAATTGATATTGAATGATCGTTCTGAGTATACAAAAGACTATATAACTTAGACGATAAAGAATGAATTCTGAGGTATGGAATTTAGTTTCCAAAAAGCCATAAGGAATAAGAAATTAACTTAACGAACATTATAGTTTAATGATTTGGATAAGTTAAGATGAGTTTAGGTTATAGTATAATTGTAACCTTTAATGGTTAACATATGGGAGCTAGGCTAAATAATTCCTTTAAAGAGCAGAGTTATATATGAAACTGGAAACCGATCTAACTTACTGTGATGACAGTGTAGATGAGATGAGAACTTGTTTATTAGTTATTTGTGGGAAACCTACTCAGAGTACCATATGGACTACTAGTAGAGACATGATGTGTGTTGAGTCCTAGGAGAGTTATAAGAATAAGATAATAATGTAAATCATCAAAGATGATGATTGTATGAGTTAAGACATCTCCGTGTGTCATAAGCCGTAAACCGGTAAAGAAAGTTAGTCGCATAAACGTAGATTGCAAGAACGCAAACCTTAAGAAGTAAAGTTAAGTAAACCAATGCGTAAAGTTAAGTATATGACTAATTGGTGTATGTTTTATTTCCTTATGTGTTATATAGGAATTGGAATGAGTAGTTCAGCTTAGATTGTAAGTTGTAGCTGTGCGTAAATAAAGTTTCCTAACTTCATTTATATTTTAAATGAATGATAGTTTCTTAAACTTCATTCAACAATGTGCTTCTTTAATAAGCTGATAGGAGTTAAGTACAAATTAATGCTTCTCAAATAAGCAGATAGAATATTAAGAACAAATATATCAGTATAAAAGTTCAAGGACTTTTATATTCAATAATGAGCTTCTTTAAAGCATATGGTAATTTTGTTTAGATCCACTGATGCTTCTGATTAAGCAAATATATGATTATAAGGCACTTTATAAAGAATTAGCAATTCTATAAAATAAAGAGTGTTTTTTTATGGAGAATATAAAATTGTTTCTTTGATAGTCTTTACCAAGTATTATATGAATTACTTTTTATGAATCAATACTTGTATAAAAGAATAAATCAAATCAAACAATATTTATCAAGTGTAATATTTAAATCAATTAAGCACAAACTGATATAACAAATATTACTTTTTAACTCAAATAATATATAAGAATATTTTATCTATTATGTGAACTTTTATAGATAATGTCACTTAGTACTATAAGGAATCATACGGTTCGAATTTCTCTTGATAGAGGTGTATCTCTGTAGCCTTGCGGCGTCTAAGTATGACAAAATTTATAATTTTAACAATTGATATTTATATAAATATTTTCAATAGATCACTACGATTCTCAAATCCAGTTCGGATGACTACTCTTTTTGGAGCAGTGTCTCAGTGTCGTTTTGAGCTATCAAGTGTCGTATCTATTTTATGATATTTATATAAATAATGTCGATAAAAGGTTACTGAAGACTATAAGGAATCGTACGGTTCGAATTCCTCTCCGTAGAGGTGTATCTCCGTAGCCTTGCGGCGCCCAAGTATCCTTTTATTTGACAAATAAATGAAATATATATATATATATATATATATATATAATTGTGTAGAACAGTGTGTATTTGTATATCTATAAATATAATACAAGTAAGAAATAATTTAACATAAATTAAACTTATCTCAATACTTGGACCAATTATTCTCTTCAAAAATTCAGAACTTTTGCAAGAAGAGATATAAAGCTTTTAGAGAGAATGTAGGCAAGGAGATTATGCTTTTCTTTTCACTGAATTGGTAAAAACCAAATGAATGAAATACTCCCTATTTATAGAATTTTTTAAGTTGGGGCAAAATTATAATTTTGAAAACTAATTTTTGAATGCATGGTTTTGATGAGATATTGTTGGTTTGATAATATTCTAACCTTTTTGTTTTGATGATGACTTAATTATGTGGACTAATTTGTTTATTGTGAAATTTCAGGAAGTTAATGAAAGAATTGTTGTCAAGAGACTTTGAAGATTTGAGTCTTAAGAAAAATATGTAAGGTCATTGCAAATACTCAATTTTTCAATACAAGGCTCTAGGATATATTATTTGTGCATTAAATTAAATATATTTGGCAAGCTTAATTATATTACATTGCTAAGCTGGTTAGTATTTATATGCATGCGTAAAAAAGGAATTTAGTTTATTGTCCGGATTATGGGTAAACAATTTGTGCATGGCTAAACATTTTTATATTGCTATACATAGTTAGTATTTATATATGCATGTATAGAGAGTATTGCCTGAATTATTTTAATTTTTCATGTGTACTGATATTTGTATAACACTTGTGGAAAATTTATATGTTGGAAATTAAAACGTTGTTGAAGTGGGTTGGTAGAGATATGATTACTTTCTAAAATTGTGGGATAAGTATCTTGGAAATATAAGGTAATTATTATCTTGAAAAAGGTTGGTTCATACTCTTTCCTATATTAATGCTATATTTAATTGATATAGGAATTTGATAAGTCTCAGCAGGAGACGTTACCTACTTGTAACAGTTTCTTTTTGAAAGTGTCCAACAAATCTTTGTAACAACCGAAGATAATTGGTTTTGATATTTCTTAACCATTAACGAAAATAATATTGGAACGTTATTGATATCTTTGATAGCTGTTGATTATAACGGATAAAAATTGGCAACAGAAATATTTTTCAGCGGTTGTTTTCTGGGCTATAAAAAGAAGAATTAATTTCAGTAGAAAATACAACACTTGAATCAATTATTGTACCCACATACTTGAAAAACTACTTTATTATTTTCAGTGCAATATTTCCAGCTGCTGTGCAATTATACTCAGATATATAATCAGCATTTTTCGTGGGCATAATATCGGTGATATTTTTTATTTTTTCTACTTGATAATTGCATTCAGTAGTTGAGCCTTGCATTGTTAAATTATTTATTTGCTTTGATCATTAGACCTCTATTTTTTTTAATCTTAATTTTTAGACTAAGTGTTGTCTAAAGGAATTTAATCCAGGTGGATTAAGGTTTGTTTAAAAAAATAGGTTCAAGGAAGCATAGGTGCTTAAGGAGTGCATTGGTGCACAAGGAGCAAGAGTGCTCAAGTGAATTATTGTAATTCATTTTTATAGAATCTGTTTTGTAACAAGAGTCTTTTAAAGAAATAAAAAGTGAGTCTCCAATACTAGTTGGTATTGAACGTGGACTAGGATATTATTATAGAGGGTAATAGCTGAACCACGTAAAAAATCTTGGTGTTATTTTTTATTACTTGCTTTGACTTGATTTTAATCTAGATAATTAATTGTTCATTTGTTTCATCTTGAGAAATTTTGTTAATATTAATCTATAAAATCACCAAGATATTTTCTTAAACAAAAATTCAATTCGGTAGACCATATTCATTTCAGCAAGTTGCATTCATCAATATAGTAGGCTATATTCAAAAGTTTGGTTTAAATTTTAAATTGGTAATAGTCTGTATCCACACTTATCCAACCCCCCTTCTAAGTGTGCCTTATCTGAATTTCATTTGGTATCAGAGCTTGACTCTACTTACTTGGTCTTAAAGGTGACTTGTAGGGAAAGATTCTGACATGACACAGTTCGGGAACTACAATCAAGAAGGTCAATCAACCAATAGACCTCCTCTGCTATATGGAACAGAAAATTACAACTTCTGGAAATTCTGAATGAGGATCTACCTTAAGAGAGATCCTTGGGAATGGTGGGTTGTGGAGAATGGACCAGTTATTCCAAGAAAAGATGACAGTACACCAAAGACTCTGCTAGAGATGGATTCAACTGAAACTTTTATGGTTTCCTATGATTCAAGTGCTATGAATACTCTACTAAGCGGCATGGTGCAGTCCGAGATTGACAAAGTATCTTCATGCAACACAACTAAGGAAATCTGGGACACTCTAGTAGTGAGTCATGAAGGAACATCAAAAGTTCGAGAAGTTAAACTAAGTATGCTCATGCATGATTATGAAATGTTCAAACTCGAGAAAGATGAGAATGTAAAGATGGCTCAAGCAAGGTTCCTTGTTCTTCTGAACTCCTTAAAGTTACTGGACAAATCTATTCCACAAAGTGAGATTAATCGTAAGTTACTTCGGGCTATGCCCAAGAGTTTGCATCTAAAATTACTACTCTTCAAGATTCCTCTACTATATCTACTATGGATACACTAACCCTTTTTGGTGAACTTGAGGAATATGAACATCAGTTAAAGAGGTATGACGATAAGGAGGAAACTCCTCGTAGAAAGATTCTAGTTCTTAATGCAGGAAATGAAGAAGAGCTTGATGATGATTCTGACAAAGAAATAGCCATGATGTCAAGAAGGCTCAAAGGACTTTTACAAATGAAGAATAAACGAAAGAATATCTTCAACTCAAATAAAGGCAAAGGAAAACAAACTGAGGAGACGTGTTTTGAATGTGGACGTCCAGAGCACTTCAAGAAGGACTATTTTCAACTAAAGAATAAGGGAAAAGAGAAAAAAGGCACTGGTCACTTGGAGTGATGAAGAAGAATTCGAAGTTGAGGTCGACGCCAAGGATGAGATAGCTCAAGTATGCTTCATGGGAATAGAAGGTGAATCAACCGAGGTATCTAATTTTGAAATTATTTCTTTAAATCAAGAAAATGATAAATTGAAAGAAAAGAATGCATATTTGAAAGACTTAGTTAATACATTAATGGGTGAAGTAGACTCTTTAATAGATGAAAAGAAAGATATTGAAAAGGAATCTATATGTAAAGAAGAAAAGGTTTTGATTGCTAAAATTGATTATTTAGATAATTATAACAAAATACTTTTCAATAAGGTAATTTTTTTGAATAATGAAATCCACAAATTAACTAATGAAATGAAAATGAGAGATGTATGTATTGATGCATTTAATGATAAATCACATGCTAAAACCTTTCCTAATAACGAACTTCAAAAAGAAATAGATTCACTAAAATCATATCATGCTAAATTCAGTTCAAGGTGAAGAAAATTTAAATATCATATTAGGAAAACAAAGACCTTGTTTTGAAAGACAAGGAATTGGTTATAATCCTATGCATAAAAATGGTAATATGAAAATGCTAAAATCAAAATCATAGTTTAGATTAAATTATTGCTCTCCTTTCACAACATTCAGAAACTATGGCATTAAAGGTCATTTGGACATAAATTGCTTTAAGAAAAATAAGATTAAGAAGGTATGGGTCAAAAAGGATGATTTACTTGCAACTAACATTAAAGGACCCAAAAAGATGTGGCTACCAAAAGGATGAATTATTTTTTCTTGACAGGTATGTCTCAAGGTAAGAGTTCCATATCATAAGTGGATTCTTGATAGTGGATGTTCACGTCACATGACTGGTGACAAAACAAAGTTCGTGGAAGCTAAAAATCAAGAAGAAAAATGGTACAGTTACATTTGGAGATAATCGAACATGCGAGATAATTGGAAAAGGTAAAATAGGAAATGGTAAGGTAAATATTGATAATGTACACCTTGTTAATGGACTTGAATTTAATCTTAATAGCATCAGTCAATTAATGGATAATGGTCACCAAGTCAGTTTTGATAAAGAAAAATGCGCTATTTCTCATAGGTACTAACAATGTTACTCTAGTTGCACAAAGAGAATGAAATATAAATACTATTGACTTTGAGCAACATGATGAAGAATTATGTCTTGCATCTGTGCAAGATGAGGCTAATCTGTGGCACAAGAGGATGGGACATGTTCACATGGATTTAATTAAGAAATTATCCTCAAAGAATCTTGTCAAAGGTTTGCCAAAGATAAAGTATGAAAAGAAGGGAATATGTATTCCTTGTCAACTTGGGAAACAAGTAAGAACATCGTTTATGGTAAAGAACATGATTTTAACTTCTTCTCCTTTACAACTACTTCATCTTGACTTATTTGGACCAGAAAGACATCCTATTATAAATGGTAAGTTTTATGCATTTGTAATAGTTCATGATTTTTCTAGATATACATGGGTGTTATTTTTAAGAACCAAAGATGAAGCATTTAATGAGTTTGAGAAATTGATAAGAAAATTAGAGACTAAGTATGGTCTCAAGCTTATAAAAATTCGAAGTGATCATGGTACCGAATTTTAAAAGGGCTTTATTATATTTTGTGATCAAAAAGGTATAAGCCATGAGTTTTCATCTCCTAGGACTCCTCAAAAAAATGGAATAGTGGAAAGAAAGAATAGAACACTTCAAGAAACAACTAGAACACTTTTACAAGAAAGCAAACTTCCAAAGAAATCTTAGGGCTGAAGCTGTTAATACTTCGTTTTATGTGTTAAACAGAGTTCTCATTCGTCCTATTATTTTGAAAACTCCTTATGAGCTTTTGAATAACAAAATTCTTAATATAAGTTACTTCAAAGTTTTTGGATCTAAATGTTTTATTCTAAATACTGGTGATAACCTAGGAAAATTTGATGCTAAATCTTATGAAAGTATTTTTATTGGGTATTCACAAAATAGTAAAGAATACTGTGTATTTAATATTAACAAGTTATGTGTTGAAGAATCTGTTCACATTACTTTTAATGAAACTCACAATGATCTTCCAAAAGAAAGAGATGAGGATGCAGGGAATTTGGAGATCTTAGTGAACCAAGCATACTAGAAAAATCAATTCAGCGAAATAAATAGACGAATCCAGCAAGCTGAAAATTCATAAGAAGTAGAACAAAGAACAACACAAGAGTTTGAGAATGATATTCCTCAACAAGGAGAAGAAATACATGATGTGCAAATGCCAAAAACTATAAGATATCTCAAAAATCATCCACCAGAAAACATTATTGGAGATATAAACAAAGGAATCACTACAAGGAGAGGGTTGCAAAATCAATGTGCCTTTTTTGCATTCTTATCACAAGTTGAGCCAAAGAACGCTAAGGAAGCTATCCTAGATTAAAGATGGCTAATGGCAATGCAGGAAGAACTACAACAATTTGAAAGATGTCAAGTCTGGGAACTTATGCCCCCTCCAAAAGATGTTTCAATCATTGGAACAAAGTGGGTATTCAAGAACAAACTTGATGCGCATGGCACTATCACTCGTAACAAAAAAAGACTAGTAGCTCAAGGATACAATCAATAAGAAGGGATAGATTATGAAGAAACTTATGCTCCAGTTGCTAGACTAGAGTCTATCCACATCTTGTTAGCATTTGCATGTTATAAGAAGTTTACACTCTATCAAATGGACGTAAATAGCGCCTTTCTCAATGGATACATTAATGAATAGGTATATGTTAAACAGCCTCCTGGATTTGAACATGAGAGGTATCCAAACCATGTCTACAAACTCAAGAAAACTCTCTATGGACTAAAACATTCTCCAAGGGCTTGGTACGAAAGGTTGAGTAAGTATTTACTTTCTAATGGTTTTATTAGAGGAAAAATTGATTCTACATTGTTTATAAAGCATGAAAATAAAGATATTATCATTGCACAAATATATGTAGATGATATAATTTTTGGTGCTACTAATGATTTTCTTTGTGAGTGGTTTTCTAAGTGCATGCACAAGGAGTTTGATATGAGTCTAATGGGAGAACTTAACTACTTTTTGGGACTTTAACTCAAGCAAATAAATGAAGGAATATATATCCATTAATCCAAATATACAAAAGAACTGCTTAAAAGGTTTGGTATTGAAGGATCAAATTCAAAGGGAACGCCAATGAGAACTTTAATAAAGCTTACAACTGACGAAAAAAGTATAGATGTAGAAGTAATTAAATATCGAGGTATGATTGGATATTTATTATATTTAACTACATCTAGACCAGATATTATGTATAGTGTTTGTTTATGTGCACGTTTTCAAGCAAAACCTAAAGAATCTCATTTACAAGCTGTTAAAAGGATTTTTAAATATTTAAGTGGTACAATCAATTTGGGATTATTTTATCCAATCTGCAATCATTTTGAACTAATGGTTTATTCAGATGCTAACTATGCAGGATGTCAAATCGATAGAAAAATTACCAGTGGTGCTTACATATTTTTAGGTCACAGATTGGTTACGTGGTACAGTAAAAAGTAAACTTCGGTTGCTTTGTCAACCATTGAGGGTGAATACTTAGCTGTAGGGAGTTGTTGCTCTCAAATTTTGTGGTTAAAACAAACTCTATGTGATTTTGAATTGTTATGTGATAGTGTGCCTATTTACTGTGATAATTCTAGCACTATTGACATTTCAAGAAATCTTGTTTTGCATTCTCGCACAAAACACATAGAGGTTAGGCGTCATTTCTTAAGGGATAATGTTTCAAAAGGTTTAATAAAATTAATTTTTATTCTTACAGAAAAATAATTCACTGACATTTTTACTAAACAATTAAGTGAAGAAAGATTTTGCATGTTGAGAAGAAAACTTAGAATGTGCTTGGTATAATATGATCACGTACTAAAATAAGTCATGCATAAAATATCTCATATCTACATGTTATTATTTTAACTGTGTTTTGTTGATAAACACTATCTGTATGTAATCGACAAAGTAGGCGTATCTACATTGTCATGATTCACGGTATCTATCATAATGAGATTAGAAATTTGAAAAGACTGAAGCTAGAGATTTATTATTTCAAGGAGTCTTTTCGGAGTCTAACACTTTATTATTAAAGGCAGAGCGTTCATCTTATTCTCTCACTTTAATTCTCTAATATTTCTCTGTTTCTCGGCTGATTTAACTTTCAACAACAAGCATGAAGACTCGATCAAACAAGCGTCCATCCGGTGTAACAATTAAAGACAGAACTCATCCACGATCCCCTTATACTACATGATCACCGAAGAAGTCCAAAAGTCAGACATCAGTTCATGTTTCGTTCGATGACTCTGATGGGTCTGATTCAAGCTTCTCTTTCTTATAGAAAGCCCCTCACTCTCCTGGTTTAGAGCCTCCTCCTTCACAACCAGATTCACTGACAAATCTGGTAAATCATTTCTCTACTTTTTCTGATTTACCAGATAATTTCTTTCGGGGTCATAGTTTCGAAGCACGTTTTAAAACTTCCATCGCTATTAAACAATTTGTTTACGAAAAGATTTTAGACTTGTTTTATTTCAAAAACTCATCTTTGGAAAAACTTTTCATGTCCTGTGGAATTTTTGCTATGCTTTTTCCCCCAACTAGGGCATATCCTCATTGATACAACAATTTTACACTAACTTAGAGTGTAATGGGGATTGCTATACATCCTTTGTGAAGGGAAAATCTATGTTTTTCACAGTAATAGACTTTGGGAGTATTTTTAATATTCCTTCATCCAGACCTTGTCCATTTACTCTTAAGGGTGCAGCCAATATACTACTTTCCTCCTCTTGACCAACTTCATACGGTGATGGATGATTCATCTTTGACAACTCTATTTACTCCTAAAACTATCAATGTTTGTCCACTTGCATGCATTTTGCCAAAATCCTTCGGTATAATCTGTATCCACGGGTAGGTGGTGGATCAAATTTCACTTATCAAGATTTGGTTGTTATTGCTATGATTTTAAAAGGAGTCAATTCTAATTTTTCTCTTATGATGTTGTCCCACATGATGAGTTGTATTCGTCAAACTAAAAAATGTCTGCCCTATGGTTTGTTTTTGACAAAGCTGTTTCAGCATTTTAAAATCTGTCTGATGATGAAATTGTGGTTTCGAACAATGAATTTATTGATTCTGCTAATCTCAAATAGTCTTATATTTCTTTTGTTGATGGTTCATTTGTACGTCTCATTACTGATCGTATTCCTACTCCACCAAGTGTTATTTCATTTGCTTTACCCACTGATAATTCTGCGTCTTCTTCACATCCTCCTTCCCTGGTCTCATTTTCCGTAGTGGTTGATATGTTGTCTCAAATTCTCAAAAATTGAGAATTCATTCATTCTGACATTGTTGATATTAAGCACAGGATTTCAGTTTTGGAAAAAGGGAATTTGCCTATATGGGCAAATGATTTGACTAAATTTTTTTCAAAAATTGAGGATGAATTCATTGATTTACAAGCTGGTTTCGAATTGCATACCATGGCTATGGTTGAATCTTTACACCAAAAGATCAATAAAAATTTGTGTCAACTTAGCCTAAGAACTAAAATTTGCGAGTTATCAAGTTGGAGAATTTGCTGATTTCATGGCTCATCATTTGAATGACGTAAGTAGAAGGTTACATTTTAACACTATGCATTCTCCTTTTTCGGAATGGCCTCGGTGTAATTGGATGGCTGAATACATTGGAGATTTTCTTGATTTGACTTTACCAAATGAAACCTTCATTCCTCATCCTCCAAGGTTTGCTCATGAATTCTCCATGGAAGAAAGGATTCATCGTGTCCTCTATCGTCCTTATTTCATTAATCGTCCTCTACCTGTGATTCATATTGATGATGTTGATATTTGACGATCTTTCTGGTGATAACAAAGGGGGAGACAAGCTACAAGCTGAAGGTTGGGTGAAGAGGTTGATGATGTGAAGACATTGTTTTTTTTTGATTTTATGTTTTAATGTTTTAAAAATGATTTGGTTGGTATCAAGTGCTTAAGTTTTTGTTTTGGATGGTATGTTTTAAAACAATATGGCTAGAGCCGGTACTAGATATTATAATTGATTATGACTGCTCTATTTGATTCCAGCTAACACGTTTTGCAGGATAAGTTTGATTATGTTTGAATCTTCTAAAATTTTTAATATGCATGAATTCAGGGGGAGTTATAACTTTTGGTGTTGTCATCAACAAAAAAGGGGAGAATGTTGGTTTGATAATATTCTAACCTTTTTATTTTGTTGATGACTTGATTATGTGGACTAATTTGTTTATTGTGAAATTTCAGGAAGTTGATGAAAGAATTGTTGTCAAGAGACTTTGAAGATTTGAGTCTTAAGAAAAATATGTAAGGTCATTGCAAATACTCAATTTTTCAATACAAGGCTCTAGGACATACTATTTGTGCATTAAATTAAATATTTTTGGCATGCTTAATTATATTACATTGCTAAGCTGGTTAGTATTTATATGCATGCATAAAAAAGGAATTTAGTTTATTGTCCGGATTATTGGTAAATAAATTATGCATGGCTAAACATTTTTATATTGATATACATAGTATTTATATATGCATGTATAGAGAGTATTGCCCGAATTATTTTAATTTTTCATGTGTATTGATATTTGTATAACACGTGTGGAAAATTTATATGTTGGAAATTAAAAAGTTGTTGAAGTGGGTTGGCAGAGATATGATTACTTTCTAAAATAGTGGGATAAGTATCTTGGAAATATAAGGTAATCATTATCTTGAAAAAGGTTGGTTCATACTCTTTCCTATATTAATGCTATATAGGTGGCGGCAGATTTTAATTGATATAAGAATTTGATAAGTCTCAACAGGAGACGTTACTTACTTGTAACAGTTTCTTTTTGAAAGTGTCCAACAAATCTTTGTAACAACCGAAGATAATTGGTTTTGATATTTCTTAGCCATTAACGGAAATAATATTGGAACGTTATTTATATCTTTGATAGTTGTTGATTATAACTAATAAAAATTAGCAACGGAAATATTTTCCAACGATTGTTTTCTGGGCTATAAAAGAAGAATTGATTTCAGTAGAAAATACAACACTTGAATCAATTATTGTACCCACATACTTTAAAAGCTACTTCATTATTTTTGGTGCAATATTTCCAGCTGCTGTGCAATTATACTCAGATATATAATCAGCATTTTTCGTGGGCATAATATCGATGATATGTTTTATTTTTTCTACTTGATCCTTGCATTCAGTAGTTGAGCCTTGCATTGTTAAATTATTTATTTGCTTTGATTATTAGACCTCTATTTTTGTAATCTTAATTTTTAGACTAAGTGTTGTCTAAAGGAATTTAATCCAGGTGGATTAAGGTTTGTTTAAAAAAATAGGTTCAAGGAAGCATAGGTGCTTAAGGGGTGCATTGGTTCACAAGGAGCAAGAGTGTTCAAGTGAATTATTGTAATTTAATTTTATAGAATCTGTTTTGTAACAAGAGTCTTTTAAAGAAATAAAAAGTTAGTCTCTAATACTAGTTGGTATTGAACGTGGACTATGCTATTATTATAGAGGGTAATAGCTGAACCACGTAAGAAATCTTGGTGTTATTTTTTATTACTTGCTTTGACTTGATTTTACTCTAATAATTAATTGTTCATTAGTTTCATCTTGAGAAATTTTGTTAACATTAATCTATAAAATCACCAAGATATTTTCTTAAACAAAAATTCAATTCGGTAGACCATATTCATTCAGCAAGCTACATTCATCAATATAGTAGGCTATATTCAAAAGTTTGGTTTAAATTTTAAATTGGTAATAGTTTGTATTCACACTTATTCAACCCCCCTTTCTAAGTGTGCCTTATTTGAATTTCAGATATTTTTGAATTGAATGTTCCAGATTAAAACGAACTTTTACACGGTAGAAGATTAAGTTCCGCCCGGGCAAAAAATCAAATTCCTTGCATTTATTGTTTTGACCACGGTTTTTTTAAAAAAACTTCTCAACAAACTTGGTTTCTATGTCCCAAAATGAAAGACACGGTTTTGGTCTTAAAAATTGTTGTCAGCTCATGTATACTTCACACACACATAAGTTATAAATGTACAAGGTATATACGCACATGCACACACTGATATATATATATATATATATATATATATATTTATATGAATATATTTAATACATATATGTTTATGTAGTTGTATATATATTCAGTTATTTAAAGATATTATATTTGTATATTTGGTTTATATATGTATGCAATAAAAACATTTCGTTCAACTTTAGTTTTGAAAAAGAAATAGAATTTCCTTGCCTTGACTATTATATGAATTAATTTATTTAACACTTGACATAATTTATCAAGGTCAATAAAAATTAATTCAAGTAAAAATAGAAAATAGTTAGAATAAAATAATAAAAAAATAATTAAATAATTACATATTTAATTAAAACATAATTGTTATCATCAAAATATATCAAATAAAATTATATCCTATCAATCTCCCCCTTTTTGATGATGACAATTATAAAAATATGTTAGTTTTTAAGAAAACTCCCCCTTAAACTATGAACACTTTATAACAGTATATATTCAATCTCATGGCAATTTATAACAGTTTAGATTCATTCATAACTGTTTATATAATCCATTCATAGCAGTCATGCATAGCAGTTTATATAATCCATTCATAGCAATTTATATAATCCATTCATAGCAGTTTATATCCATAATTTTTTTCTCTCCCTTTGTCATCATAAAAAGTGACGGGGTAAAAGAAAATTGAAAACCTGCAGGAAAATTTTTTTAGAGAACCTGCAAAGAGAGTTAGTAACAAAAAATATATAAAACCAGTATAGAGATATACTTAGTAGTAGTGGTGGTGGTGATGGTGGTGGTGGTGGTGGTGGTGGTGGTGGTGGTAGTAGTAGTAGTAGTAGTAGTAGTAGTAGTTTTGTTGTTGTTATTAGTACTATTATTATTATGACTGTTATTACTATTATTATTATGACTGTTATTACTATTATTATTATTACTGTTATTGTTATTATTATTATTATTATTATTATTAGTATTACTATTATTATATTACTGTTATTGTTATTATTATTATTATTATTCATATTATTATTATTATTATTACTACTAATATTATTATTATTACGGTTATTGTTATTATTATTATTATTATGACTGTTATTGTTGTTATTATTATTAAGGGGGGATCACGGAGATAAGGGTTGATTAAGCACGTCTGTCAACGATTTACAAGAAATAGCCACACTCCATAACACGGATAAAGGCCGGGAATCAAAACGCGACTTTGATGACGTCCCACTTAATCAAGAATTAACCCTGATCTTTCTTATTTAATACATGTCATGAAACTTTAAAAACATATTAAATATATATTAACAGATAAATTATCACATATATGATCTCATGTAACTACTGTTGATTAGGGGTAGGGGTTCTACCCAAAACTATGAGCCGACAGGTTTCTTCCTGTATGGCGGTTTTTGTTAAAACAATATAATGTTCAGATTTATGAAATTGTTCTAAGAAATAAGAACGGTTATAATTATCTGTTGCAGATTGATATGCTGTTAGATAACGATTACTGTTTTCAGTATGATAATCTAAAAGTTCAAGTAAAGAAACATAATAATTCACAGAAGCAATAATTTAAAACTTACAGGAGAATCTCGAATGTCTTCAAACTTCAAATTTATTTATTTATTAAATATTTTACAGAAGGGGAGATACAGAGAGAGTACCAACGAAAAACTAAAGAAAGTTCTCTACTTCTATCAGTATGGATCTGTCCTGGTCCTACAAAATGATGAACGATGGCTTGAACTAAGGTGTAACAAACATCTTCTCTTCTGGTATCAAGTTAAGTAATGGAGTCAATTTCAGTCTTATAGAATTGAAGGATCTCAGTCCTCTGGTTATCAGAGAGTACATTATCCCACCATCCTCTAAAAATGCCAGTAAATCCATTGACTAAGAAACGACAGATCTGATGGTCTGTGTTATCATTCTATTTGCAGACAGTTGCATACATCAAGATATGATGGATGGTTTCAAAAATCTGATATTCTGTTTTACCATCGATATTCCATTCATAGATGGTCTTACCAGTGGTAAGACTTCTGGGAATGAAGAAAGTCTTCTTCATATAGGATATCCTGAGGAGTAGGTCTGGGGTAATAGTACCTACTGGGTCCAGATAAAGCCATCCTATTGATAACTTTCGACTATAAGTAGTTTTATTAATATTTTGCATCTCCTGAAAATTATTCTGGATTTCAAAAATATTAATAGGGGAAATATCGGAATCATCTTCCTCATTATCAGTATTACTATCACTAGTATGAGAGGAAGGCTGTCCAGACATCATATTGAGCTGGGACGAGGATGCGGGTGTGAGTTTTAAATCTTTTATTTTATTTAAAAGATTATCAATAAAACTATCACTGGTTTTAGAAGATTTCATTTTAAAATTACTAACTTCTAACGGTGGTTTTATAGTTGCTGGTTGAAAGTCAATTTTTTGAGGGACAATTTGATAATTATCATTAATATGATTTATTTGTTCTTCAATTCTGGTTAACTGTTTTCCTACAGTTTGAAGGAATAGATTAGTATAATTATTCTGTTTTGACAAAGGCAAAATGTCTTTTATTTTAACTTCTTGTTGTTGATGAGAGACTTCAGAAATATCAACACACGGGTTAATAACTAAAGGCTTCAAATTTTCATTTCCAGGACTAAGTTCAAGAGACTTAGGATGAGGATGAATTGATTGAATAATATTTCCAGTAGTGGTAATCCAATCTTTTTGAATTCCAGTTAATACATTCAGTTGGGTTTCAGTGTAAGAGTTTGATTTTAAGACAAAATCATAATACCATTTAACAAATGATAAAATACACTAGGTTACTATTCAGATAAGCATAATAATTAGCTTTAATTTCTGCTAACTTATTATTATCATGATTTTTAAAATACCAATTTCTAAAATTCTGGTATTTATCCTGCATGAACTCCTGATTTAAACATTGGCGAATTTTTGCTATTTGGAGAAAAATCCATTTAACACTCAAAATTCATATCACTAGCAGTTGGACTATAAGGTCTTCTGTTCTGAGGAGTAGCCTCATAAATACCATGAGGTATTTGATTTTCAGAAATATGAATTCCTCTAATAATGTCTTCATTTTTAACAGACTCATTGCTGGGATTTTTAGATTCTTGATAAACAGATTCTAAAGGGTCAGACACAGATTGTCTAGATGATTCTGAAAATCAATATTGTAAGAAATATTGTTAATAGACCGACTTCGGGTAAAAGGTCTTTGAAATTTCAGATAAACATTTCCATTACTGGTTTGAATAACATCTTTGAGGTTCTGTCTAATTCATAAGCATCAAATATTGTTCAGAAGATTCTGGTTTATCAGAAGATTCGGGTTGTTTAGAGGATTCTATGTTATCCTGTTTGTGATTTAACTTATTTTTAATATTGGTTAAATCTTGAAAGATAATAATATTATTATTCTGTAATTATTTTATTTCAGATTTTAAAATATTTATTTCATTTTTTAAATCCTGAATAGTAGTAGGCTTTTCAAAGGTAGAAACGCCTTGAATTCGTTTCATAACTTCTTTCATACTGTACTGATTAAGGGGAAGTGTGTCTTCAACCTTTTGTTTTGTGTAATAGATTTCTAAGAATTTTAATTTGATTTCTGGATCTTTAATTTGATCAGCTAGGTCGAGAAGAGATTTTTGGTGGTCAGTTAGAACATTAATACTGGGACCTCCAATATCTAAACCATTCATTTCGACAATAGCTTTCCAGTAATTAGCTTCAGTAGCTGTATTACAGTTATTAATAGTACAGGTCTGACATTGTTCGGTGTCAGAATTATTGTCAGATTCTGAATATACTTCTACTAAGTCATTATTTGAGCTAGACTCAGAATCATTATTAGATAAACAATTAAGAATTTGCTACTGGATTTCCTCATCAAGGGATAATTCATTAAGCATTTGTTTTAATTTTGAATTGCATTTATTAGCAAAGTGTCCTGTTTTTCCACATTTATAGCATTGGATTTTAGATTTATCTTTCTTTTTGCTACTTTTTCTTCTCTTGGAAGATTTTTCAGGGGTTTTTGTTTTCGAAGATTTCTTAGAAGAACGCTTTCGGTAAGATTTAGAGGGTCTAGAACTTTGCTATTTTTTAGTTTTGTGAGGATACTGTAATTTTGTATCATAAGAGAATTGATCACAAAATTCTCCTATTTCATGTCTTTTAGTAAGATTCTGTTTTTTCATTAATTGTTGAAGTTTCATATCATTACATAAAGATAATCCTTCTTCTATAATTACTGAAATAAGATGGCCATAAGAATACTGGTCGTAAGGTATACACATATGGTCATGTTTATCTCTCAGTTTTTTCCTAACCTTTTCTGCAAAGAAAGTAGGAAGTCCATCTACGAACTTGGCTTTCCAATGTTCACTGTTGGCGTCTACTCTTTGCATGACTTTCATTAAGAAAACATCTTTATACCATCTAAAATGGGTTAAGGATGGACAACGAAGGTTCTGTAAGAGTTCTCTAACAGCATATCAATCTGCAACAAATAATTATAACCGTTCTTATTTCTTAGAACAATTTCATAAATCTGAACATTATATTGTTTTAACAAAAATCGCCAACAGGAAGAAACATGTCGGCTCATAGTTTTGGGTAGAACCCCTACCCCTAATCAATAGTAGTTACATGAGTAACTACTGTTATTGTTATTATTATTATTATTAGTACTATTATTATTATTATTACTGTTATTGTTATTATTATTAGTACTATTATTATTTTGACCGTTATTATTATTATTATTATTATTATTATTATTATTATTATTATTGGTATTAGTACTATTATTATTAGTATAACTGTTATTATTATTATTATTAGTATTAGTATTAGTATTATTATTATTATTATTTAAGGCAACATTTTAATAGTCGTTGCAAAAAGTTGTATAAAATATGCAACGAAAATAAAAATTGTTGTCAATGAATAGATTCATATTAGGCAACGAAATATAGCAACAAAAAACCTTTCGTTGCCCACGACGAGGAGAAATCAAGTGGTTAGAAATTTTGCAACGGATTTCTAACGAATTTTGTTTACAAATTTTGCAACGATTTATGAATTTCGTTGCAAAAAGTGAATGCCTGACACAATATGCAACAAAGGACAAGTTTTGTTGCTAAACATACACTTTTAGCAATGACTTATAAAGTCGTTGCATGAAAAATCGTTGCTAAAGCCCCATTTTTATCAACAAAAAAACTTTCGTTGCCTACGATGACGGGAAATCAAGTGGTCAAAAATTTTGCAACGAATTTCTAATGAAATTTTTTCTCGCAAATGAATTAGCAACGAATTTTGCAACGACTTATGAATTTCGTTGCAAAAAATGAAAGTCTAACACAATCTGCAACGAATGACAAATTTCGTTGCTAAACATATACTTTTAGCAACGACTTATAAAGTCGTTGCCTGAAAAATCGTTACTAAAGGCCCATTTTTTTGTAGTGATTATCATCGAAATAAATGTCGATTTTCACTAACACTAATAATTCCAACACAATGGAACTATCAATTTTATCTTTAATCAACACGAACTTATTCATCATTAATATTAAAATTCACAATATTTAACAACCAGGTCGTTCTCAGGAAAGAGGGGGCTTTCCGATAAGGATTTCCCCTTATTGGCGCACAATTAGGTGACCAAACCACTCCTTGACAGAACTTCCAGACATTGTCAATATTGCAAATAATAATATGAATAACTTTGTCGTCTCAATTATTGATTTAATAATATAACATATTATGCAGATGATATTGTGACAATAATTGAATCAATAATATGAGAGATATGATGCAGCAATTACTGTAGCAATAATTGAATATAACTGAGTGACTTCTCACGTAAGCATCAATAATCAATACCGTGTGCTACTATGCAACCACGCGTATTACTGTACTTTTACTACCGGGTAGTTCAACAGTTTTAACGGTAACACTTTCGCCGTTATTTTTATAAAAAGATAATTCTGTCATTTTCTAACTACGACAATACTTCTGTTGTGGGGTCCACCAATGATTGTGTCATCGTACGAATATTCCCTGTTAAAACGAATATTTCCCGACCAATCGAATATCATATAATCACTTGCTTACTTTGCAAAATTTATAAATATTACCCATAACTATAATATTATATCAAATCCAGACCATAATATTCAAAAATATATTTCGAGAAAATTACTCTTTATTCATAAAAGTTGGGGTCTTACAACCTCCCCTTATTATGAAATTTCGTCATCGAAATTAGGGTATGTACTTGGTATATCGAAGAGGTGAGGATATCTTTTCTTCATCTCAGATTCTAACTCCCATGTCATTTCTTCCACATCGTGGTTTCTCCATAAAACTTTAACTTGAGGTATAACCTTGGAGCGTAGAATATGATCCTTCTTATCCAAGATTTTAACAGGTAACTCTTCATACGTTAAATCTTCCTTTATCTCATCTGGTTCTAATTTAATAATGTGGTTCAGGTCTTTCATATATTTACGTAACATAGATATGTGAAAAACTGTTATAAACACAAGACATACTTGGCGGTAAGGCAAGTCTATAGGCCACAGTTCTACTCAATCGAGGATTAAAAATGGGCCAATGAATCGAGGATTGAGTTTTCCTCTCTTTCCAAATCTCGTAACTCCTTTTCATGGAACAACACGTAACAATACATGAATTCCACGTTCTTTCGATGAAGATCAGCATAACTCTTTTGTCGATCTTGTGAGGTTTCTATACGTTGTCGGATCGTTTGAATCTTTTCCGTAGTCATACGTACCAACTCCGGTCCTAACAACGTTGGTTCACCCACCTCATCCCAGCATACTGGAGAACGACACTTTCTTCCATACAACGCCTCAAATTGAGCCATGGCAATACTTGCTTGATAACTATTGTTGTAGGAAAACTCCACCAATGGTAAGAACTTATCCCAACATCCCTTGAAGTCAAGGACACCGAGTATTAATAAATCTTCAAGAGTTTGAATAGTCATTTCCGACTGCCCGTCCGTTTGAGGATGATATGTCGAACTAAATCGTAAATCCGTGCCCATAGCTTTTTGCAAACTAACCCAGAATCGTGAAGTGAATCTTGGGTCTCGATCAGAAACTATGGATACTGGCATACCATGAAATCTTACAATCTCGTTTATATACATACTAGCAAGACGTTCAAGTGTATAAGTTTCTCGTATTGGTAAGAAATGAGCAGACTTGGTCAATCTATCAACAATGACCCAAATTGCATCTATGCCTTGAGAAACCTTGGGAAGATCAGTAACGAAATACATGATAATGTGCTCCCACTTCCATTCTGGAATTTCAAGTGGTTACAATGGACCTTTTGGCACTTGATACTTCGCCTTGAATCGTTGACAAGTTAGACACCTTGAGATAAACACCGCTATCTCTCTCTTCATATTGCTCCACCAAAATGTATGTCGAAGATCACGATACATCTTGGTACTCCCAGGATAGGATTGCAAACGGTGTGTTGTGCGCCTCCATCATGATTTTATACTTCAAGTCAGAATCGTTAGGAACACAAAGTCTGGAGTTGACTCGAAGTATTCCTTTTTCATCGATTCTTGCTTCCGGAATAACACCTTCTTGCACTTTCTTCCTCATACGAAATCAGCTCCAGGTCCGTAAGTTGAGCAGCTTTAACTTTATCAATTAAAGTCGGTTCTACTCGCATATTCGCTATCATCACATGGGTCCCTGGAGTCTTTAACTCTATTTCCATCCTTTCCGAGTCAGACAAAATGGGCCTTTATGTTGACAATATTGCACTCGTACCCGCATATGATCTTCTACTTAATGCATCAGCTACTGCGTTCGCTTTTCCAGGATGGTATTGGATGATATGATCATAATCTTTCAACAACTCAAGCCATCGTCGTTGCCGCATGTTGAGTTCCTTTTGAGTTATAAAATATTTGAGGCTTTTATGATCCGTATAGATCTCCACCTTCTCTCCATACAGGTAATGCCTCCAAATCTTAAGCGCAACTCTGGATCATGAGTAGGATAATTCCTCTCATATTCTTTGAGTTGTCGTGAGGCATAGGCTATGACTTTCCCGTGTTACATGAGAACACATCCTAACCCTTTGCCTGAAGCATCACTATCTGAGCCAGATGGTATTGTCAGAACAGGTGCTGAAATGAGTCTTCTCTTGAGTTCTTGAAAACTCTTCTCACATTCCTCGCTCCAACCGAACTTTGTATGTTTTTGAGTCAGCTGAGTTAATGGAGAATCGATTTGAGAAAACCTGTTGATCGATTTCGCAATCAATGAATACGTGCAAGTATACACGGTCAACAAGTAATAAAGTGATAAGAAAAGTATCGTTCCCTAGAGGAATTATTTAATAAAAATTACCAAGTATTAACTCTTAACCAAATCAATTTTATTTAAACAATCTCAAACCGTGATTTTTCCTAATTAAGAAAACTAAATTAACTAATTAAACTGAATTGCTTTATAAATGAATTCAAATAAATAAAGATTAAAACTTCATTATCCCCAATTATGAACTATAAATCAATTATCCAATTATCCCAATTATTATGCCTACTGAATTGTTAACAGGAATTCTCAAATGCCAAAAGTCCTTTTCCAAGTGATCAACTGACTTCTATTTAATCCAGATTAATCTTGCTATATTCCTATGCAAAACAATTGAATTAAACTCCTTCAATTCCAATTCCTTATGTGTTACATGCGGTGAACAGATATTTCCATTCAATTCACGAACGTAATTATTCGTCATGCAAATAACTAAGTCACATGTTATCGTGTCTAGTTCTAACCCTAGAATTCCTCTTTTAATTCCTTCTAGAGTAACAAGGTAATTACTGATCAGATAATTAATCAATAAGCTCAAGACAAGATAAACAATTCAATTTGACACAAATAATTGGAATAAATTAAATAACTAATTTATAGACATAAAAGGTTTAATTGATATCTTAATAAAAGAGTTAGTTCATAATTAATGAATTAAAACCAAGAATCCACAACTGAATAGACATTAAAAGATAAAAGTATGATAAGAGAAGAGAATAAAATTTGTTGTCAGCAAATCTGATACTCCCCTATTGCTCTTGCTCTTGATCTTCAGTGTTCTTCAATTTGCTTCAATCTCCAATGGCTAATTAAGAACAAGGGTTTATATTTTAATCTAATAGAGTGTTTTATCTAAGCTAATCTATGTAATCTCCCCTTATTTTATGTCCTTACATCATGTATTTATAGGTTACAAGTCCAATTTTTAGCTTAAGAACAAACCCAATCTAATTTGGAGTCAAAAAGGTGTCAAAATTTGCCCCAAAACGTGTCCAAGTCCTTACCAGGCCATTCCCCAGAACCCCAGCGCTGGGCACGGCGCTGCAAGACTGCTCTCCAGCAGCCCCAGCTCTGGAAATAGGCATGATTTGGGCTCCCCGGTGCTAGAACATTTCTGGAAATTTTCTAATCCGGCGTCCTTTGGGAAAATGACCACAACCTCTTCGTCCGAACTCCGATTTCGATGATTCAAGATGTTCCGGATAGAGGAGACGTATATCTACAACTTTTATTCTTTAAGTTTTACGAAATAAGGTCCGGAGAAATACTCAAATTGGCTCTGAAGTGACTATTGTGTAAATGGCAAGCCGAAAATGCGAATCTAGCCACCCCAAACGTCGATCCAAATAACTTTTGTCCCAAATCCTACAAAACAACGTAAAACATGAATGAATATACACAAACACTTAAAAGAATCCAAAAGATTAAGCTCAAACGCATTCAATTCATGGGTATAAAACTCATTCATCAAATACCCCCAAACTTAAACATTTGCTTGTCCTCAAGCAAAAACACAAAAGAACTAAAAATAAACAAACTAACTCAACTACATGAATGCATATGCATGATCTACTTCCTAATATACCTACAAACCCAGTAATAAATTAGTATGATATATAGCAACAGGCCTCAAAGATATCCATTGGTACTCAACAATATATCCAATCAAGTCAAAATCTATAACTTTAACCAATTAATCAATCCAAACTAGTCATCGCCCATGTTGTGTGTGTGTGCTTGTTAACCATTCTAACCAACCACAGTTCAAGATAATCACATAACAAACTTCTTAGAAGGAAAATTTCAGTTCTAATTCAATTACTTTTGTGAACATGACAACTCCGGTTAAAACTAAGCAATTACCAAGTCTTAGGGTAAATACAAGATTTATTTATACTTTTATTCAACCACGAGGGCATTTTTGCTCTTTCTCAGTGTTTTATTCATTTTTTTTTTCTAATGGCTGTGTAATGTCTTATTCCCTTAGGCTTTTCAGTGCTACCTTAACGAGCTTTCGACCAACGACTCCCAAACCATTAAGACCTTAGGGCGCTAGGTGTAAAGACAATCCCCTCGGGCTGACTTACTCAAGTAACAAAGGCCACAAAACTAGACAAGCATGCCACGATGTTTATTCTTTTTTTTTCTTTTTCTGAATTTTTTATTCTATTTTTTTTCTTTTCATCATTTTCTTTTCTTTTTTTTTCTTTTTGTAATATATATATCTCATAATTCCCCCAAACTTAAGATTTTACGTCATTCCAACCTTTACCGTCAGTTCACTAATTTCCTTAAATTTTAACCAAGATTTTAACTCAAAAACAAATTATGAAACCCTTGAACCAAGTGGATTAAAACAGTTAAACTTTAAGTACTAACCGGTTACATAAGTTTAAGACAGGCTCAGATTATCATCATGATTAAAATTAGAACTCATCATCAATTATCAACATTGTTCAAGTTAACAATTAATACCAATCTTATCATAGGCCGAGCTAAGACCACACCAACCGATCACACAGATTCATGCAAAAAAAAAATGCAATTATACTACATGAACACATACTAATGCAACACATATAATGAATATGCAAATAACTACCATGTATTATAAGCAACCTAAAAAAACACAATCCTAACACACAAAAAATGAACTACCATGCAGATAACTAACTATATGCAATACGACACTAAAGTGCCCCCAAACTTAAACTAGACATTGTACTCAATGGCTGAAATAGAAAAAAATAAAGCAGAGGACTTCCTTGAAAATATAGCAATCTTCCTCCTGTGTCCACTAAGTTTGGAGAATAGGCTAAACACATGGAAAAAATTGGGCACCACACTTGAATTTGACTTGAATAACCTGTAAACCATGATAGAAACAATTTTATTAAATTCTAAATAAATGCAAATTCAAAACTACTAATATAAAACCTAATAAAAATTAAAAATTAAAATTAAACTTGGGTTGCCTCCCAATAAGCGCTTGTTTTATAGTCTCAACCTGACTTCTTCAATTCTCTATCCAATTCCCCTTCGAAAATTGAGGAATCCTCTATCCATTAGTAACAATGTCTCTTTTGGGATGTTCCCATTAGCAAAATCCCTTGAATTAAAGTCAAATAGCATGCTCTTTGTAGATAGGTTCCCTATTAAGAACGTCCAACAACAAGGTGTTTTCTCCATTATGTCTATGATCAGATTGGGGAATTGAAGCTTAATAAACATAATGGGATCTTCCTCTATCTTTTCCTTTTCATCCCACCATGACTCCACAACTGTACTAGCTCTTATGTCACAAAGAGCTTTGCCGACGACATAACTGCCAATTGGGCATGGTTTTGCAAAACTCCCTGGATTATTGAACTTTGGTGGAGGAGGCACATGGGATACTAATGAAATCAGTTCATCTTCATTGAATCTTACAGTTAAATCTTTGCCGATCTCCTTTTCTTGGTCCCCAAGTCTTTCCTCTCTTTCAACATCTATATCATTTGGCACATCCGGTTACAAATTTGGTTCGGGCTCACCATCAGTCTCGGAATTCATGTCATAGAGCCAAGTGTATTGAGGACAAATGTTCGAGGCATTGGTTAGTTGTTCCGTTTGGTTCGTAAAATTTTGACTCAATATCTCTTGATTAATCCTCCTCTCCTCACATGAAGCTATGTACTTGGACAAAACTTCCTCCAAATTTGAATGTTCTTCTTGTTGTAGTGGAGGTGGACACGAGAAATCCGGTGGGTACGTTGGACTTGGAGCATAAAATTGATCTTGATGAGTATGGTTACATGAAACACCTTGGCTTTTCACATTCATATCTACTTGACTAAATAACTTATCTTGTTCACCGATCCCTAGCCATCTCTGTTATTAACTTATTTTGAGCCGTTAACAAAGATAACTTCTCCCGACCCTTCCTACTTAAGGCGTCGGTAACTACATTGGCTTTTCCAGGGTGTACAGGATTTCACAGTCGTAATCCTTTATCAACTCCAGCCATCTTCTTGTCTCATATTCAACTCCTTCTGCGTGAAGATATATTTTAGACTCTTGTGATCCGTGTATATCTCACATTTTTCTCTATAAAGATAATGTCTCCATATCTTTAGAGCAAAACTACTGCGGCCAGTTCTAGATCATGAGTAGGGTAAACTTTTTCATAATCTTTAAACTGCCTAGATGCATACGCAATAACCTTGCCATGCTGCATAAGCACGCAACCAAGTCCTCTATGCAAAACATCGTTATAAACTACAAAATTTCCTGTCTCATCGGGCAATGACAATAGGCGCTTCACTTAATCTCTTCTTCAATTCTTGAAAACTATCCACACACTTATCAGTCCACGCATATTTCACCGTCTTCCTTGTCAAGTTAGTCAATGGAGTAGCTATCTTCAAAAAATCATGGATGAATCTCCGATAGTAACCCGCTAACCCTAGGAAACTCTGCACCTCAGTCGGCGTTTTCGGTTGTTCCCAATTCATCAAGGGCTTCAACCTTCGCTGGATCTACTGAAATCCCCTCATGGTCAATGACATGACCTAAAAATTGTACCTTCTCCAACCAAAATTCACACTTAGTGAATTTCGAATACAACTTCTCCTTCCTTAGTGTCTCCAACACTAATCTTAGGTGTTTAACATGATCTTCTGGCATCTTAGAATAGACTAGATTATCATCGATAAACACCACGACAAACTTGTCCAAATATTGTTTGAACACTCTGTTCATCATATCCATAAATGCAGCTGGTGAATTAGTCAACCCAAATGATATCACCAGAAATTCGTAATGACCATAACGAGTCCTGAATGTTGTCTTTGGTACATCCTCCTTCCTAACCTTTAACTGATGATACCCCGTTCTTAAATCTATTTTAAAAAAATACTTAGCCCCTTTCAACTGATCAAAGAGATCATCGATCCTGGGCAATGGGTATTTATTCTTTATCGTTAACTTGTTCAACTCTCTATAGTCGATACAAAGTCTTAACGATCCGTCCTTCTTCTTAAAAAGTAGTACTGAAGCTCCCCACGGTGAAACACTCGGTTGTATGTACTTCTTGTCCAACAGTTCTTGTAACTGCACCATTAACTCCTTCATCTCCATTGGCGCCATACGATACGGTGCTCTGGAAATTGGTGTCGCTCCTAGCACGATGTTTATTACAAATTCTGTCTCCCTATCTGGCGGAAGACCCGACAATTCACCCGAAAATACATCGGCGAATTCTCTCACTATAGGTATTTGTTCCATGGTTGCTACCACTCTCTAGGTATCAACAACATGACACAGATAACCTACACACCCCTTCCTCAATAATTTCCTAGTTTGTGTCATGGTTAGACAACACGAACGTCCCGGCGATCTATTCCCGTAAAATACTACCTGAGGTTGTCTTAACGTTTTAAGGTTCACACATTTCTTCTGACAATATATAATTTCCCCATGGTTAACTAACCAATCCATTCCGAGAATTACGTCGAATTCTCCTAACTTTATCGGTATTAGATCTACCGATAATTTACAAACCCGTATATCTACGCAATAACTCCTATGAACATCTTCAACAGGAATTATTTCTTCATTTGCTACCTTAATATTTAAAGTTATAGGCAATTTTTTGGGAAGTAATCCTAATTGTCTAGCAAAATTGCATGCTATAAACGAACAAGTAGCACCCGAATCAAACAGCACATAAGCATTTATGTCGTTGATCGAAATAATACATGTGACGACGTCCCCTGATGCAACTGCATCTTGGACTGTCATGTTAAAGGTATGACCCATCGGCCTACCCGGCTGTACTGGACCACTAATAGCTAACTTACCGCCATTAGTGCCCCGGTTCCCGTCCGTCCCCTTCTTCGAACAGTTCTTTGCCATATGGTCAGTTGAACCACACACAAAGCACCTGTGGTTCTTCTTCGGACTTGGACAATTAGGCGCAATGTGCCCCTCTTATCCATAGTTGTAACAGACGGCCTTACCCTTGAGACAGACTCCTAAATGAGTCTTCCCACAGGTCTTGCAGGCCTCCATCGTCCTCTTTGGGTTGCCCTGCTTCACTCTGGTATTCCCAGAGCTAAACGCCTTCCTCTTCTGTCCCTCGCCACTACTACTGGCTCCTTCGACCTTTACTCCCCCATCCACTTTCCCCTTGCTCTTCTTGTCCTTGTGGTATTGACTCAGAGCCTCACTACCACCTTCGGCGATTATCGCCTTCTCTAAAATGGTTCTAAATGAAGTACTTTGAAACACCAAAATACAGTTATAGAGCCAGGGTTTCAAGCCCTGCTCGAACCGTCGCTACCTTCCTCACCTCGGTATCCACTTGGTGTGGTAACGAACCTCGCCAGTTCATTAAACTTGGCGGCGTAATAGGAAACCATCATGTCCCCTTATTTCAACTCAAGAACTGCATCTCCATCCTTCCCTGCATGCTCGTGGGAAAGTAGTTCTCGAAGAATATCTCCTTGAACCCCACCCACGTTAGATTCTCGATTCCGGCCCTAGCCTGATTGGCTTCCCACCAAAAGTTGGCCTCTTTGTTCATCATATAGGTTGCGAAGGCAACCTTCTGGGCCTCGTCGACATTTGCTATCACAAATGCCTTCTCTATTTTCTTCACCCACAGTTTGGGCTTCGATAGGGTCCGTAGTTCCTTTGAACTCCGGCGGACCCACACTCTAAAAATCATTAAAGGTAGTAAGCTCGTGCTACTCCTGGATTTACGGGGATATTAGCCCCTGTTCTATTAAATACAGCTGTTAAAAGATTAACAAACTCCTGCATCGGGTTAACTGGACCGCCCTCCGGTTGATTCACATTAGCTCCTTAGTTACGTTGTACTCTTCTCGGCGGCATTTTGCTGATACAATAAACAACATATTTCATTATTATTCCTTTCTGTATTAGTTATCGTTCAATATTAAACAATAACTTCAATCATCCATTACTTATTGTGTTCCATACAAAGGCTTATATTCAATCTTTGTAGTATAATACTACATTGTTTACATTACACAGCCTAAGCTGATTACATTATTTTCCCGCTATTGCTTTCTAAAAATTGGGATTTATAAAAGACTACCCTTTGTTATACAAAAGAGGGCTTTACGTCACTTACTAAATAAAAAATATTTACATACCTAAACTACTCTAGCTACTACTAGATCACATCTGCCTCAAGGCATTCTCAAAATCTGCTTTGGCAAGACCGACAATAATATCAAGGCTGATAGTATGCCGCATCTGCCCCACCTCTACAGGATAACCAGCTACCTGTTGCTGGAAATCTGTGTGAGAACTCCTATGAATACAGGACATTCTCCCTATCTTCTGTTGTTTGATTATTAGCTCCTCCTTGAGTTCAAAGACCTCATGCTTCAACTCGTGGACTTTGTCCTTGGCCAAAATCCTCTCGTCATGTTCCTGCTCCCACATGGACTCCACGTCTGTCTTATCCTCTATAACCATCTGGAGCTATGCCTTCAGCTCCTTAACCTCCTAACAGTAATGGATATTTCTATATAACATTGACATGAATAATGACATCATTGACTCCCCAGGAGCCATCTCCGCTACTATAGCTACCGGGTTGAAGGACACTACCTCCACCTCTTCCTCCATCATACCATCGAATACTGACATGAGGTCAGGATCCTTTGAGTCTCCAGTCTCAATGACAACTATCTCTGGTTTTGCCGCTATGGGGTTCGGTTTAACCTCTATTTGGTTCACCGATTCTTCACTAACAGCTTGTACATCTAACTGCATCCCATTTACTCCTGACATCTACACAAACAATTAAGTTGATTAGTATACGTCAGTAAGAATAATAAAAACACATAACATAATCATAATGCATTTTTATAAGGTAATTTTGTTCTTTTACTTCTTTGACTTCTCTTAAGGTTATGACTTAAGGTTTTTTAATCCCCCCTTAAGTTCTATAACCTAATGCTTTGATACCAACCTGTGACGCCCCCAAATTTGGGTATCTTCCAACCCGACAGATGGTGCTACATGGTACTACCATTCACACATACATCCAATTGAAAAGTCTCAAAAGAACGAATATGTCTTCTATATATTCAAAATAATATTAACATTCCCCCAGGTTCTTTATAACCATTACATTGTACTTGTCATAATATCAAATATATTACAATCATTCACCCTATACTATTACATAAGTATTCTACGGGTTCGTCTTCGCCTTGTCCTTATCCTTGTCGGAGCCTTTGGTATGTTCAATCTTAGCTGTGTTCATATGGTTCAAGCAAGAGTGAGCATGACTAGCTCAACAAGTACAACATTTCTAATAAACAACATGCTTAAAACATAGAACTCATATATCTTCAATAACTGAACAATAGTTATGAAGTACTATCGATAATTCAAAATAGCACTTTTTTTCCTTCAAAACGTTTTACAATAACAATATTCAGTTAAACATCAATATCGGTCCAAGACCTTGAGCATTTCATAAGTTCTTTTAAAAAGGACATCCAGGCACTAAGTCCGTAAGCCCGACATTACTTACGAGCACGTCTAGGTGATCAGCCTATAGTACTTTATGTTGATCAACACTACATTCATTAAACATGTATACGTTTAAGTTGTGGCAACCTCACGTGCCTATCGTTAAATGACAAAAACATTTTTAGCATACTCAGTCTTCGTTTGAAAACCACACCAATATAACTTGGTAAACATTATCCATGCTTAATAAAAACATAATATAAGTCTAGCCGAAAGAATTGGCTTTGACTTCATCATACAATACTTCATGTGTAAGAATACATGAATTACAAAGCTTGTCCAGATTGAACTAGAACAAGGGTTAGAATACTTGCCTTTAGCGTCTGTTTATTGTTTATCACACGTACACTTTAAGTCTCTAAGTCTCTACAATACATGATCATATAACGTACCACATTAGGTCATATATAATCAAGTATATATACTATTATATCTTACCCTTCATCTCAATCTAATCATGACTTAGATTTATTCTTATTGGTTCCGGCTTTTCGTTACATTGATTCATTACGTTCATATTCGATTACTTATCTTCAACCTTTAGAAAACATAATAAGGTTTAACAATACCTTACAATGCCTTATTAGGTTCTTCAGTTTATTACTACTGAGTTACTGTTCATGCTATACTTGTAAACCTTCATCACTGTCTAAACCCTAGGGTTGGCGCTGCGGCGCCACCCTTTCCTCTTTAAGTCGCGCTGCGGCGCGAGTTAACAGTATGCAAGTCCCGGACTCGGCGCTTCGGTGCGAGTCTCCTTTGTTATGGCCGCGTTGCGGCGCCAGTTAGCAGTGTACCCTGTCTCGGCTTCGCGCTGCGGCGCGGGCCTTAAAGCTGTGAGTCGCGCTGCGGCGCGGACTCTGTGCCTCAGACAATTTTTGCAGATTTTGAAATTTTGCGAAACTCCTGGACGCATAACTTCTTCGTTATAAGTCCGAATTGGCTCGTTTAAAAGCCTACGGTTCACAAATTACATACTCTATGCGTTCATGCAATAATTTTATCTATTCGACTTCGTTTGCTAAAATTTCACCTATTAGTTCATTTTTAACGAAAACGATAAACGTTCGTGAACGTTCAACGCTCGTTTCTTCGTTCTAAGTCGGGATCCGGTCATTTTCGAGTCCGCAACTCTATAATGCCAAATATGACTTGTCTCCATCGAAAACAAACGTTTCTGAGTTCAAATACAAAATACGACTTCCATTCCGAGAATTTCACGAATTCGACGATTATCGTCCAATCGTGTGAATTCTGGCAAAACTTCATTACTAACGATTTGATTATCATTCTAAATGGATTTTAATTAACATATGAACATATCAAACTACTTATTACCTCAACTTATTTTCAAGTAAGTTTTGACTTATTCTTCATAAGTTCATGACTTAATCAACTTATAAACTATAATTTCCATTTCTTAATGACTTAGTATGGACTTAAGTCCTTTACTTAATGTTCTCACATCATATTGAACATACTAACATCATATGACAATCATATGACAAGTTCATCATAAGTTATCAACTTATTTAGGTTCAAGTTGCTTCTTCACATCTTAATCGACTTAAGTTCATTCATTAATCACTTCTTATATGTTCTTAGCATACAATTACACTTCTCTTATCACCCTACAATGATAGAGATAAAAGATGTATTAGACTAGAGTCTTACCCTTGAAGACTAGTACTTCTCTTCTCTTTGAAAATCTAGCAAAGGATGTTTTGGCTTATTCTTGACTTATTCTCTCTAACACTTAAGCACTTATCTTGATAGAAGTTGAAAGAAATTTAATCAAGCAACAAATGAATTGTGAGCTTGCTATTTATAGAGCTCTCAAAGTTAGGGTATTATGGTCATTATAACCTCCCACCTCCTCAACTAACCTCATTACTATTCATTGCTTTTGCCCTAAGTAAACTTGTTTATCACTTCTATTACTTGGCCACCACAAGACTTATCTTATACTTGGTCACCACTTAAAGTTCTTGCTTACCAAGTCTTACTCATATTCACCTTGGTTGCTCCACGGATCTTATTTATCCAATGGATCATGACATTGAGCTTGCTTCAATTAGTTTAGCTTATTTCTATTGGGCTTGCATTACTTTAGCTAGGACTTTTAATTATCAAACACTTGGGCTTGCACATCCAATTTCTATTGGACTTCTACCAATATGCTAACAATCCTACAAGTCCATTCCATTTAATTAAAAACCTTATCATTTATACGATACGTGTAATTCTTGTATTCTAGTCCGTATACTAATTAGTAATATATGTTATTCTATTCTCCATACATACGCGTATAATACTTCGTATTATACTTTCATTCAATACCTCGCACAATGCATACACATCATACGATCATTATAATTCCTTCTTAAAGCTTAATATTCCTAACGTTCTCTAAATACTTCCGCATGCGAAATATTGCGTTTTCCATACTTAGATCATTATTACATAATCTATCTCACATTGATATTATAACGTTACGTATTTCTCGGAAGTTCAAAAATAATTCCCGTGCGAAAATCGATGAATAGTGTTTTTCAGAAAATTTCTCGGAAAACTTTTATTTTGGTTTTAGAAATTCAAACACTTTAATTCCCCCACGTAGTTAAAATACTACGACTTTCCGACGTTACTAGGTTATAGAACGACATTCATCTTACTAACACATAATAATAAATAATATTATTTATTCATTATAAACTTATTTTACAAAGGATTAGAATTCCTCGGTCGTTCCATTCTCCCTTTCCCGAGGGTTGTCTTCGAGAATTGATTTGATGTCCCACGGGGCTGTCTTCGGGGTTTGATGTTATAGTCCTTCAGGGTTGTCTTCTGGGTGTAAAAAAGACTTTTTTTGCCCTCTTGCATGGTTAGTGACATGAAAATAAAATTTTGAGTGTCTACAATATATATATATATATATATATATATATATATATATATATTGCAAATATAATTCGATTGAAAACTTTTATAATATATAATAGAACTCTTAAAATAATAACTTTATAAAATAAAAATAACATAACAAAAAATTAAAATTATTATCTCAAATTAGTTTGTGTCGTGCCCGAACTCTCAAACTTGTTTGGTTTAAAAATAAAACATAGAATCTCCTATTAAGGGAGTCAAATGAAAGGAGTTAAGTAAAATATTGAGAAGCTTGTAGCATTATTGTGTTACAAAAATTTTAAATGAATATGAAAATTGGACATAAAATTTAGATATAGTGTATTTGAATTTAATCTATTTGTATTTTGACTCTCATTGGAGGGTAAAAATATAAATATGTGAAATTCAAATAAAAATTCTATGTGGACATGAGTGTATTTGAATTTTACCTTTTTTTATTTTTATCCACAAAATAGGTGAAATTTAAATACACTCATATCCAATTTTCATTTCACCTATTTATATTTTTACCCACCATTTTGGATAAAAATACAAATGAGCTATTCTAGGCGGACATGAAAATTGGACATGAGAATAATTAAATTTCACCTATTTATATTTTTAGTCACCATTGGGGGTTAAAATATAAATAAGTAAAATTCAAATACACTCATGTCCACATAGAGTTTTTGAATACAAATAGGTGAAATTCAAATACACTCATGTCTATTTTTCATGTCCTACCTAGAAGAGCTCAATTCAAATATATTTATATTCAATTTTTATGTCCACCTAGAAGACTAATCAAACATATTTGGGTAAGTTTTTGAGTAGACTAAAAATATTTTTAAATTAAAAAAAAATACTTTGACATTTGTTAACTCTCCTCAATTACTTTAAATAGTAAAGACTTGTGTTCAAAAACACATTAAATTAAAACAAAAAATATTATAGTTATGACTATAAACTTCTTAGGAAGCATAATTTACAAATTTATTTTTAAATTATTAAAAAATAAAGGCTTAAATATAAATTACTATCCTAAACTATAGGCCATATTCCTATTTTGGTGATTCACCTTTCAATTTTATCAATTAAATAATTGAACTATTAATTTTTTCCAATTTCGTTCCATTAGACCTGCCACGTCATAAATTAATGACGTGGTATCGCTGACTAAACTAATCAGTGCCTATGTGTAATTAAAAATTATTATTTGAAATGAATTTTTACATTTGTTGAATGTCCAATGATAAAAAGGTCAAACTATTACAACAACTTTATAACACTTTTAACTCTTATTTCTCATCAAAGCAAAGAACAATAAAAAATGCAGATCTAGATTAACCAATTATCAAATGCTAACCCAAACTGAAAAGCAATTAAATTGTTAAAATCAAACATGGGAGAAAATTCTTTAAAAGTAATTTGCCTAATCTACGGTATCTACCACAGCACCACCACCGCCACCTTCCTATGCCATAACTTTTCTTCCTCATCCTTCTTTCTCTTCTCCATAGCTCAAACCCATAACCATTATCACTATCATTACACCAATAAAAAGAAAAAAATCTCACCAAAATCTATATCCAGTAAACAAATACATAAAATAAAATAAAATCATCAACGCCGCTAAATATATGATCTTTGGAAATTCATCGCCTGCCGGCATCAGAAACTTAGATCTGCACTGTCTAAACGAAGATCGTTGCCGGCACTTGTCGCTATCACTTTATAGATCTAGATAAGATTAAGTCAGAGGAAAGCCTATTTAGAGGGAAAACAAGAGATTTTTCGATCGAAGTCTGTGAGTTTCAGAATGGGTGATAGAGGAGGAGAAATTTTTGGTGCCAGATCTAAGAGTTTCAAACGGAGTTTCAAGTACGGACACAAAGAGATTTTCCGATCGACAGAGCCGGCCCTGGGGCAGGTCTACCAGGGCGACCGCCCAGGGCCCAAAGTTGAGGAGGGCCCAATTTTTTTTAAAAATTATGTATGTGTATAAAAAAATAATTATAAAATATAATATAAAATAAATAGAGAATCAAAATAGACTCTTAGCCACAAAAAAAAAACCCTTCAAACTTCTCAGTTCATATTTGATTCACGGTTTAACTGTAAAATTTAAAATATTTTGTATTAACTGACGAGAATAAATATTTGATTCACAGTTTAACTGTAAGACCCCAACTTATTATAAATAAAATTGAATTTTCCTTTATTCATTATTCTAAATTAATAAGGGTTAATTTGATATAATACTTTGGTTATGGGTGAAATGTGAAATTTTTTACAAAATAAACAAGTGGTTATAAAATAATTATTGTTGTCGGGGAATATTCGTTTGGTCGTAGAATATTCTTTTTCTCGGGAATATTCGTACGACGACGCAGTCAATTATGGGCCCCATACCAGAAAAATGGTTGGATGAAAGAAAACGACAAAGATTGAGTTTTATAAATAACAGCGTAAATTATTACCGTTAACACTGTTGGGTTACTTGGTGGTTAAAATACAATAATATGCGTGGTTGCACAGTAGCACACGGTATTGCACAGTATTGTTGAATTATTGATTCGTACGTAAGAAGACACTACTCAATAATTGTTACAAGTAATTACTGTTCATTATTTTATCTTATTGATTCAATAATTGCTGCGTTGATATTTATATTATTATTGTTTCAATAATTGTCACTGCACAGTATTTTCCATTATCAAATCAATAATTCATATTATTTGAATAATATTATCAGATAACATTATTGGCAATGTCTAGAAAGTTCTGTCTAAGGAAAGGTTTGGTCACCTAATTGCGCGCCAGTAAGGAGAAATCCTTATTGGAAAGCCCCCTCTTTCCTGGGAACGGTCTGGTTGTCATAATTGTGATTCTGTAATATTATTTTTAAATAATTAATTATTGATTATTATGATAAAGAAAATAATCATTTTATTGGATATAGATGGAGAAATTTTTAATGTGACAATTGTTGAAAATTAATATTTTATCTTTTTCTGATAAAATAATTCATTTAAATATATTATTTTAATAATATATTAACGGTGATATTTTTACAATGAACGTGGGATATATGAGTATATGAGGAGGAAGAGTATTTTTGTGGCATTAAATGTTTAACATATGTTTTGTGTGTCGGTGGACACAATTCTTGACCGAAAATTGATTATAGACTGTAAAATCACTCGTTTGTGGATTTTGGATAATTTCTGTTTGGAATTTGGAAAAACTTCCTTCTGCAAAGTTGTAGAGAATTGAATTTCCTATAAAAAAAAGTCGCGAGATTCGAATTTTCTGACAAAAGGGCTATTTATCATGAATTATTGAAGTTTTGGAGTTCCAAAATAATTGATTTTTGGAAGTTTTAATTATTTTATATAAGAAAAATGTTTTTGTGGTTGTTGGCACATGGGTGGCTGATGTTTTTGACCAAAGAAGACATGCTAGAGTTTTCAAAACATGTGTGTAGGAATTTTGAATAAATAATAATATATTTTATTAATTTAGTCTCCTTTGGCGTTCTAACATTTTCCTATAAATAGAGGGCTAAGTTAGAATTGAAAATCACACCAGAAATAAAGTTTTCTCTCTTTCTCTCTCTATATTATCGAGCGTATTCTTGTGAGTATACTTTGAGTGTTGCTATACGGTGCGAGTTTCTGTCAGCACTATACCGAAATTCAGTCAGAAGTACGGTTATTTTGAGGTAAGGGATGTTGTTTTTTCTTAAATGATATTATCTTCTTCAATATCATTACGCCAAAATATTGTTCTGAACTTTTTATCAAATTTGAAACTTTTTTATGTCAGGGTTACTATTCATGAGTTACTATTCACGAGTTACTATTCATGAGTTACTATTCACGAGTTACTATTCACGAGTACTATTCACGAGTACTATTCACGAAGCGTGATGATGTTTTTGTGAAATTTCTATCTTTTGGTGTCGGAGTTACTATTCACGTGTACGACACTATTCACGTATACGGCACTATTCACAAATACGGCACTATTCATCGAAAAATGAAATTTCTTCTTTTTGTCCAAAATATCTATTTTGGCTACTATCTTTGATTGTATCCATGTTTTGATCGTTATTTTTGAGTTCTTCTTCAAAATCAGCTGTTATGAAGTATTATTGATCTTGGACAAACTGTTATACGAATCCCTAATATTTATCCTTCTATCTCACTGGATTCGTTCTTAAAAATGTTTTTCATCATCCTCAGTCCTTAATGGTGATACTTAATGAATATCTTTGGCCTGTAGTGCAAAGATGAATGATTAAACTGATGAATCTCTTTGGCCCGTAGTGCAAAGATGAACAGGTGTTGAGATGAACATGACCAACTGGTGATACAAATGAATATCTTTGGCCTGTAGTGCAAAGATGATTAAAGATGTATATTGATTGTTGTTACAGAGATGAAATATTGATGATGAACTTTTAAACCTTAGAAGACAGTAGAATTCATTCTCTACGCGACTCTTCTAATGGATTGTTGTTTCCACTGCATTTGTTGATCTAAAACTTGTTGTCTATTGTATTCTATTAGATTTTTTCCTGCTGAAGACTAACGATAATTTTTTGTATATTATCTTAGTCATGATATTCTTTACTGGGCTAGTTGAGGTCACCATTTTCCTTTTTGTTCCATTTTTCTTCTCAGGAGGTGAGAACATAGCAGGATCGAGTCGGGGTATGGAGTGAGGTTTCTAGAAAGATGTTTTAGCAGTCCTCACTATTTCTGTAAAATAGTGTTTGAATAATTGCAATGAGGACTTATTTACGTGTGGATATTGTCTAGAAGACAATATTTGTAATTAAACTCACAGTATGTATTGTCGTATTTCACACGACATTTGTTTTATTGAAGTTGTAGTTTGCTTTATGTACCATGTATTTGGCGACTCAGAATGGGTGTTGTATACCTGTTTTGGGGGCGTCACATTAACTGCAAAATAAGGCATACTTAATTAAAAAGTTGTTTATATTACACATCTCTATATCATAGATGCTAACAACTTAAGAAAACACAAAAGTCCTATTTTGATTATGAGTTTTAATATTATATTTATTATTCCCTCCGTAATATGATAAAAAATTTAGTTGACTTTTTATGTATATTAAAAATATAAAAATAAAAAAATTTATTCATATTTAAATTTTTATTTAATTGTATAATTTATTTTACATAATTAATAATATTTCATAAATATGCATTTAAAATAAAAATACGACAATTGAACTTAATATATGGCTAGGGCAGGGGCAAAACTGCTCTCGAGATAGTAATTAACCTTTAACAAAAAGATATTAAAGTGAATTTTATATAGTTATATAAACAAACTAGTACTAATATATAGTGAATTTTATATAGTTATATAGTGTAAATTATGTGACTTGTGTTGAATACGCCTTCAAAAAAGTCACAATCCGTACCAAATAGAATTATTTTGTAACAATCCTTGTATCTGTAGATATGTAATAATCCTAGATATTTTTAAAAGTTAAATAAATTATATTAATTTTAAAAAATTAAATTTGATTATGTACTTTAAAATAATTTATAATACTATTAGAATTTTAATTGATTGAGATATGTAGTTAATGTAGGTAATTAGAATTATTGTTTATTATAAATTATTTTATTATTTTTATTATTTATTATTATTACTATTTTTGGTGTAGCAAGATTTTGTAAATAAGTAAATAAATAAAGGAAGAAGCTTGCGGCCCGACCCGACCTGGGCCACGGGCCTCACAATTTCAACCAGTCAAAACCCGGGTCATTTTGGACCCGGCCCGAGCCCGGTCCGTCCGCCTGTTTGTCACCTCTAAAAGGGGCACACTTCGAATTTTTTGCCCTGGGCCTTGTAAAACCCAGGACCGGCTCTGCCGATCGACGATCTTGAGTTTTAGAAAGGTTTCACAAATGTTTTCAGAATGATTTTAAAACATTTGATAGTGTACTGGAGGTGACGATCTTGTTTGCTTCAGCTACGTGGTTGACTGGTGGTGGGATTCTTTGGGAGGATGATAGTGTACTGCTATGAAGTTTATCTAATAATATATATTGTCTTTATTAGTTAATTTGTAAGTTGATTCTTAGGTTTTCTTAAATTAAGATAAAAAAATAGTAGTTATGTAAGACCCCAAATTATTAATAAATAAAATTTATTTTCCTTTATTTATTATTTTGAAATAGTAAGGGTTGATTTGATTAATGTGGAAAGTTATGGGTAAAATGCGCAAATATTTCGAATAAGCAGGTAGTTATAAAATATTCATTGTTGTCGGGGAATATTCGTTTGGTCGTGGAATATTCTTGCTGTCGGGGAATATTCGTACGACGGCGCAGTCTTTTGTGGGTCCCATAACGGAAAGCGATTGGATGAAGAAAACGACAAAAATGAGTTGTTTATAAATAACAGCGTAGTTGTTACCGTTAATACTGTTGGAATACCCAGTGGTTAAAACACGGTAATACGTGTTGTTGCACAGTAGCACACGGTATTGCACCAATTATTGACTCTTACGTAAGAAGGCACTACTCAATAATTGTTACAGTAATTACTGTTCAGTATTTTATTGATTCAATAATTGCTGCATTGATATTTTATATTACTGTTGTTTCAATAATTGTCACTACACAGTATTTTTCATTATCGAAGCAATAATTCATATTATCTGAATAATATTATTTGATAACATTATTGGCAATGTCTAGAAAGTTCTGTCTAAGGAGAGGTTTGGTCACCTAATTGCGCGCCAGTAAGGAGAAATTCTTATTGGAAAGCCCCCTCTTTCCTGGGAACGGCCTGGTTGCTAGTATTGTGATTCTGTAATATTATTTGTGAATAATTAAATTATTGATTTATATGATGAGGAAAATATTGATTTTATGTGGATATAGATGGAGAAAATTTTTATTGTGACAATTATTGAAGATTAATATTTTATCTTTTTCTGATAAAATAATTCATTTAAATATATTATTTAATAATATATTAACGGTGATATTTTTACGATGAATGTGGGATATATGAGTATATGAGGAGAAAGAGTATTTTTGTTGCGATGAATATTAAAAACAGATTTTATGTGTCGGTGGACCCTATTTATTGACTGAAATTTGATTATAGCCTGTAAAATCATCCGTTTGTGGATTTTGGTCAACTTCTGTTTGGAATTTGGAAAAACTTTCTTCTGCAAAGTTGTGCAGAATTGAATTTCCTATAAAAACTCGCGAGATTTGAATTTTCTGATAAAAGGGCTATTTATTATGAATTATTGAAGTTCTGAAGCTCCGAAATAATTGATTTTTGGAAGTTTAAAATATTTTTAATTAGAAAAACGTTTTTTTTACTTCTTCTAGAAGGGAGCATGTGATTTGAATGTGTTGAATGCAGATTTTCAGATTCAAGAAGTGTACGTAGAGAATTTATAATAATTATTATTATTTTATTAAATTTTCTGCTTTGGTGTTCTAAGCAATTTCCTATAAATAGGTGCTTAGGTTAGAATTGAAAATCACACCAGAAACTGAAGTTTTCTCTCTCTATATTATCGAGCGTATTCTCGTGAGTATTTTGAGTATACTTTGAGTATTGTTATACGGTGCAAGTTCAAGTCATAGCCTGAATCCGGTGTTTCAACTAGAAGTACTGTCTTTCGAGGTAAGGGATGTTATTTTCTTCTCAAATGATATTATTTCTTCAATATCATGATGCTGAAATATTGGTTGAAACTTTTTATCAAATTTGGAACTTTTTCATGTCGGGGTTACTATTCATGAGTTACTATTCACGAGTTACTATTCATGAGTTACTATTCACGAGTTACTATTCACGAGTACTATTCACGAAGCGTGAAGATGTTTTTTGTGAAATTTCTATCTTTTGGTGTCGGAGTTACTATTCACGTATACGGCACTATTCACGTATACGACACTATTCACGAATACGACACTATTCACCGAAAAAATGAAATTTCTTCTTTTTGTCCAAAATATCTATTCTGGATACTAGTTTTGATTGTATCCATGTTTTGATCATTCTTGAATTTTACTTCAGTATGATTATTTATAAAGTATTTTTGAACTCGGATTGTTTAGAGTACGAATCCTTAGTACTTGTTATTTTGTTTCACTGGATTCGTTTCCTTTAAAATATTTTTCATCATCCTCAGTCCTAAATGATGGTGTTACTGAATATCTTTGGCCTGTAGTGCAAAGATGGTTGATTTTATTATGAATATCTTTGGCCCGTAGTGCAAAGATGTACAGGTGTTGAGATGAACATGAACAATTGATGAATATCTTTGGCCCGTAGTGCAAAGATGAACAGGTGTTTAGATGAACATGACCGACTGATGAATATCTTTGGCCTGTAGTGCAAAGATGAATATTTGATTTGATTTGAGATATATATTGATTGATGTTACAGGGATAAAATATTGATGATGGACTTTTAAATTCATAGATGTTAGTAGATTTTATTCTCTACTTAACTCTTCTAATGAATTGTTGTTTCCGCTGCAGTTGTTGATCTAAAACTTGTTGTCTATTGTATTCTATCAGATTTTTCCCTGTTGAAGACTAACGATAATTTGTTGTATATTATCTTAGTCATAATATTCTTTACTGGGCTAGTTGAGCTCACCCTTTTCCTTGTTGTTCCATTTTTTCTCAGGAGGCGAGAATGTAGCGAGTACTAGTCGGGGTATGGAATGAAGGTTCTAGAGAGAGTTGTTTAGTAGTCCTCACCATTTTTTTTGTAAAATTATGTATCAATAATTATGATGGGGATTTATTTGCATGTGGATATTGTCTAGATGACAATGTTTGTATTCAAACTCACAGCTTATGGGTTGTAAAAGTTGTAGTTGTTTCTGTACCATGTATTTGACGACACAGAATGGGTTGGGTGGAATGGACCTATTTTGGGGTTGTCACAGTTGGTATCAGAGCCATAAGTAAAGAGCCCCGAGCCTCTATCTGGTGACTTCCTGTTGATGGGGATGCACCGAAGCCAGACTCTCCGTAGGGGACGCCGTTCTGCGGTGGCAAACTGATAGGTACCATTGTGAGGTGTTGTGGTTGAAGCACCATGAGAGTCACAGTTGGTATCAGAGCTTAGGGATATGATCTCTGGCGGAGATCGGGGAATAGAACTAGGAGGGGAGAGACGAGTAAATCCTTCGCTAGTGTGTTCTACCTAAGCTTATTTGTTGATCGGTCATAATATAGGGGTATTATGTGACTTGTTAATTTGTTTAATTAACCCTTGTTTTATGGCAGTATTTGAGAATGTCGACTGAGAATATTAACAGTGGAGTTAATGAGACCGTGGAGATGCCTGTACTTACCAACGAGGAGAATGTGCAACAGGCTGGCAATGTTCCTCCTGTGAATAACACCACTGAGCAGACGATGAACGAAGGGATGTTTAGGAGCTTTTTGCAGTTCATGCAAAATCAAACGAGGGAGACTCGTGTACAGAATACGGGTGGAAATGATAGCAACGCGCGGCTTGTCACAGCCAAGCAGTTCAAAGAGTTGGGACCACCAGAATTTTTGGGAAAGCCGGATCCGATTAATGCGGAGACGTGGGTCAAGCAAATTACCAAGATATTGATGTCTTGGGATGCACGGAGGAACAGAAGGTTCCATTCGCCACCTTTATGTTCCGTGGCGAGGCAGACTACTGGTGGGAGTCTGTGAAGCGTACACATCCAGCCGCACTCAGCATGTCATGGGAGACGTTTCAGAAACTTTTCAACGAAAAATACTTTCCTGAAAGTATTCGCCATATGAAGGAAGTGGAGTTTATTAGACTAGAGCAGAATAACATGACGGTGTCCCAGTACGAGGCAAAGTTTGCGGAGTTATCCAGGTTTGCACCTCATTTGGTGGAGAATGAGGAACGTATGACGCGGATGTTTCTGAGAGGTTTGAAACCCGGCATACGTCAGTATCTCATTTCTCATAAATTTTCTATCTATTCAGATGTTGTCAACAGGGCTCAGTTGTTAGAGCGAGATAACGAGTACGTTCAACCGAGGGACCATAACCAGGATCATACCGAAGATAGCAGTCATCAGAATAACGATAACCAGCGGAGAAAGAAGAATATGGACAAAGGCGGTAACCACTCTGGTGGTAATCGTGGCCATGAAAATAGAAGAAGCGAGTCGGGAGGAGATTTTAAAAAGAGGAGATTTAACAACGACCATGTGAAGACGACAGTGCCAGCAGCAACTGGTTCCAAGGGAGGAGAAAGACCACCGGTCGTATGTTACAAATGCGGGAAAGAGGGACATATCAGTCCAAACTGCCCACAACAGTTCAAGGTATGCTATAATTGTGGAAAGGAAGGACATATCGCTCGAGAGTGTACGGTAGCGAAACCAATTCCAGCGGGGATGGTGATTCAAAAGGCTATCCCAGAAAAGTCAAAGTCAATGGTTCCTGGAAGAGCGTTTGTCGTGACCGGTCAAAATGCGAGGAACCCGAACGAAGTTAGCACGGGTTAGTTAATTATAATTCTTGCGAAGTTTATACCTTACTAGGTACCGGTTCTACCCATTCTTTTATCTCTCTTGCTTGCGTTCAACGTTTGAACTTGACTATGGAGAAATTAGACTTTGACCTATTTATGGAGACTCCATTAGGAGAAACTTTCATTACATCCGTTGTTTAGAAATCTTGCTTGATTCAAGTTGGCACTATCACATTACCTGTTAACCTTATTTCTATAGAGATATTTGCTTTTGATGTGATTTTAAGGTTAACTACTCATCATGCCAAAATTAATTGCTTTTGTAAGGTTGTTAGTTTTCATATTCCTAAGCAACCTGATATTCGAACTCAAGCAATCAAACCATTGAAGTCAAACATTTTTATATCAAGCCATGAAGTCATTCGTTTATTGAAAAACGGATGTCAAGTTTTCTTAGTTCATGTTATGGATTTGAATAAAGACACGTCAGATTTGAATAATATTCCTGTTGTTAATGATTTTTCCTGACGTATTTCCTGAAGAATTTCTTGGCCTACTCCCAGAGCGTGATATTAAATTTTGTATCGACTTTGAATTCGGTACAAAACCCATTTCTAAAATCTCATATCGAATGGCTCCTATTGAACTTCAGGAGTTAAAAACCCAACTGTAGAAGTTGATACCCGAGCCTTTATCTTGTGACTTCTTTTGTGGAATACACAGAAGCCAGACTTTCCGTAGGGGATGCCATATTCGTACGGTGGTAAATTGATAGGTGTTATTGTAACGTGCTATCCAAGGTTGGGATATGAGTCACAGTTGAGAACAACCTAAGTCGGTAATCGAAATACGTAGCTTTCTAGGCTTAGTTGGTTATTATCGGAGATTCGTTGAAGAATATTCTCGAATCGCTATTCCATTAACGCAGCTGACTCGTAGAGATACAAAATTCGAATGGAGCAAGGAATGTGGGAAGAGCTTCGAAGAACTCAAGAGGAGACTCATTTCAGCACATGTTCTGACCATGCCATCCTGGAAAAGTGAACGTGGTAGCTGACGTGTTGAGTAGAAGATCGTATACAAGTACGAGTACGATATTGTCAAAGACTCATTTCGTATAATTTAGAGATGGAGATGAAAACTCTAGGTATCCACGTGATGATATACGAGTATAATCGACTTTAATCGATAAAGTTAAAGTTGTTCAAGCTACACACCGGAGCTGGTGAATATGAAGAAGCAGGTGCAAGAAGTTGTTATTCCAAAAAACGAGAATTGGCGATGTGAGCAAAGCTCAAACCTTCGATTTATTAATCCATTTAAAATTCTCGATCGAATAGGAATTATGGCCTATAGACTCGTTTTACTGCTAAGTATGACGCATGTTCATAACGTTTTGCACGTATCGATGTTACGTAAATATGTGGACGACCCGAACCACGTCATTGAGTTAGAACCGTACGAAATAGCCGAAGACTTAACGTACGAGGAGGTACCTGTCAAGATCTTAGATAGGAAAGAGGATGTCCTATGTACCGAGGTTATACCACAAGTTTTGTGGAGAAACCATGCTATTAAGGAAATGACCTGGGGGTTGGAAACGGAAATGAAAGCGAGGTATCTTTACCTTTTCGAAGCACCAGTTACGTACGTCAATTTCGAGGACGAAATTTCATAAGGAGGGGAGGTTGTAAGACCCCAAATTATTAATAAATAAAATTTATTTTCCTTTATTTATTATTTTGAAATAGTAAGGGTTGATTTGATTAATGTGGAAAGTTATGGGTAAAATGCGCAAATATTTCGAATAAGCAGGTGGTTATAAAATATTCATTGTTGTCGGGGAATATTCGTTTGGTCGTGGAATATTCTTGCTGTCGGGGAATATTCGTACGACGGCGCAGTCTTTTGTGGGTCCCATAACGGAAAGCGATTGGATGAAGAAAACGACAAAAATGAGTTGTTTATAAATAACAGCGTAGTTGTTACCGTTAATACTGTTGGAATACCCAGTGGTTAAAACACGGTAATACGTGTTGTTGCACAGTAGCACACGGTATTGCACCAATTATTGACTCTTACGTAAGAAGGCACTACTCAATAATTGTTACAGTAATTACTGTTCAGTATTTTATTGATTCAATAATTGCTGCATTGATATTTTATATTACTGTTGTTTCAATAATTGTCATTACACAGTATTTTTCATTATCGAAGCAATAATTCATATTATCTGAATAATATTATTTGATAACATTATTGGCAATGTCTAGAAAGTTCTGTCTAAGGAGAGGTTTGGTCACCTAATTGCGCGCCAGTAAGGAGAAATTCTTATTGGAAAGCCCCCTCTTTCCTGGGAACGGCCTGGTTGCTAGTATTGTGATTCTGTAATATTATTTGTGAATAATTAAATTATTGATTTATATGATGAGGAAAATATTGATTTTATGTGGATATAGATGGAGAAAATTTTTATTGTGACAATTATTGAAGATTAATATTTTATCTTTTTCTGATAAAATAATTCATTTAAATATATTATTTTAATAATATATTAACGGTGATATTTTTACGATGAATGTGGGATATATGAGTATATGAGGAGAAAGAGTATTTTTGTTGCGATGAATATTAAAAACAGATTTTATGTGTCGGTGGACCCTATTTATTGACTGAAATTTGATTATAGCCTGTAAAATCATCCGTTTGTGGATTTTGGTCAACTTCTGTTTGGAATTTGGAAAAACTTTCTTCTGCAAAGTTGTGCAGAATTGAATTTCCTATAAAAACTCGCGAGATTTGAATTTTCTGATAAAAGGGCTATTTATTATGAATTATTGAAGTTCTGAAGCTCCGAAATAATTGATTTTGGAAGTTTAAAATATTTTTAATTAGAAAAACGTTTTTTTTACTTCTTCTAGAAGGGAGCATGTGATTTGAATGTGTTGAATGCAGATTTTCAGATTCAAGAAGTGTACGTAGAGAATTTATAATAATTATTATTATTTTATTAAATTTTCTGCTTTGGTGTTCTAAGCAATTTCCTATAAATAGGTGCTTAGGTTAGAATTGAAAATCACACCAGAAACTGAAGTTTTCTCTCTCTATATTATCGAGCGTATTCTCGTGAGTATTTTGAGTATACTTTGAGTATTGTTATACGGTGCAAGTTCAAGTCATAGCCTGAATCCGGTGTTTCAACTAGAAGTACTGTCTTTCGAGGTAAGGGATGTTATTTTCTTCTCAAATGATATTATTTCTTCAATATCATGATGCTGAAATATTGGTTGAAACTTTTTATCAAATTTGGAACTTTTTCATGTCGGGGTTACTATTCATGAGTTACTATTCACGAGTTACTATTCATGAGTTACTATTCACGAGTTACTATTCACGAGTACTATTCACGAAGCGTGAAGATGTTTTTTGTGAAATTTCTATCTTTTGGTGTCGGAGTTACTATTCACGTATACGGCACTATTCACGTATACGACACTATTCACGAATACGACACTATTCACCGAAAAAATGAAATTTCTTCTTTTTGTCCAAAATATCTATTCTGGATACTAGTTTGATTGTATCCATGTTTTGATCATTCTTGAATTTTACTTCAGTATGATTATTTATAAAGTATTTTTGAACTCGGATTGTTTAGAGTACGAATCCTTAGTACTTGTTATTTTGTTTCACTGGATTCGTTTCCTTTAAAATATTTTTCATCATCCTCAGTCCTAAATGATGGTGTTACTGAATATCTTTGGCCTGTAGTGCAAAGATGGTTGATTTTATTATGAATATCTTTGGCCCGTAGTGCAAAGATGTACAGGTGTTGAGATGAACATGAACAATTGATGAATATCTTTGGCCCGTAGTGCAAAGATGAACAGGTGTTTAGATGAACATGACCGACTGATGAATATCTTTGGCCTGTAGTGCAAAGATGAATATTTGATTTGATTTGAGATATATATTGATTGATGTTACAGGGATAAAATATTGATGATGGACTTTTAAATTCATAGATGTTAGTAGATTTTATTCTCTACTTAACTCTTCTAATGAATTGTTGTTTCCGCTGCAGTTGTTGATCTAAAACTTGTTGTCTATTGTATTCTATCAGATTTTTCCCTGTTGAAGACTAACGATAATTTGTTGTATATTATCTTAGTCATAATATTCTTTACTGGGCTAGTTGAGCTCACCCTTTTCCTTGTTGTTCCATTTTTTCTCAGGAGGCGAGAATGTAGCGAGTACTAGTCGGGGTATGGAATGAAGGTTCTAGAGAGAGTTGTTTAGTAGTCCTCACCATTTTTTTTGTAAAATTATGTATCAATAATTATGATGGGGATTTATTTGCATGTGGATATTGTCTAGATGACAATGTTTGTATTCAAACTCACAGCTTATGGGTTGTAAAAGTTGTAGTTGTTTCTGTACCATGTATTTGACGACACAGAATGGGTTGGGTGGAATGGACCTATTTTGGGGTTGTCACAGTTGGTATCAGAGCCATAAGTAAAGAGCCCCGAGCCTCTATCTGGTGACTTCCTGTTGATGGGGATGCACCGAAGCCAGACTCTCCGTAGGGGACGCCGTTCTGCGGTGGCAAACTGATAGGTACCATTGTGAGGTGCTGTGGTTGAAGCACCATGAGAGTCACAGTTGGTATCAGAGCTTAGGGATATGATCTCTGGCGGAGATCGGGGAATAGAACTAGGAGGGGAGAGACTAGTAAATCCTTCGCTAGTGTGTCCTACCTAAGCTTATTTGTTGAGTCGGTCATAATATAGGGGTATTATGTGACTTGTTAATTTGTTTAATTAACCCTTGTTTTATGGCAGTATTTGAGAATGTCGACTGAGAATATTAACAGTGGAGTTAATGAGACCGTGGAGATGCCTGTACTTACCAACGAGGAGAATGTGCAACAGGCTGGCAATGTTCCTCCTGTGAATAACACCACTGAGCAGACGATGAACGAAGGGATGTTTAGGAGCTTTTTGCAGTTCATGCAAAATCAAACGAGGGAGACTCGTGTACAGAATACGGTGGAAATGATAGCAACGCGCGGCTTGTCACAGCCAAGCAGTTCAAAGAGTTGGGACCACCAGAATTTTGGGAAAGCCGGATCCGATTCATGCGGAGACGTGGGTCAAGCAAATTACCAAGATATTCGATGTCTTGGGATGCACGGAGGAACAGAAGGTTCCATTCGCCACCTTTATGTTCCGTGGCGAGGCAGACTACTGGTGGGAGTCTGTGAAGCGTACACATCCAGCCGCACTCAGCATGTCATGGGAGACGTTTCAGAAACTTTTCAACGAAAAATACTTTCCTGAAAGTATTCGCCATATGAAGGAAGTGGAGTTTATTAGACTAGAGCAGAATAACATGACGGTGTCCCAGTACGAGGCGAAGTTCGCGGAGTTATCCAGGTTTGCACCTCATTTGGTGGAGAATGAGGAACGTATGACGCGGATGTTTCTGAGAGGTTTGAAACCCGGCATACGTCAGTATCTCATTTCTCATAAATTTTCTATCTATTCAGATGTTGTCAACAGGGCTCAGTTGTTAGAGCGAGATAACGAGTACGTTCAACCGAGGGACCATAACCAGGATCATACCGAAGATAGCAGTCATCAGAATAACGATAACCAGCGGAGAAAGAAGAATATGGACAAAGGCGGTAACCACTCTGGTGGTAATCGTGGCCATGAAAATAGAAGAAGCGAGTCGGGAGGAGATTTTAAAAAGAGGAGATTTAACAACGACCATGTGAAGACGACAGTGCCAGCAGCAACTGGTTCCAAGGGAGGAGAAAGACCACCGGTCGTATGTTACAAATGCGGGAAAGAGGGACATATCAGCCCAAACTGCCCACAACAGTTCAAGGTATGCTATAATTGTGGAAAGGAAGGACATATCGCTCGAGAGTGTACGGTAGCGAAACCAATTCCAGCGGGGATGGTGATTCAAAAGGCTATCCCAGAAAAGTCAAAGTCAACGGTTCCTGGAAGAGCGTTTGTCGTGACCGGTCAAAATGCGAGGAACCCGAACGAAGTTAGCACGGGTTAGTTAATTATAATTCTTGCGAAGTTTATACCTTACTAGGTACCGGTTCTACCCATTCTTTTATCTCTCTTGCTTGCGTTCAACGTTTGAACTTGACTACGGAGAAATTAGACTTTGACCTATTTATGGAGACTCCGTTAGGAGAAACTTTCATTACATCCGTTGTTTAGAAATCTTGCTTGATTCAAGTTGGCACTATCACATTACCTGTTAACCTTATTTCTATAGAGATATTTGCTTTTGATGTGATTTTAAGGTTAACTACTCATCATGCCAAAATTAATTGCTTTTGTAAGGTTGTTAGTTTTCATATTCCTAAGCAACCTGATATTCGAACTCAAGCAATCAAACCATTGAAGTCAAACATTTTATATCAAGCCATGAAGTCATTCGTTTATTGAAAAACGGATGTCAAGTTTTCTTAGTCATGTTATGGACTTTGAACTAAAGGACACGTCAGATTTGAATGATATTCCTGTTGTTAATGATTTTCCTGACTGTATTTCCTGAAGAATTTCTTGGCCTACTCCCAGAGCGTGATATTAAATTTTGTATCGACTTTGAATCGGTACAAAACCCATTTCTAAAATCTCATATCGAATGGCTCCTATTGAACTTCAGGAGTTAAAAACCCAACTGTAGAAGTTGATACCCGAGCCTTTATCTGGTGACTTCTTTGTGGAATACACAGAAGCCAGACTTTCCGTAGGGGATGCCATATTCGTACGGTGGTAAATGATAGGTGTTATTGTAACGTGCTATCCAAGGTTGGGATATGAGTCACAGTTGAGAACAACCTAAGTCGGTAATCGAAATACGTAGCTTTCTAGGCTTAGTTGATTATTATCGGAGATTCGTTGAAGGATATTCTCGAATCGCTATTCCATTAACGCAAGCTGACTCGTAGAGATACAAAATTCGAATGGAGCAAGGAATGTGGGAAGAGCTTCGAAGAACTCAAGAGGAGACTCATTTCAGCACATGTTCTGACCATGCCATCCTGGAAAAGTGAACGTGGTAGCTGACGTGTTGAGTAGAAGATCGTATACAAGTACGAGTACGATATTGTCAAAGACTCATTTCGTATAATTTAGAGATGGAGATGAAAACTCTAGGTATCCACGTGATGATATACGAGTATAATCGACTTTAATCGATAAAGTTAAAGTTGTTCAAGCTACACACCGGAGCTGGTGAATATGAAGAAGCAGGTAGCAAGAAGTTGTTATTCCAAAAGCGAGAATTGGCGATGTGAGCAAAGCTCAAACCTTCGATTTATTAATCCATTTGAAATTCTCGATCGAATAGGAACTGTGGCCTATAGACTCGTTTTATCGCCAAGTATGTCGCGTGTTTATAACGTTTTTTTATGTACCGATGTGGACGACTCGAACCATGTCATTGAGTTAGAACCGGACGAAATAGCTGAAGACTTAACGTACGAGGAGGTACCTGTCAAGATGTTGGATGGGAAGAAGCATGTCCTACGCACGAAGGTCATACCACAAGTTAAAGTTTGTGGAGGAATCATGCTTATAGAGGAAATGACCTTGGAGTTGGAAACGGAAATGAAAGCGAGGTATCTTACCTTTTCGAAACACCAGTTACGTACGTCAATTTCGAGGACGAAATTTCATAAGGAGGGGAGGTTGTAAGACCCCAAATTATTAATAAATAAATTTATTTTCCTTTATTTATTATTTTGAAATAGTAAGGGTTGATTTGATTAATGTGGAAAGTTATGGGTAAAATGCGCAAATATTTCGAATAAGCAGGTGGTTATAAAATATTCATTGTTGTCGGGGAATATTCGTTTGGTCGTGGAATATTCTTGCTGTCGGGGAATATTCGTACGACGGCGCAGTCTTTTGTGGGTCCCATAACGGAAAGCGATTGGATGAAGAAAACGACAAAATAGAGTTGTTTATAAATAACAGGCGTAGTTGTTACCGTTAATACTGTTGGAATACCCAGTGGTTAAAACACGGTAATACGCGTTGTTGCACAGTAGCACACGGTATTGCACCAATTATTGACTCTTACGTAAGAAGGCACTACTCAATAATTGTTACAGTAATTACTGTTCAGTATTTTTATTGATTCAATAATTGCTGCATTGATATTTTATATTACTGTTGTTTCAATAATTGTCACTACACAGTATTTTCATTATCGAAGCAATAATTCATATTATCTGAATAATATTATTTGATAACATTATTGGCAATGTCTAGAAAGTTCTGTCTAAGGAGAGGTTTGGTCACCTAATTGCGCGCCAGTAAGGAGAAATTCTTATTGGAAAGCCCCCTCTTTCCTGGGAACGGCCTGGTTGCTAGTATTGTGATTCTGTAATATTATTTGTGAATAATTAAATTATTGATTTATATGATGAGGAAAATATTGATTTTATGTGGATATAGATGGAGAAAATTTTTATTGTGACAATTATTGAAGATTAATATTTTATCTTTTTCTGATAAAATAATTCATTTAAATATATTATTTTAATAATATATTAACGGTGATATTTTTACGATGAATGTGGGATATATGAGTATATGAGGAGAAAGAGTATTTTTGTTGCGATGAATATTAAAAACAGATTTTATGTGTCGGTGGACCCTATTTATTGACTGAAATTTGATTATAGCCTGTAAAATCATCCGTTTGTGGATTTTGGTCAACTTCTGTTTGGAATTTGGAAAAACTTTCTTCTGCAAAGTTGTGCAGAATTGAATTTCCTATAAAAACTCGCGAGATTTGAATTTTCTGATAAAAGGGCTATTTATTATGAATTATTGAAGTTCTGAAGCTCCGAAATAATTGATTTTTGGAAGTTTAAAATATTTTTAATTAGAAAAACGTTTTTTTTACTTCTTCTAGAAGGGAGCATGTGATTTGAATGTGTTGAATGCAGATTTTCAGATTCAAGAAGTGTACGTAGAGAATTTATAATAATTATTATTATTTTATTAAATTTTCTGCTTTGGTGTTCTAAGCAATTTCCTATAAATAGGTGCTTAGGTTAGAATTGAAAATCACACCAGAAACTGAAGTTTTCTCTCTCTATATTATCGAGCGTATTCTCGTGAGTATTTTGAGTATACTTTGAGTATTGTTATACGGTGCAAGTTCAAGTCATAGCCTGAATCCGGTGTTTCAACTAGAAGTACTGTCTTTCGAGGTAAGGGATGTTATTTTCTTCTCAAATGATATTATTTCTTCAATATCATGATGCTGAAATATTGGTTGAAACTTTTTATCAAATTTGGAACTTTTTCATGTCGGGGTTACTATTCATGAGTTACTATTCACGAGTTACTATTCATGAGTTACTATTCACGAGTTACTATTCACGAGTACTATTCACGAAGCGTGAAGATGTTTTTTGTGAAATTTCTATCTTTTGGTGTCGGAGTTACTATTCACGTATACGGCACTATTCACGTATACGACACTATTCACGAATACGACACTATTCACCGAAAAATGAAATTTCTTCTTTTTGTCCAAAATATCTATTCTGGATACTAGTTTTGATTGTATCCATGTTTTGATCATTCTTGAATTTTACTTCAGTATGATTATTTATAAAGTATTTTTGAACTCGGATTGTTTAGAGTACGAATCCTTAGTACTTGTTATTTTGTTTCACTGGATTCGTTTCCTTTAAAATATTTTTCATCATCCTCAGTCCTAAATGATGGTGTTACTGAATATCTTTGGCCTGTAGTGCAAAGATGGTTGATTTTATTATGAATATCTTTGGCCCGTAGTGCAAAGATGTACAGGTGTTGAGATGAACATGAACAATTGATGAATATCTTTGGCCCGTAGTGCAAAGATGAACAGGTGTTTAGATGAACATGACCGACTGATGAATATCTTTGGCCTGTAGTGCAAAGATGAATATTTGATTTGATTTGAGATATATATTGATTGATGTTACAGGGATAAAATATTGATGATGGACTTTTAAATTCATAGATGTTAGTAGATTTTATTCTCTACTTAACTCTTCTAATGAATTGTTGTTTCCGCTGCAGTTGTTGATCTAAAACTTGTTGTCTATTGTATTCTATCAGATTTTTCCCTGTTGAAGACTAACGATAATTTGTTGTATATTATCTTAGTCATAATATTCTTTACTGGGCTAGTTGAGCTCACCCTTTTCCTTGTTGTTCCATTTTTTCTCAGGAGGCGAGAATGTAGCGAGTACTAGTCGGGGTATGGAATGAAGGTTCTAGAGAGAGTTGTTTAGTAGTCCTCACCATTTTTTTTGTAAAATTATGTATCAATAATTATGATGGGGATTTATTTGCATGTGGATATTGTCTAGATGACAATGTTTGTATTCAAACTCACAGCTTATGGGTTGTAAAAGTTGTAGTTGTTTCTGTACCATGTATTTGACGACACAGAATGGGTTGGGTGGAATGGACCTATTTTGGGGTTGTCACAGTTGGTATCAGAGCCATAAGTAAAGAGCCCCGAGCCTCTATCTGGTGACTTCCTGTTGATGGGGATGCACCGAAGCCAGACTCTCCGTAGGGGACGCCGTTCTGCGGTGGCAAACTGATAGGTACCATTGTGAGGTGTTGTGGTTGAAGCACCATGAGAGTCACAGTTGGTATCAGAGCTTAGGGATATGATCTCTGGCGGAGATCGGGGAATAGAACTAGGAGGGGAGAGACGAGGTAAATCCTTCGCTAGTGTGTTCTACCTAAGCTTATTTGTTGATCGGTCATAATATAGGGGTATTATGTGACTTGTTAATTTGTTTAATTAACCCTTGTTTTATGGCAGTATTTGAGAATGTCGACTGAGAATATTAACAGTGGAGTTAATGAGACCGTGGAGATGCCTGTACTTACCAACGAGGAGAATGTGCAACAGGCTGGCAATGTTCCTCCTGTGAACAACACCACTGAGCAGACGATGAACGAAGGGATGTTTAGGAGCTTTTTGCAGTTCATGCAAAATCAAACGAGGGAGACTCGTGTACAGAATACGGGTGGAAATGATAGCAACGCGCGGCTTGTCACAGCCAAGCAGTTCAAAGAGTTGGGACCACCAGAATTTTTGGGAAAGCCGGATCCGATAATGCGGAGACGTGGGTCAAGCAAATTACCAAGATATTCGATGTCTTGGGATGCACGGAGGAACAGAAGGTTCCATTCGCCACCTTTATGTTCCGTGGCGAGGCAGACTACTGGTGGGAGTCTGTGAAGCGTACACATCCAGCCGCACTCAGCATGTCATGGGAGACGTTTCAGAAACTTTTCAACGAAAAATACTTTCCTGAAAGTATTCGCCATATGAAGGAAGTGGAGTTTATTAGACTAGAGCAGAATAACATGACGGTGTCCCAGTACGAGGCAAAGTTTGCGGAGTTATCCAGGTTTGCACCTCATTTGGTGGAGAATGAGGAACGTATGACGCGGATGTTTCTGAGAGGTTTGAAACCCGGCATACGTCAGTATCTCATTTCTCATAAATTTTCTATCTATTCAGATGTTGTCAACAGGGCTCAGTTGTTAGAGCGAGATAACGAGTACGTTCAACCGAGGGACCATAACCAGGATCATACCGAAGATAGCAGTCATCAGAATAACGATAACCAGCGGAGAAAGAAGAATATGGACAAAGGCGGTAACCACTCTGGTGGTAATCGTGGCCATGAAAATAGAAGAAGCGAGTCGGGAGGAGATTTTAAAAAGAGGAGATTTAACAACGACCATGTGAAGACGACAGTGCCAGCAGCAACTGGTTCCAAGGGAGGAGAAAGACCACCGGTCGTATGTTACAAATGCGGGAAAGAGGGACATATCAGTCCAAACTGCCCACAACAGTTCAAGGTATGCTATAATTGTGGAAAGGAAGGACATATCGCTCGAGAGTGTACGGTAGCGAAACCAATTCCAGCGGGGATGGTGATTCAAAAGGCTATCCCAGAAAAGTCAAAGTCAATGGTTCCTGGAAGAGCGTTTGTCGTGACCGGTCAAAATGCGAGGAACCCGAACGAAGTTAGCACGGGTTAGTTAATTATAATTCTTGCGAAGTTTATACCTTACTAGGTACCGGTTCTACCCATTCTTTTATCTCTCTTGCTTGCGTTCAACGTTTGAACTTGACTATGGAGAAATTAGACTTTGACCTATTTATGGAGACTCCATTAGGAGAAACTTTCATTACATCCGTTGTTTAGAAATCTTGCTTGATTCAAGTTGGCACTATCACATTACCTGTTAACCTTATTTCTATAGAGATATTTGCTTTTGATGTGATTTTAAGGTTAACTACTCATCATGCCAAAATTAATTGCTTTTGTAAGGTTGTTAGTTTTCATATTCCTAAGCAACCTGATATTCGAACTCAAGCAATCAAACCATTGAAGTCAAACATTTTTATATCAAGCCATGAAGTCATTCGTTTATTGAAAAACGGATGTCAAGTTTTCTTAGTTCATGTTATGGATTTGAATAAAGACACGTCAGATTTGAATAATATTCCTGTTGTTAATGATTTTCCTGACGTATTTCCTGAAGAATTTCTTGGCCTACTCCCAGAGCGTGATATTAAATTTTGTATCGACTTTGAATTCGGTACAAAACCCATTTCTAAAATCTCATATCGAATGGCTCCTATTGAACTTCAGGAGTTAAAAACCCAACTGTAGAAGTTGATACCCGAGCCTTTATCTTGTGACTTCTTTTGTGGAATACACAGAAGCCAGACTTTCCGTAGGGGATGCCATATTCGTACGGTGGTAAATTGATAGGTGTTATTGTAACGTGCTATCCAAGGTTGGGATATGAGTCACAGTTGAGAACAACCTAAGTCGGTAATCGAAATACGTAGCTTTCTAGGCTTAGTTGGTTATTATCGGAGATTCGTTGAAGAATATTCTCGAATCGCTATTCCATTAACGCAGCTGACTCGTAGAGATACAAAATTCGAATGGAGCAAGGAATGTGGGAAGAGCTTCGAAGAACTCAAGAGGAGACTCATTTCAGCACATGTTCTGACCATGCCATCCTGGAAAAGTGAACGTGGTAGCTGACGTGTTGAGTAGAAGATCGTATACAAGTACGAGTACGATATTGTCAAAGACTCATTTCGTATAATTTAGAGATGGAGATGAAAACTCTAGGTATCCACGTGATGATATACGAGTATAATCGACTTTAATCGATAAAGTTAAAGTTGTTCAAGCTACACACCGGAGCTGGTGAATATGAAGAAGCAGGTGCAAGAAGTTGTTATTCCAAAACGAGAATTGGCGATGTGAGCAAAGCTCAAACCTTCGATTTATTAATCCATTTAAATTCTCGATCGAATAGGAATTATGGCCTATAGACTCGTTTTACTGCTAAGTATGACGCATGTTCATAACGTTTTGCACGTATCGATGTTACGTAAATATGTGGACGACCCGAACCACGTCATTGAGTTAGAACCGTACGAAATAGCCGAAGACTTAACGTACGAGGAGGGTACCTGTCAAGATCTTAGATAGGAAAGAGGATGTCCTATGTACCGAGGTTATACCACAAGTTTTGTGGAGAAACCATGCTATTAAGGAAATGACCTGGGGGTTGGAAACGGAAATGAAAGCGAGGTATCTTTACCTTTTCGAAGCACCAGTTACGTACGTCAATTTCGAGGACGAAATTTCATAAGGAGGGGAGGTTGTAAGACCCCAAATTATTAATAAATAAAATTTATTTTCCTTTATTTATTATTTTGAAATAGTAAGGGTTGATTTGATTAATGTGGAAAGTTATGGGTAAAATGCGCAAATATTTCGAATAAGCAGGTGGTTATAAAATATTCATTGTTGTCGGGGAATATTCGTTTGGTCGTGGAATATTCTTGCTGTCGGGGAATATTCGTACGACGGCGCAGTCTTTTGTGGGTCCCATAACGGAAAGCGATTGGATGAAGAAAACGACAAAAATGAGTTGTTTATAAATAACAGCGTAGTTGTTACCGTTAATACTGTTGGAATACCCAGTGGTTAAAACACGGTAATACGTGTTGTTGCACAGTAGCACACGGTATTGCACCAATTATTGACTCTTACGTAAGAAGGCACTACTCAATAATTGTTACAGTAATTACTGTTCAGTATTTTATTGATTCAATAATTGCTGCATTGATATTTTATATTACTGTTGTTTCAATAATTGTCATTACACAGTATTTTTCATTATCGAAGCAATAATTCATATTATCTGAATAATATTATTTGATAACATTATTGGCAATGTCTAGAAAGTTCTGTCTAAGGAGAGGTTTGGTCACCTAATTGCGCGCCAGTAAGGAGAAATTCTTATTGGAAAGCCCCCTCTTTCCTGGGAACGGCCTGGTTGCTAGTATTGTGATTCTGTAATATTATTTGTGAATAATTAAATTATTGATTTATATGATGAGGAAAATATTGATTTTATGTGGATATAGATGGAGAAAATTTTTATTGTGACAATTATTGAAGATTAATATTTTATCTTTTTCTGATAAAATAATTCATTTAAATATATTATTTTAATAATATATTAACGGTGATATTTTTACGATGAATGTGGGATATATGAGTATATGAGGAGAAAGAGTATTTTTGTTGCGATGAATATTAAAACAGATTTTATGTGTCGGTGGACCCTATTTATTGACTGAAATTTGATTATAGCCTGTAAAATCATCCGTTTGTGGATTTTGGTCAACTTCTGTTTGGAATTTGGAAAAACTTTCTTCTGCAAAGTTGTGCAGAATTGAATTTCCTATAAAAACTCGCGAGATTTGAATTTTCTGATAAAAGGGCTATTTATTATGAATTATTGAAGTTCTGAAGCTCCGAAATAATTGATTTTTGGAAGTTTAAAATATTTTTAATTAGAAAAACGTTTTTTTTTACTTCTTCTAGAAGGGAGCATGTGATTTGAATGTGTTGAATGCAGATTTTCAGATTCAAGAAGTGTACGTAGAGAATTTATAATAATTATTATTATTTTATTAAATTTTCTGCTTTGGTGTTCTAAGCAATTTCCTATAAATAGGTGCTTAGGTTAGAATTGAAAATCACACCAGAAACTGAAGTTTTCTCTCTCTATATTATCGAGCGTATTCTCGTGAGTATTTTGAGTATACTTTGAGTATTGTTATACGGTGCAAGTTCAAGTCATAGCCTGAATCCGGTGTTTCAACTAGAAGTACTGTCTTTCGAGGTAAGGGATGTTATTTTCTTCTCAAATGATATTATTTCTTCAATATCATGATGCTGAAATATTGGTTGAAACTTTTTATCAAATTTGGAACTTTTTCATGTCGGGGTTACTATTCATGAGTTACTATTCACGAGTTACTATTCATGAGTTACTATTCACGAGTTACTATTCACGAGTACTATTCACGAAGCGTGAAGATGTTTTTTGTGAAATTTCTATCTTTTGGTGTCGGAGTTACTATTCACGTATACGGCACTATTCACGTATACGACACTATTCACGAATACGACACTATTCACCGAAAAAATGAAATTTCTTCTTTTTGTCCAAAATATCTATTCTGGATACTAGTTTTGATTGTATCCATGTTTTGATCATTCTTGAATTTTACTTCAGTATGATTATTTATAAAGTATTTTTGAACTCGGATTGTTTAGAGTACGAATCCTTAGTACTTGTTATTTTGTTTCACTGGATTCGTTTCCTTTAAAATATTTTTCATCATCCTCAGTCCTAAATGATGGTGTTACTGAATATCTTTGGCCTGTAGTGCAAAGATGGTTGATTTTATTATGAATATCTTTGGCCCGTAGTGCAAAGATGTACAGGTGTTGAGATGAACATGAACAATTGATGAATATCTTTGGCCCGTAGTGCAAAGATGAACAGGTGTTTAGATGAACATGACCGACTGATGAATATCTTTGGCCTGTAGTGCAAAGATGAATATTTGATTTGATTTGAGATATATATTGATTGATGTTACAGGGATAAAATATTGATGATGGACTTTTAAATTCATAGATGTTAGTAGATTTTATTCTCTACTTAACTCTTCTAATGAATTGTTGTTTCCGCTGCAGTTGTTGATCTAAAACTTGTTGTCTATTGTATTCTATCAGATTTTTCCCTGTTGAAGACTAACGATAATTTGTTGTATATTATCTTAGTCATAATATTCTTTACTGGGCTAGTTGAGCTCACCCTTTTCCTTGTTGTTCCATTTTTTCTCAGGAGGCGAGAATGTAGCGAGTACTAGTCGGGGTATGGAATGAAGGTTCTAGAGAGAGTTGTTTAGTAGTCCTCACCATTTTTTTTGTAAAATTATGTATCAATAATTATGATGGGGATTTATTTGCATGTGGATATTGTCTAGATGACAATGTTTGTATTCAAACTCACAGCTTATGGGTTGTAAAAGTTGTAGTTGTTTCTGTACCATGTATTTGACGACACAGAATGGGTTGGGTGGAATGGACCTATTTTGGGGTTGTCACAGTTGGTATCAGAGCCATAAGTAAAGAGCCCCGAGCCTCTATCTGGTGACTTCCTGTTGATGGGGATGCACCGAAGCCAGACTCTCCGTAGGGGACGCCGTTCTGCGGTGGCAAACTGATAGGTACCATTGTGAGGTGCTGTGGTTGAAGCACCATGAGAGTCACAGTTGGTATCAGAGCTTAGGGATATGATCTCTGGCGGAGATCGGGGAATAGAACTAGGAGGGGAGAGACGAGTAAATCCTTCGCTAGTGTGTTCTACCTAAGCTTATTTGTTGATCGGTCATAATATAGGGGTATTATGTGACTTGTTAATTTGTTTAATTAACCCTTGTTTTATGGCAGTATTTGAGAATGTCGACTGAGAATATTAACAGTGGAGTTAATGAGACCGTGGAGATGCCTGTACTTACCAACGAGGAGAATGTGCAACAGGCTGGCAATGTTCCTCCTGTGAATAACACCACTGAGCAGACGATGAACGAAGGGATGTTTAGGAGCTTTTTGCAGCTCATGCAAAATCAAACGAGGGAGACTCGTGTACAGAATACGGGTGGAAATGATAGCAACGCGCGGCTTGTCACAGCCAAGCAGTTCAAAGAGTTGGGACCACCAGAATTTTTGGGAAAGCCGGATCCGATTAATGCGGAGACGTGGGTCAAGCAAATTACCAAGATATTTGATGTCTTGGGATGCACGGAGGAACAGAAGGTTCCATTCGCCACCTTTATGTTCCGTGGCGAGGCAGACTACTGGTGGGAGTCTGTGAAGCGTACACATCCAGCCGCAGTCAGCATGTCATGGGAGACGTTTCAGAAACTTTTCAACGAAAAATACTTTCCTGAAAGTATTCGCCATATGAAGGAAGTGGAGTTTATTAGACTAGAGCAGAATAACATGACGGTGTCCCAGTACGAGGCAAAGTTTGCGGAGTTATCCAGGTTTGCACCTCATTTGGTGGAGAATGAGGAACGTATGACGCGGATGTTTCTGAGAGGTTTGAAACCCGGCATACGTCAGTATCTCATTTCTCATAAATTTTCTATCTATTCAGATGTTGTCAACAGGGCTCAGTTGTTAGAGCGAGATAACGAGTACGTTCAACCGAGGGACCATAACCAGGATCATACCGAAGATAGCAGTCATCAGAATAACGATAACCAGCGGAGAAAGAAGAATATGGACAAAGGCGGTAACCACTCTGGTGGTAATCGTGGCCATGAAAATAGAAGAAGCGAGTCGGGAGGAGATTTTAAAAAGAGGAGATTTAACAACGACCATGTGAAGACGACAGTGCCAGCAGCAACTGGTTCCAAGGGAGGAGAAAGACCACCGGTCGTATGTTACAAATGCGGGAAAGAGGGACATATCAGTCCAAACTGCCCACAACAGTTCAAGGTATGCTATAATTGTGGAAAGGAAGGACATATCGCTCGAGAGTGTACGGTAGCGAAACCAATTCCAGCGGGGATGGTGATTCAAAAGGCTATCCCAGAAAAGTCAAAGTCAATGGTTCCTGGAAGAGCGTTTGTCGTGACCGGTCAAAATGCAAGGAACCCGAACGAAGTTAGCACGGGTTAGTTAATTATAATTCTTGCGAAGTTTATACCTTACTAGGTACCGGTTCTACCCATTCTTTTATCTCTCTTGCTTGCGTTCAACGTTTGAACTTGACTATGGAGAAATTAGACTTTGACCTATTTATGGAGACTCCATTAGGAGAAACTTTCATTACATCCGTTGTTTAGAAATCTTGCTTGATTCAAGTTGGCACTATCACATTACCTGTTAACCTTATTTCTATAGAGATATTTGCTTTTGATGTGATTTTAAGGTTAACTACTCATCATGCCAAAATTAATTGCTTTTGTAAGGTTGTTAGTTTTCATATTCCTAAGCAACCTGATATTCGAACTCAAGCAATCAAACCATTGAAGTCAAACATTTTTATATCAAGCCATGAAGTCATTCGTTTATTGAAAAACGGATGTCAAGTTTTCTTAGTTCATGTTATGGATTTGAATAAAGACACGTCAGATTTGAATAATATTCCTGTTGTTAATGATTTTTCCTGACGTATTTCCTGAAGAATTTCTTGGCCTACTCCCAGAGCATGATATTAAATTTTGTATCGACTTTGAATTCGGTACAAAACCCATTTCTAAAATCTCATATCGAATGGCTCCTATTGAACTTCAGGAGTTAAAAACCCAACTGTAGAAGTTGATACCCGAGCCTTTATCTTGTGACTTCTTTTGTGGAATACACAGAAGCCAGACTTTCCGTAGGGGATGCCATATTCGTACGGTGGTAAATTGATAGGTGTTATTGTAACGTGCTATCCAAGGTTGGGATATGAGTCACAGTTGAGAACAACCTAAGTCGGTAATCGAAATACGTAGCTTTCTAGGCTTAGTTGGTTATTATCGGAGATTCGTTGAAGAATATTCTCGAATCGCTATTCCATTAACGCAACTGACTCGTAGAGATACAAAATTCGAATGGAGCAAGGAATGTGGGAAGAGCTTCGAAGAACTCAAGAGGAGACTCATTTCAGCACATGTTCTGACCATGCCATCCTGGAAAAGTGAACGTGGTAGCTGACGTGTTGAGTAGAAGATCGTATACAAGTACGAGTACGATATTGTCAAAGACTCATTTCGTATAATTTAGAGATGGAGATGAAAACTCTAGGTATCCACGTGATGATATACGAGTATAATCGACTTTAATCGATAAAGTTAAAGTTGTTCAAGCTACACACCGGAGCTGGTGAATATGAAGAAGCAGGTGCAAGAAGTTGTTATTCCAAAAACGAGAATTGGCGATGTGAGCAAAGCTCAAACCTTCGATTTATTAATCCATTTAAAATTCTCGATCGAATAGGAATTATGGCCTATAGACTCGTTTTACTGCTAAGTATGACGCATGTTCATAACGTTTTGCACGTATCGATGTTACGTAAATATGTGGACGACCCGAACCACGTCATTGAGTTAGAACCGTACGAAATAGCCGAAGACTTAACGTACGAGGAGGTACCTGTCAAGATCTTAGATAGGAAAGAGCATGTCCTATGTACCGAGGTTATACCACAAGTTTTGTGGAGAAACCATGCTATTGAGGAAATGACCTGGGGGTTGGAAACGGAAATGAAAGCGAGGTATCTTTACCTTTTCGAAGCACCAGTTACGTACGTCAATTTCGAGGACGAAATTTCATAAGGAGGGGAGGTTGTAAGACCCCAAATTATTAATAAATAAAATTTATTTTCCTTTATTTATTATTTTGAAATAGTAAGGGTTGATTTGATTAATGTGGAAAGTTATGGGTAAAATGCGCAAATATTTCGAATAAGCAGGTGGTTATAAAATATTCATTGTTGTCGGGGAATATTCGTTTGGTCGTGGAATATTCTTGCTGTCGGGGAATATTCGTACGACGGCGCAGTCTTTTGTGGGTCCCATAACGGAAAGCGATTGGATGAAGAAAACGACAAAAATGAGTTGTTTATAAATAACAGCGTAGTTGTTACCGTTAATACTGTTGGAATACCCAGTGGTTAAAACACGGTAATACGTGTTGTTGCACAGTAGCACACGGTATTGCACCAATTATTGACTCTTACGTAAGAAGGCACTACTCAATAATTGTTACAGTAATTACTGTTCAGTATTTTATTGATTCAATAATTGCTGCATTGATATTTTATATTACTGTTGTTTCAATAATTGTCACTACACAGTATTTTTCATTATCGAAGCAATAATTCATATTATCTGAATAATATTATTTGATAACATTATTGGCAATGTCTAGAAAGTTCTGTCTAAGGAGAGGTTTGGTCACCTAATTGCGCGCCAGTAAGGAAAAATTCTTATTGGAAAGCCCCCTCTTTCCTAGGAACGGCCTGGTTGCTAGTATTGTGATTCTGTAATATTATTTGTGAATAATTAAATTATTGATTTATATGATGAGGAAAATATTGATTTTATGTGGATATAGATGGAGAAAATTTTTATTGTGACAATTATTGAAGATTAATATTTTATCTTTTTCTGATAAAATAATTCATTTAAATATATTATTTTAATAATATATTAACGGTGATATTTTTACGATGAATGTGGGATATATGAGTATATGAGGAGAAAGAGTATTTTTGTTGCGATGAATATTAAAAACAGATTTTATGTGTCGGTGGACCCTATTTATTGACTGAAATTTGATTATAGCCTGTAAAATCATCCGTTTGTGGATTTTGGTCAACTTCTGTTTGGAATTTGGAAAAACTTTCTTCTGCAAAGTTGTGCAGAATTGAATTTCCTATAAAAACTCGCGAGATTTGAATTTTCTGATAAAAGGGCTATTTATTATGAATTATTGAAGTTCTGAAGCTCCGAAATAATTGATTTTTGGAAGTTTAAAATATTTTTAATTAGAAAAACGTTTTTTTTACTTCTTCTAGAAGGGAGCATGTGATTTGAATGTGTTGAATGCAGATTTTCAGATTCAAGAAGTGTACGTAGAGAATTTATAATAATTATTATTATTTTATTAAATTTTCTGCTTTGGTGTTCTAAGCAATTTCCTATAAATAGGTGCTTAGGTTAGAATTGAAAATCACACCAGAAACTGAAGTTTTCTCTCTCTATATTATCGAGCGTATTCTCGTGAGTATTTTGAGTATACTTTGAGTATTGTTATACGGTGCAAGTTCAAGTCATAGCCTATATCCGGTGTTTCAACTAGAAGTACTGTCTTTCGAGGTAAGGGATGTTATTTTCTTCTCAAATGATATTATTTCTTCAATATCATGATGCTGAAATATTGGTTGAAACTTTTTATCAAATTTGGAACTTTTTCATGTCGGGGTTACTATTCATGAGTTACTATTCACGAGTTACTATTCATGAGTTACTATTCACGAGTTACTATTCACGAGTACTATTCACGAAGCGTGAAGATATTTTTTGTGAAATTTCTATCTTTTGGTGTCGGAGTTACTATTCACGTATACGGCACTATTCACGTATACGACACTATTCACGAATACGACACTATTCACCGAAAAAATGAAATTTCTTCTTTTTGTCCAAAATATCTATTCTGGATACTAGTTTTGATTGTATCCATGTTTTGATCATTCTTGAATTTTACTTCAGTATGATTATTTATAAAGTATTTTTGAACTCGGATTGTTTAGAGTACGAATCCTTAGTACTTGTTATTTTGTTTCACTGGATTCGTTTCCTTTAAAATATTTTTCATCATCCTCAGTCCTAAATGATGGTGTTACTGAATATCTTTGGCCTGTAGTGCAAAGATGGTTGATTTTATTATGAATATCTTTGGCCCGTAGTGCAAAGATGTACAGGTGTTGAGATGAACATGAACAATTGATGAATATCTTTGGCCCGTAGTGCAAAGATGAACAGGTGTTTAGATGAACATGACCGACTGATGAATATCTTTGGCCTGTAGTGCAAAGATGAATATTTGATTTGATTTGAGATATATATTGATTGATGTTACAGGGATAAAATATTGATGATGGACTTTTAAATTCATAGATGTTAGTAGATTTTATTCTCTACTTAACTCTTCTAATGAATTGTTGTTTCCGCTGCAGTTGTTGATCTAAAACTTGTTGTCTATTGTATTCTATCAGATTTTTCCCTGTTGAAGACTAACGATAATTTGTTGTATATTATCTTAGTCATAATATTCTTTACTGGGCTAGTTGAGCTCACCCTTTTCCTTGTTGTTCCATTTTTTCTCAGGAGGCGAGAATGTAGCGAGTACTAGTCGGGGTATGGAATGAAGGTTCTAGAGAGAGTTGTTTAGTAGTCCTCACCATTTTTTTTGTAAAATTATGTATCAATAATTATGATGGGGATTTATTTGCATGTGGATATTGTCTAGATGACAATGTTTGTATTCAAACTCACAGCTTATGGGTTGTAAAAGTTGTAGTTGTTTCTGTACCATGTATTTGACGACACAGAATGGGTTGGGTGGAATGGACCTATTTTGGGGTTGTCACAAGTTACATCTTAAAATGATTTTAATTTGACAAAATGGCTAACAACATTTTTGATGTTATTTTTTAATTAATTAATTAAATTAAGATGTTAATGACAGTCATTAATAATATTTTTGACTTTTTTAGTTAGTTAGTTATCCTTGTAATTCTATATAATATTTTAAATCAAATATAAAATAAATTTTTTATTTAATACATCAGCATTGACTTGCCACATGTTCAAGTGGCAATTCAATTGAATTATAGTAAAAAAAATTGATAGTTTAACTATTTAATTGACAAAATTAAAAGGTGGATCACCAAAGTAAAATATGATCTATAGTTTAGGGTACTAATTCATATTTAAACAAAAAATAAAATAAAATTTCATACTACATAATCAAATAAAATTAATATTAAAAAAACAATTTATAATTATATAATCATACTTTTTACTCTTTTCTTATAAAAATATTTTTTAAAAAAAGACCTACATTTAAAAGGGCATCCCACCGTAAAGATCCCAAACGGTCACCAAATATTTTTAGGTTAGAAGGTGAGTTGAAATACCCCTGCTAAGCCCTAGCTGAACCTAATGGCGAGGAAAGGGAGAGGCGATGATTACAAATTTCTGCAAATCGTAGACGCCATGTCCGCAATCAACCAAAGAGTCAATCTTATCGGTGTTGTCATCGAGACCAGCATCCCAAAGTGGTCAAGAGGCACTGGTACACATTTCACTTCAAACAACTGTTTGATTCTTGGATATTATTTATACTGTATTGAATCTAGTTAACTCGAATCTTGTATTATTGTGGTTATACTTTAGCTGTGTGATTTTTATGGGGTTTGTTTAATTTTTAAGGAGAATTTATAGAAATGAAGCTTTAATTTTATGGTGTATATAAAATGAAATAATACTGTTGTGTTTATTTATCTGATTTCTGAAGATGTATTCCTACTGAGGAAGTGATTCCATCATTTATGGTTATATTTAACTGTGTGATTTATGGGTTTTGTTTATTTTTTAAGGAGACTTTATATCAATGATTATGGGTTTTTGTTTTTTTCCTTCTTTTTCCTGGTACTGATGGTTTTTTCCCCTTAATTAGGACTGAGCAAAAAACGGATATAACCGAAAAACCGAACGCAACTGAAATAATTTAACCGAAATATTCTGATAATTCGGTTATTTTTACTATTTCGGTTATATCCGAATTTTTGTACGGTTTTCGGTTAGTTTGTACGGGTATTACTTTTGGGTTATTTGGTTTAACCGAATAACCGAATAACCGAATAACACTCACTTTTTTTAAACGATTTTCGTGCTGTGCATATACATAGAGAGAATAAAACAGAAGCAGACTCAAGACGGTCAGACCAAAACTCTCTCTCTCTCTCTCTCTGTTTTCCTACCGGCTACCACAAATTTGTCTCTCTCTGTTCCTTTTCTTCTTCTTCACTGTCCAAAACTCTCTCTCTCTGTTCTATTCGTCGTCGTCCTCTCGCAGGACGACCTTAAGGACCCACCGCTGGCCGATTCCCTCTCCCCCGATTCCGAGTTTCCGACGCCTTCAACTCCGATTGGGACGAGTTCGACGACTTCGAGTCGAAATCCGATGATGAGCTCGATGGATCTGGCGCCCGATCTGATTTGAGTTTTGTTTATGAGTTTGATTCTGATTTTTTCTGAGTTGTTCTGATTGGATGAGTTTGATACTGATTTGGGTTTTGTTTATCTGTTGATTTTGTGAAATGGGTTATTATAAAGTATGCATATTGAATTATTGATTATAAAGTATGCATATTGATTATAAAGTCATCTGGCGTCTGATATGATTTGGGTTTTGTTTATCTGTTGATTTTGTAAAATGGGTTTATGAGTTTGATTCTGATTTGTTCTGATTGGATGAGTTTGATACTGATTTGGGTTTTGTTTATACTCCTGTCTTTGTTTTTTAATTCGGTTAATAACCGAATAACCGAATAACCTATTCGGTTATTCAGTTATTCGGTTAGTACAAAATTCGGTTACTTGTTCGGATAGCTAAAACAGGGTATTTTCGGGTTTCGGTTATAACCGAAATGATGGTTCGGTTCGGTTATTAACCGAATGCTCAGTCCTACCCTTAATTCTTTAGATTAGATTAAAATTTGTTTTTAATGGCAATGAGGACGAAAAGGCCGGACTTACAGCTGCTTTCCAAGTAATTGGTAGTAGATTGATGAATATTTCTATTAAAGGTTTTCCTGAGCCAGTGGTTAATGTTTAAGCAATGAAATTCTATGTATTTTCTGTTTATTGTATCAGATATGTATTATTGTGGTTATACTTTAGCTGTGTGATTTTTATGGGGTTTGTTTAATTTTTAAGGAGAATTTATAGAAATGAAGCTTTAATATTTTGGTGTATATAAAATAAAATATTACTGTTGTGTTTATTTATCTGATTTCTGAAGATGTATTCCTACTGAGGAAGTGATTCCGTCATTTATGGTTATATTTAACCGTGTGATTTATGGTTTTTATTTTTTATTTTTTATTTTTAAGGAGACTTTATATCAATGATTATGGGTTTTTGTTTTTTTCCTTCTTTTTCCTGGTACTGATGGTTTTTTTCCCCTTAATTCTTTAGATTAGATTAAAATTTGTTTTTAATGGCAATGAGGACGAAAAGGCCGGACTTACAGCTGCTTTCCAAGTAATTGGTAGTAGATTGATGAATATTTCTATTAAAGGTTTTCCTGAGCCAGTGGTTAGTGTTTAAGCAATGAGCTTCTATGTATTTTCTGTTCATTGTATCAGATATGTTTTCTGTAAATCTGGTTTTGTTGGTCTGTAGTTGTCTTATAGGCTTTTATGTTGTCCTGAGATGTCTTTGATGAAGTTACTCTTTTGCAGGTTGCGTACATGTATTTTCCTATTAGCTTTCTCCCATGTACCCTGTAGACAATATATGTTTCCGATGTGTAATTATGTATATTGACTATAGCATTATAGGCTGCATACATGTAGTCAATATGTAATTTTTAAGGAGTATAAATAGTAAAATATCACTATTTATTTTATCTGATACCTGAATATATATTCCTATTGAGGATTCATCATCTATTTTCGCTTGAAAACTGAAGGACACCTAGTAAATTGTTCTGTTCCCCTCCTGCTGATGAAGTTCTTCGAAATCTTAACTTTGTTTTTTTACTGGCAATGAGGACAAAAAAGGCCGGACTTACTGCTGCTTTCCAAGTGGTTGGTAGTAGATTGATGAGTATTTCTATAAAGGATTTTCCTGAGCTAGTGATTAATGTTAAAGCAATGAGCTTCTATGTATTTTCTTTTTATTGTAACAGATTTGTTTTCTGTATATCTAGTTTTCTTAAGCTGAATAGTCTTATAGACTTATGTTGTCTTTGGCTGTCTTTGATATTTTGAAAGAGACTGCTTTACATTCTTCAGACATGTAGCGAATATTTATTTTCCCTATTTACTTTCTCCCATGTACACTGCAGACACTAGACAGTATTGACAATAGCTTTATTGGCTGCATAAATGTAGACATGGGGTATATATATATATATATATATATATATATATATATATATATATATATATATAGAAATATCACTATATCATTATTTTATCTTAATCCCGAAGATATAATCCTACTGTTGGTTTTTTTTGACTGGCAATGAGGATTAAAAGGCCGGACTTACAGCTGCTTTCCTAATTCCTAGTGGTTGGTAGTAGATTGATGAATATTTCTATTAAAGGTTTTTCTGAGCCAGTGGGAAGCAACGAGCTTGTATGAATTTTCTTTTTTCCGTGATCAGATTTGTATTCTGTAAATCTAGTTTTCTTGGGCTGTAATAGTCTTACAGACTTCATGTTGTCCTTGTGTGTCTTTGGAATTTTGACAGAGGTGCTTTACATGCTGAAGACATGTAGTCAATATGTATTTTTCCTATTAGCTTTCTCCCCATGTATACTGTAGACAATTATTAATGGGCTATATATATATGTGTGTGTGTATATATATATTCCCTCCGTACTCAAAAGGATGACTAAAGGTACAAATCTTTTTGTCTTGGATGAGATAAAGTACATAAAATAAAGGGTAACTAAGTCATTTTGTGGGGTCCATTAGTATAAAAAAATAAAAATACTCGTCACTTTATATAATCTTGTGGGGCCACTAGGGATAAATGTGGAACTTTTTCATTCTCTTTCCTCTACTTTTACTTTTCTTAATGTGTGCAATTTATACTTTGCTCATCTTTTTGGGGATCGAGGGAATATATATATATATATATAACTTATTGACTGCATTTGTAGATATTCTGAATTTTTTTGGGATATATATTGAAACCTCATTATTCCTTAATTTTATCTGAATCCTGAATGTAAATTCCTACCGAGGAAATGATTTCATGATCTATTTTCTAGTTGAAAACAAAAGAACCGTTGGTAAATAGTTCTGTTCCACCCTATTGATGGAGTTTCTTTAAATTAGATTGACTTTAGTTTTTTTGATTGGCAATGGAGATTAAAAGGCTGGACTTACAACTGCTATCCAATTGGTTGGTAGTAGATTAATGACTATTTCTATTAAAGGTTTTCCTAAGCCAGAGGCGAAGGTCTAAGCAATGAGCTTCTATGTATTTTTGTTGTTGTTGTTGTTGTTGTTGTTGTTGTTGTTGTTGTTGTTGTTGTTGTATCAGATATGTATTCTGTGAATCTGGTTTTCGTAGTCTGTAATAGTCTTGTAGGCTACATGTGGACAATATTTATTTATTCTATAGATTTTCCCCCTTTAATTCTGCTCAATTCTAGGCTGTGGACTAGGTTTTTGTACTATTGCCTGGGGTATTCCCCTTGTAAACCTGTGTATGTTATATTTTGTTATAAAACTAAATCCATTTTCTCAAAATGTCTAATTTATGATATTTTACTTTGTCATTCCCCTTTCAACTGCTTTATTCATGGAGTTTTATCTAGTTTTTGTTGTGGAAACAATAGAAAAATCTGAGTATGAATTGACCCAAATAAATTTTAAACTATGATTTGATTATGTATTTTCTATTTTCTTTTTGAGAACTTGTCTATGTTGTACAACCTTTGTTGCCAAAAGGATTTATAAGTACACTTTTCACACATTATTAAATTAAATTAGAACAAAGCGTATAAGATAAGTTTCAAGTCTACCCATAAAGCTAGTGGAATCACGTTTGAGGTTAACTTGTCTTTATAAAGCATTTAATATTAACTTATGTACTTTAAGACATCATTCAGTTGACAAACCTAATAAAGTACGAGGACTAGACTGATGTACAAGTCAAGCTGAGTCTAGCAAATAAGGAAGACGTCGAATAACACATTGATAAATTGCAAGAAATCATGTATCATCTATTGAACTCGATGTATCTATTGAGTTCGTTAATTTTTTATTTTTAATTTTATATTTTTAAAATGACAGTGGAACCTACAAACAATACCATTATAGGTATGCACTAGATGAACCATAGTGCACGCAATACCCCACCAACCACGAACTGGGTAATCCGATGTTATATATGTGTACCACCTAAGGAGCTCATTGCCCTATGAAGTATGGGTATGCTATAAATTGTGTATTTGTACTTATTTAAGGAATGAGCCTTGCTATATTTTCTATTAGTGAGGCATGGAATTTATTGTATGCTATAGTATGGTTCCATAATATGAGAAGGATTATTGTTCCCAACTGCAGAAGTGATTGGTTAATTTTAGCTTAGAGCAAATAAGAAAAATTGACAACTGATATTTTGATTTGTATGAATACATGTGTTATTATCGAACTTGTTGTATGCATTGGGCTCATTAATTACTGTTATATTATTGTACTAAGTAATAAAATGAATCTTGTTATATTTGTATGTCCAAGGCACTTTGGGATTGTTTAGTTTTCTGTACTCTGTAGTATGGTGTATGATATGAGAAGGCTTAGAAACCATTTATATGCCTGAATTATTATTACGGTCTGAAGCCTATGAAATGTAATTCTTGATAAATGTGTCTGTGATATGACACATTACTTTGCATAGTCAAAGCTTGAAGCTCCAAGTGCCTATTATGTAGTATATATGTTCTAAGCCGTCCCAACTTTTAGCACCGATTCTCGTGTGTTCCGGCCCATGAGGAATGATGGTTGGGTATTTTCCGGACAACTAGCTAGGTTGTCAGTTAGGCATTGGAGTCCATGGTTTGAAGTCTCTCCTTGTTGTGTTATTTGTATTTCATCAATTACATTTAACCTTCAAGGCTGTTTTTTCCTGTTAACATCTAAATCTGTATGTATTCATAATTTCATACAATTATTGAGATTGCTTCAAATTTCTATCTCTGGTTCAAAGAAATGACTTGAGTTTGGGTCCAAACATGTTAGGTTAGGTTTTTGTGGTTATTACTTAGTTTAAGTTTGCTTCGACTAGTACAACTATTGGATTATTTAGGTTACTTATCTTATAAGAACTAAAGTTTCTTTAGTCCAAATATGCTGAACTTCCATACTATTTTAATATTGTTGAGATTTTTTTTGGGTGAAGCTTTGTGCTTTATTGCCCGAGTGCACCTCCTAACTCACTGCGACAATGAATAAATGCTCGTGTTGATTGTAGCACCACCTAACTCACGTGACAGTGGACAAATGTTTGTCTTGATTCATTTGAAGGATGACACAAATCATCTTTCTTCAGGCAATAGCATCTTAAGTTTCATCTGTATCTGTTACTACTGCACCAAGTCTATGTTGGTAGTCTTTTATTTGTTTTCATCTCGATTGTGTTAGTTTATCAAGCTTCAGTTATTTGTTTGCAGATTGCTTTTGTACACTCAATATTATGGATGAATCGCGTCCAAGCCCTGGGATTTCTGTTAATATTTTTGCTGAAAATATGGGAAAGCTCCCTCAAGTCGAGTGCAATGGTGATATCATTCAGTTTTCAAATGTTGTGGTATTGCAATTCTTCTTCCCTTCTTTATGTCTTCCTACCTGATATCCTCTTCAATTATATTTAGTTCGATGCTATTTGTTATAAGTTCTCTATTGTTTTTTTGTTATGAAGAGGATATTAGTTATGCTGCCACTGAGTTACATTTGTTGAGCTTCATCTTATATTTATGTCCAACAAATATCATATTTTGGGGGTTCACATTGCTTTGAGAAGAATAAAGTCATACTCCCTCTGTAATTTATGTGGAAAACATTACTCTTTGCATGTATTCTAAGATGCACCGAAAACTCATCTATGTATTATGTTTTTTTTGTTTGTTATTAATATTTTCATGTATTTATGTATTATAGTACATAGTTTTTAAATCCGCATACGACGCATAAGATATGTAATGCGTAGATTTATTTTGGTCCTACTTGAATGTAGGGAGTAGTTGGATTATTATATTATAGTGTGCATAAACTCTTTAGTGGTTTTTGTCCATAGTCCATCCAAGCTGACAGTGAACCTAATTTCCATAGTCTAAAAGACAAGTATCATTAACCAAACCAGGGGAGTAGTTCATGCCAAATTGCTCTGTGATGTTAATTTTGATATGTCTTCATCTACTTATATTCTTTCTGGTATAGTGCAACTTTTTCAGCTCCACTGTATCTAATCTCCTTCAAAAGAACCAGGGCTTAGAAAAGCTACTAATGCGATGGTCCTAACAATTTAATTTCATCTATTGTGATACGTTGAATTGAATTTCACTGGCAGTGATGACAAAAAGAACAGGCATACAACTGCTTTCGAGGTGGTTGGCAGTATATTGATGAAACTTTTCAGAAGGTTTTTTCTTATTCGGCGGTGATTGTTGTATTTTCAGCTAAGTATCATGAAGATGGAAACTGATCCAAAGGCAGAAATGCTATTTTCTGAAATTATAGGGTAGGGAAAGGTTAAATTATATGTACAATAATGTTGTAAAAAAATATCTACATTTCAATCAATATGAAATAAAAATGAAATTATTATCTTCCTTAACAACCAAATCAATACCTTAAATATAAGTGGCTGACAAGAGATCCTAATTTAAAATAATCGGGAGTCAAGACTTGATAGTCTTTGAGTTAATTCGGTTTTAATTTTTTTTGCATAGATCCATTTTTTTGGAGTTGAGACTTTAGACCTTCTATATTCAACTATGCAAAATCTTTTTAGGAGTTATAGGTACATGCACACACTCACTTAAAATTAATAGCCACTATTTAATTATTCACATAAATGCAAGTATATACACAATATAAAAAGAATAACAAAAGCTTACTATGCTTTGTATAAATAGTCCTCTATTCCCTCCTTTTTTCTTCACTGAATCGTTTAATTACTTTTATTTTTTGAATCATAGTTATCATGGCGCCAAGTCGAGGCGAGGCGACAGGCGGGAGGTTAATCGCTTAGTCGACAAGGCGCCCGACTAGTCGTCCACAAGTCGACAAGTCGTTAACAATGTAAATTTTATTCGTATAAAATTATATATTTAACATTTATATGAATATTTATATATTTATATTTCTAATAATTTACCATATTCATAAATTCATAATGCAGGTTATATCATATCAAATCACAATATTAGTAAATAAAATATATTATAATATAAGTAAGAAATATATATTATGGTATACAATATTAGTATAATACAACAAAAAAATATAATACTAATTGTTAGAAGATATGACAGGATATGCCATAATTATAGCTTCCTTAATCAGTGTGTACACATTACTGTAATTTAGGAATTATCATAAATGTAATTAGGTTGTTTTTTGTATATATATCAACCTATGTAATAGAAAGAAATAACTTCAATGAAATAAGCTTCTCAATTTCTACATGGTATCAAAGCTTGCTTCCTTTTTTTAGAAGCTTTCTTTTCTTTTTCATGCTGCCGTTCACATTTTCAATTAAAAAACTAGTTGAACGACTTGATATGGAGAAATTGAGATCATAATTGAGTTCTACAATACCAGGTGACCCAACCTGAGTTTTCAATTTCCTGACCCACTGCTGCATGCGCTCCCACGCGATGCCCACTCGCCGGACTGCCGGCGCGTGAGTCCTTTTCCGGCGCTGTTTTCTTCCAGTATGGTCGATTTTCTTCCCTCTTGCTATCTGTAGTGGTATTAAAGTGGTATTGGAGGGGTTTTCTTCCTCAGTTGGCCTGGTCGGCAATGTGTTAGGTTTCTACCGTGTTTGGCTTTGAGTTTTCGATTTGTTTTTCCTCTTTTTAGTTGGTTCGTTTGGTTCCTTGGTTTCTTCTGTGCTACTGCAATTTGTTAGCCCGTTCATTCACAACACCGTACACTTCTTTCGTATCCTTTTGGAAGGTTTATTCTCCTAGGATATATAGTTTGTTTTATCTGTTATATGGCGGAACAAAGTGGTGTTAGCAGTGGGATTCATAAGGGTAACATGGAAACAGCATGCTGTTAGGAGCCATACACTTAATTCAGCACTGGTTCTAAGTCCTTCAAACTGGATGGAACCAACTATTTGGCATGGTCTCAAGCATGTCACATGTCAATTGAGGCCAATCGTATGCAACACTTTATCAATGGAACAACCACTATGCCTGAGAAACCGGGTCTGATCCAAGAGGAATGGAAATCTGATAATTCCATGGTAAAAAAATGGATTTTTAATTATATGGAACCTAGTATGCGGAGTAGTTACATGTTCTTAGACACTGCCTATGAGCTTTGGGAGGCTATCTCTCAAACTTTCTCTATTTTTGGTGATATGTCTAAGACATGATATTCGTAAAAGGCTTTGCGAGCTAAGTCAAGGATTCTCAAACAGTATTTTGCAGAAATTAAAGCTCTTTAGTAGGAACTTGATCATTACCGGGTTTTTTCAGCTAAATGTCTGGAAGATTACAACAGCTTACCAAAAGTTTGTTATTGCAGATAGAGTTATGGATTTCCTAGTAGGTTTGAATATAGAATTTGATCCATCGTTACTAGAGGCTCATGCTAGGGTCCAACAAGAGGAAAGTAGGCGTCGGATGATGGTTTTAAATTTTGTTTACCGATCTGCCATGGTTGCTTTGTATCCTAAGTTTGGCTTCACTACCCAGTCTCCTGTTGAGAAGGAATCTCGTGAATGTGATTACTGTGGGGGAAAGAACCATACCAGATATCGATGTTTCAAGCTTTATGGATGTCGTAAAGGACGAGGGGGTAGGTTTGGTAGTAGTCGTGGACGTGAATCTCAGGCCTATGTGACTACTACCACACTTCAGGTTGATACCTCCAGTGCTTCAAACACTACTTCTGCACTCCTGAGGAAATCTCAACTTTTCGGAAACTCTATTCCAAATCCACTTCTCATTACGCCCAGTTAGGTATACACTCTTGTGCTCTTAATGTTTCATCAACTTATTCTAGTTGGATCATTGACACAGGTGCCTCCGAGCATATGACCGGGTCCTCCACCCTCTTTACTTCATACAAGCCTTGTTCTGGAAAAGACAAGGTTCGCGTAGTTGATGGTTCCCTCTCTTCCATCTCTGGGAGAGGCTCTGTAGTTGTACCCCTTCATTGACATTGTCACTTGTTCTTCATATTCCTTCATTCACTGCAAATATATTATCTGTTCAACGTCTTTCTGAATCCTTAAACTGTTCAGTAACATTTTTCTCATCTCATTGTGTTTTTCAGGATTTGGTGACGGGGCACAAGATTGGCAGTGATAGTGCAGTTGGTGGTCTCTATTACTTAGATATTCCTTCGTCGAATATATTCCCTACTCAGGCTCTTCACTCTACTTCCAACTCAAGTTTGACTTCTCTCCATCCGACGTTTGGGACATCCCTCCTTTTCTATTTTAGAGTTTGTTTTAGTTTAACAATGTAATAAAACTCAGTTTTTGTGTGAACCATGTGAATTGGGGAATCACAAACGTTCTATTTATTCTGCTATTAACAGTCAACATTTAGAATCTTTTGCTGTTATACATTCTGATGTGTGGGGACCCTCTTGGGTTGTTTTCCGTTCTGGTCATAGATGGTTTGTTAGCTTTATTGATTGTCATTCTTGTGTCACTTGGATTTATCTTCTTCGTTCCAAAGATGAGGTGTTTGATTGTTTCCAATAATTTCATAAAATAATTCAAACTCAATTTGAAGCTAAAGTAAAGATTCTCCAAACTGATAATAGGTCGTGAATATATTAATAATAATGCTTTTGCATCTTATCTCTCTCAGCATGGCATTATTCTTCAAACCTCTTCTGTCAAAACTCTAGAACAAAATGGCGTGGCGGAAATAATCACCACTTACTAGCCTTCACCCTTATGTTCACTATGAACACCCCTAAATTTCTATGGGGAGATGTTTTGACTGCTGCTTTTTTGATAAATCGACTTCCTTCTAGAATTCTTGGAACAAAAGTCTAATATCTTTGCTTCAACACACACAAGTCCTTCTCCTTCGCCTCGAGTCTCTGGTTGTGTGTGCTATGTTCATGATAAATCTCCCACTCGGGGAAAATTTGATCCCAAGTCTCTTCGGTGTGTTTTCATTGTTTACTCTCCCACCCAAAAATGGTATAAATGTTATCATCCTCCTTCACACAAAATATTCGTCACTCGGGATGCAACCTTTTGGGAATTGAAACCTTTTTATTCACCTCTCTTCAGGGGGAGGTTATTGATGAGGAGAAGCTTCCTCCTGAGGCTGGCATTACAAGTTCTATTCTATCCTCTTTTCCTGTTCCATCTTCCCTTGTTCCTATTGATGTTCCTGATAATTCTACACAGGGGGAGTTACAGAATGAACCTGAGTTGAGAACCTATGTTTGACGATGCAAGCATAAGGTCACCATTTTTGCACCACTCCAACCCTGCGCAGAACCTAGTCTTGATAACACTAATGGTGAGAATCCTAATCCTACTGTTCATTTGATGATACTGATATTCTTATTGCTCTTAGAAAAGGAGTTAAAGCTTGTACTCAACATCCGATCTCTAATTTCGTAGCCTATGATAAATTGTCTGCATCCTATTTCTCTTTTGTTTCTTCCTTGTCTTCAATATCTGTACCTCAGGGATGGAAAGAAGCAATGAGTGATGAGAATTGGAAACAAGCTATAATAGAGGAGATGAATGCCCTGAAAAAGAATGATACATGAGAACTAGTCTCACTCCCTTACGGAAAAAGACCAGTTGGTTGCAAATGGGTATATATAGTCAAACAGAAGCCAGATGGGACAGTTGAGCGATTCAAAGCCAGATTAGTTGCAAAAGGGTACACTCGAACTCATGGGATTGATTATCAGGAGACATTTGCTCCTGTGGCAAAGATGGACTCTGTTCGTAAAAATAATCTCACGTGCGCAAATTTCGGTTGGGATATTCAACAGTTGGATGTGAAAAATGCATTCATTCATGATGACTTAGAGGAGGAAGTATATATGGAAATACCCTCTGATTTTGCTTCATCTACAACCAAGGGTAAGGTTTGTAAACTGCGAAAAGACTTTATATGGGTTGAAGCAATCTCCCAGAGCTTGGTTTGGTAGATTCCACAAAGTAATGATAAAGTTTGGGTACAAGCAGAGTAGAGAGGATCATACCACCCTATTTGCCAAACAGATAAACGGTAAGACTACCATTCTTATTGTTTATGTTGATGACATTGTGGTTACATAGGATAATATAGAAGAGATAGTGAATCTCAAAGCAAGTTTGGCCAAAGAATTTGAGATCAAAGATCTTGGTCTTTTGAAATATTTTCTTGGTATTGAAGTTGCAAGATCTACCAGTGGGATTTTTCTATCTCAAAGAAAGTATGTCATTGATCTTTTAACAGAAACTGGCATGATGGGATGTAAGCCTGCTAATTCTCCTATTGAAGTTATCATATAGTAGGTGGCACAGGACCTACGATTGATAAAGAAAGATATCAACGTTTGGTGGGACGATTGATATTTCTTTCTCATACTAGACCTGATATATCTTATGTTGTGGGAATAGTGAGTCAGTATATGTATGATCTTTGACATTATCACATGGAAACTATTTACAGAATTCTGAGGTATCTCAAGTCTGCTCCCGAAAAAGGGTTATTGTTCGCATCACATGGTCATATGAGAGTTGAAGCTTTTTCTGACTCAGATTGGGCAAGTTCTATAGAGGATTGTCGTTCTACATCAGGTTACTGTTCATTTGTTGGAGGTAATCTTGTTACCATAGTTATGGCGTCGCCTTGTCGTCCCGGCGATGAAGAAGAGTCCGAGGCGTACGACGACTTAAGTCAGTGCTTCCAAGGCGGCCGCCTTGGAAGCACTGACCCAACTGATTTTTAGGAGACGTCGAGCTGCCTAGGCGGTCGCCTTGGAAGCACCGACCCAACTGATTTTTACCCATCCCCATGACCTATCAAATAAAAAAGAAGAGAAAACCCTTATTTGCAGAAAAACAGGAGAAGTCGATCGTGAACCCTAATCTGCAGCAGACCCATCGTGAACCTCCGAGGCTCCGATCAGCTCCATCCATCGCGAACTCTTCGATCCATCACGAACTTTGCTTCCGACTTCGCAGCCCCATCACAGCGAGAGGCAACGACCAGCCTCGAGCCTCCGACCGATCAGCTCCAAGCCTCCGAACAGCTCCAAAGAGGTGACGACTCTCACAGGTTAGCTTATCTTCTCTTCTCCTCTGTTTCTCGACTCCTGTTTCTTTTTTATCGACTGATTCTCTTCTCTCTCCTCTGTTTCTTTTTTTTCCTAGTTCTATGTATGACTGTCATATACTCGTATGTATGGTTGTATATAATTTTTTTACACTTGGCATATGTATGGCTGTATGCAATTTTCAACTGATGATTAATATAATGTAATGATAACTAATAAAATTACAACTGATGACTAATGGACTAATATTAGGAGATAACTAATATGTTGTCATATATACACATGCAATTTTCCAAGTGTCATGCATCATATACATATGCCAAGTGTTAATTTTCCACTATAATCAATTTTCCATTGTAATATGATAATATCATTAAGTCTCTGTCTCTCTGATGTATGTATTTTAGGCAAGCTGATTTTAGGAATATATTGTGATTATACTTTAAAGTTTAAAATGTACAAAATTATATGAGAGGTGTTTATTGTTTACTTTTTTTTTGTTCACAAGTAAAAATAAAATATGTCAATGACTCAATTATCTCTAATATATTGTTTGCTTGATTGTATTTTGTAGAAACTAGAAAATAAAATGGCAGAAAGTTCGGGAACCGATGGTTGTGATATAACCAAGGACCCTAAAAGAAAGGCCAAATCAAATGACCCGGGTTGGAAATATGGGTATTGGCCAGACATGAGTAATAAGGATATAGTGCAATGTATCCTTTGTGGGAAGCAATGTCGTTCGGGAATCAAAAGGTTGAAGCAACATTTAGCAGGAAATTTTGCAGATGTAGCGAAGTGTCCCAAAACAACAACAGAAATTATGAGGGAGATACAAGTGGCTTTGAATAGTAGAAAGAGGAACAAACCACTTGAGCTAGATGATGATGATGATGATGATATAGTAGAAGTGCAAGAAGCACAATTATCTGCTCGTCCAACCATGGCTTCCAATACATTTTCTAACACCAAGTTTTGGGACGACTTTTAAAAGGAAGAATGTTGTATTTCAATTTCAAAAGTCACAACCAAAAGTTAAGACGGTTGAAGCACTTCTAAGGAAGACTTCTGAAGAAGTTAAAGAGGAGAGGCATAGCAAGCGTTTGAGCCAAACGAGTATTGAAAGTGGTTTGAGAACATTGGAGGAAAAGGAGAGTCCAAATGCACGTTGCCGACTTTTTCTACGAATGTGGCATACCATTCAATGCTGCAAATTAAAGGAGATTTAAAATAATGGTCGAGTCCATAGGGCAATATGGATCGGGTTTCAAGCCTCCAACGTATCACGAGTTAAGGGTTCCTTTAATTGAGAAGACAAAGAAGAAAACCGATGACTTAAAGAAAAAACATGAAGTTGCTTGGAAGGAATACGATTGCTCACTCATGTCGGATGGTTGGACAGATAAGAGGGGAAGACACTTGTTGAATTTTCCTTGTTAATAGTCCGGAGGGGACTTATTTCATGGGTTCTGTTGATGCCTCCAGTCAGTCTCAAGATGCCACAATGTTGGCAAATCTACTTGATAGCAAGATCGAGGAATTTGGCCCCGAGAATGTTGTTCATGTGGTCGTAGACAATGCCTCTAATTACAAGGCAGCGGGGCATACACTAATGGAGAGGAGACCTACACTGTTTTGGACACATTGTGCCGCTCACTGCCTTGACCTTATGTTAGAGAACATAAGCAAGTTGAAGCAATTCCAGCCCACAATCACAAATGCAAGGAGAATTACAACATTCATTTATAGACATGGTCGTCTTCTTAGTGCGATGAGAGAGAAAATGAATGGGAGGGATCCTTTGAGACCCGCAGTTCTAGATTTGCTACAACTTTCCTCACCTTGTAGAGTTTGTACAAGAATAAAGATGCATTGAGGCATTTGTTCATCAGCAAGGATTGGTCAAAATCAAAGTTGTCGGCTACTGAAGCGGGGAAGAAAGTATGTGATACTGTTATTTCAACACCATTTTGGCATACTGTTGAAGTTTGCATTAGGGCGTCACAACCACTTCTTATAGTCTTGAGGATTGTTGATAGTGATAAGAAGCCTGCTATGCCGAAAGCTATTGCTGCGATGAAATGCGCTAAGAAAAAAAAATCAAAGATGCATTTCATAACAAACGATGGGAAAATCAAATGGAGCAAAAATTAAATGGGGCTGTGTTGTTTCTTAATCCGGGCAAGTACTTTGATATCAAAGAGGAACGTCGGTTGTTTGCTAATGCTTTACGAGATGACTTCAATGACGTCTTGCAAAGATGGTGCCCGAGTTAGATTTACTAGACAAGATAAACAATCTAGCCGACAACTATGATGCTTCTCGAGATACTTTTGCAAGAGAAATGGTGATTAGGCAACGGAAAATAAAGAATCCTCGTACATATATTAAAATATATATAAAGATATAAAAGCAAAATAATGATTATAATTTATATACTTTCTTCTTTTTCTCCCTTTAAAAATATTTATATTTCTTTTAAATGTTTGCTTGTTGATCGGTGGAATGCTTTTGGAGCGCGGGATATTGAGCTATCCTCATTTGCAAAAAGAATTCTAGGCCTCTGTTGTTCTTCTTTCTGTTGCGAGCGCAATTGGAGTACATTTGAGTTTGTAAGTACTTTCTATCGTTAGTTCAAATTTCAAAAGTAATAATTCATTGACTATTATTAAAATTTTATCATTAATATTATTATTTTTTTGTTCTATTTATTTTAGATTCATACAAAGATGAGGAATAGATTGAAACACAAACGATTGAGTGACTTGGTGTATGTCCAATACAATCGAAAGATCGACTCAAGGTTCCAAAAGAGGCGTGAACTTGGCAATAATTTTGATCCATTAGTCATTGATGACTTTGAATGGGGTAATGAATGGATCGATAATGATGCCGATGTTCTTCGTCTCGGGGGATCTTACATGGAATGATGTGGATCGAGCAACCGGTGCCATCCAACACGCTTGAGGGTCGCAATCTTTCAAGGAGGGCTCGTGCTAAAACTAGTAATAATCTCATGACGTACTCTTGACGTGGTGGTGGTTCAACTTCAAGGGAGTCAAGATTGATGGATTTCGACTCCGATAATGAAGTTGATGAAGAAGAGAGAATTCCAAATGATGATGAAGATGTGGAGGATGATTTTGGAGAAAAACCACCACCTACGCTTTTGAATGAGAGTAGTTCTCGTGGAAGAGATGGAGATGACCTTTTCTATGATGATTTTGATTGAACGATGTTTCTAGACTAGTGTAGAGAGTCTAGACATTATTTTGGCTTGCTATGGTGGTGTTTTATTAGTTATTAGACTACATATTTGTGATGGTTGGTTGCAACTTTATTTTCTATGCGGTGTTTGTTGAATTCTTCATTTCTTTTACTAATTTTTAATATCAAGTGTTTTGTTTTTGGATTGTTATTGCCAAGTATTTACATAATTATGCCTTTAATGTTATTCGATAGTGTTATGTTTTGAGTTTTAATGTATATGAAATTTTATTGCCAATATATACTTGTTAAGTAAAATAAATAATATATAAATTGCACATTGTAAACGACTTATCGCCTTACGGACGCCATGGTGGTCGCCTTGTCACCTAGGTGTCCAGGCAGTCGACTACAGCCATGACTCGTTGTGGCGCCGTAACAATTATGCTTGTTACTTGGCGTAGTAAGAAACAATTCGTGGTAGCAAGATCTAGCGTTGAAGCGGAATATTGAGCTATTGCCTTGGGAATATGTGAACTAATGTGGCTTCGAACCTTGTTTGAAGATTTGGGTGTTATAACTAATAGGCCTATGCAGTTATTTTGTGATAATAAGACAACCATTAGTATTGCGAACGACCCAGTACAACACGATAGAACGAAGCACATTGAGATTGACAGACACTTCATCAAAGAAAAGTTAACTAGTTATCTTATTTACTTACCTTTTGTCAAAATAAAAAATAAGCTTGCTGTTATTTTGACCAAGGGTCTTAGTAGTAAAATGTTTCATCCACTATGTTTCAAGTTAGATATGCGAGACATCTATACACCAACTTGAGGGGGAGTGTTAGAAGATATGACATGATATGCCATAATTATAGCTTCCTTAATCAGTGTGTACACATTACTGTAATTTAGGAATTACCATAAATGTAATTAGGTTGTTTTATGTATATATATCAATCTATGTAATAGAAAGAAATAACTTCAATGAAATAAGCTTCTCAATTTCTACACTAATTTATTGTGTTGTATATATAATATTAATTTTTATTTATCATGTATATAACATAATATTAATGTAAACTATGTGTTGTAGTTTACTATATATATATTATATATATATATAGGGGAATGATCCATAGCTTCCGTTAACTATGGGCACTATTTCATAACCCATCTCTTGCCGTCCAATAGAAGATCTAAGGGTTGGGTTGGGGCCAGCCGCTACTCCCTCTAGCGGCCAGCCAAATTCTTTTATGTTGGCCGTTACTCCCTCTAGCGGCTAGTCAAAGCATGCTAACCCATCTCATGTCGTCCAATAGAAGATCTAAGGACTGGGTTGGGGCTAGCCGCTGCTCCTTCTAGCGGCCAACTAAATTCTTTTATGTGGCTAGTCAAAACGATGGCGTTTTGACTCGCCGCTAGAGGGAGTAGACGGCCAATATAAAAGAATTTGGCTTAATCAGGGACTTAAAATAGTTATAATTTAAATTAAAAAAATATAGCTAATTAATACTTCACTCCTTAATTGGTTCACATGTATAAAGAATTATAAAACGAGTAATAGACTAATATAAGGAATAGTACTTCTTTAATAGTTGTGCAAAGATCCAAAACGTCAAATAATTAGAAATGGAGGGAGTATGTACTTACAATTTAATTATAATTTAACTACAGGTTAGCTTACTAATTATATATTGAGTACATTTTTCTATATTTATATAAGTTATACTTAGGTGCGCTATAGAGGTACATTTTAAGTATAATTTCACTAACTAAGTATGTTTGAAGTACAATAATTTTTAAGGTATACTTAACTAGGTAATACATATGTAGTGTAATTTATAAATAAAGATTCGTTCTATTTTGTTGTCTCCCTTTTATGGGTTCTCCCCTTTATCTCGTGTTTTCTTCTTCTTTATTTGGTTTGAAACCGATACGTTATGTTGAGTTGCTGAAATTTCGCTGAAAATTACCCTTTACATAGATAATTCTTAATTATGCAATTCGTGTCAAGGTTACAGTTCGTCATTGACCGATAACTTTAACTTTTTTGACGTATATACTTTGAACCATGCTTGTGACGATTGTCGTTCTCTTGAATGAGCAGAGAAGTAGTTTTTAGTTTTGTTCCCTAATGTTTTATATAACAAGTTGTCCCTCAACCTTTAAACTTTCACTTCCCAATGTTTCCCCAACATTTCAGATGCTACTTGTATCCTCAAATTCCCAAGTATATCCTCAACTTGGTAAAAAAAATTGTAGACTCCAACAAGTTGAGGGGGTGTTTAGTCCGTGCATTTCATTCCATCTTCGAAATGATTCACGAAATGTGGATGTGTGCTAGGCAATTTACATGTTTAATTTTTTTTTCATTATATCACGTAGCCAACTAGGCAAATGTTTTTTCCAAAATCATTTTTATTGGAATGGCATTGTTTGATTCCCAAACACCACAACCCCCCCCCCCCCCCCCACAACAACAAAAAAAATTAATAAAAAAACCCTCCCCTCCGTCCTTGTGTGTGGCCCTAGTTTAAACCTTAATAGCATATTACTTTATATTATTAAATTTTATCAATAAAATGTAAACTTTTCCCTCCCCTCCCATTGACACCGGGCTGGATAGCGATTATCCTGCGGGTTAGGTAACAAATGAATTCACAACTAAAGAAATAAGAGTCTCATTGGAAAACACAGAGAAACTCTCTCTAATGTGTATAATATAACTATCAAAATCAAAGTTATGAATTCAATCCACAAGCCGGGTTTATATAATTTAACAAAACTTTACCTCTTAAGTCACTCTAAAATCTTCTTAGAGATGAAAATAAAATCCTCCTATGGGTGTGAAAAAGATCCTAATAAACTTCTTAAATTTACGGAAACAACTCCTAACAAATAACAAACTTGCTAACAATAAAATATTATTAAATAAAGAACTAAATAGGAATAGAAAGCAAATAAACTACTACTCCGCCGAACTCCCTAAGTCAGGACGCCAAGAGCTCGAAGACATCCCATCTCTCGAAACCGAAGGTGTTATTGGCCTCTTCGTTTGTGACAATCATTCAATTCCTGATATTTCAGGGCCATCAACATACTATCCGATAACTCGGCATCTTCAGTCTCGGACCATCCTGCATCAGTCACCCTAGGTTGAAAAGAATTCGTCCTCGAGTTCACAATTTGTTTAGCAGATTGCTTAAAACAGGCGCTCAAACGTTTTACGTTGAAAACGTTCGAAGTCTGCACAGATGACTCGGAATGCGTAGCCGATAAGCATTATCGTTGATTCGCTACAGAATTTCACAAGGACCAATTTTCCGATCCTTAAGTTTATTATAAGCACCAACAAGAAAACGATATCGGGTTAGTACGGTCCAAACATGATCACCAACCTTAAAAACAACCTTTCGAGAATGACTGTCAATCCGATCCTTGTATTTAGCATTGCTTGGGGTAATGGATTTGTATACATGATCATGGATAACCCGAAGATGATTTGTCATTTCTTTTGCTTTACGGTGCACTCGATCAATTCGAGGAATAGGAACCAGGTCTAGTACTCCACAAGGGTTTTGACCACCAACTATCTCAAAAGGGCTCATGTCAGTAGTCCGATTCTTCGAACGGTTGTAAGCAAACTCTGCTCGAGGAAGTGCTAGATTTCATTGCTTCGGTTTGCTTTCAGCCAAACATCTTAACAAATTACCTAAGCTCCGGTTTACTACTTCGGTCTCCCCGTCTGTCTGAGGATGATAGGCACTGCTAAAATTCAATTGTGTTCCGAGCTTTTCTCACAGAATTTTCCAAAAATTACTCATAAACTTAGTATCACGATCCGAGGTAATAGACCGGGGAACGCTATGCAGATGTACAATCTCCCGAAAGTAGAGATGAGCGATCCGATTGGCATCCTGAAGCGAATTATCTGCTGCCAAAGCGAACAATCCGGAATGCATAACTAAAGTCCTCGAAAGAGATACCCATTATGTAAGACAAAGTCAGATCGCTGCCCTTTTCGTACTTCTTGAACTATCTTTCTGAAAGAAGGATCTCCTTCATATATACCATTGAAGGCTTCAAATAGGGGTGCTCATCGGTAAAAAATCGAACCGGTACCGAAAATACCGAACCAGTACCGATCCGAAATTACCGAAAAAACAAGAACCGAAACTAGTACCGAATTACCGGTTTCGGTACTGGTTTGGTACAAAATCGGTATCGGTTTCTTCGGTTCGGTTTTCGGTTATATCGCATGGTAATATATATAATTATTAATAATAATTAAATAATTTTTTTTATATATTAATAATTTTTTTAAAAACTAAGAAATCATTATCTATTAATAATAATTAATATATAAAATAAAACTACAAAACATTATTAATATATATATAAAAAATTAATAAAACTATTATATAGAAATTATTAATATATAAAAAAATTATTTAATATATAAAATTACAAAACATTAACTATTAATTATTAAATTATTAAATTTTGGTATTTTCGGTATTTTGGCTTTTTACCGAATTCAAAAAAGTCATTACCGCTATCGGTACCGGAAATTGTTAAAATATCGAAAAATCGGTACCGAAAAAATCGGTACCGCCGGTACCGGTAAAAAATTGAAAAAACCTAAAATTTTGAGCACCCTAGCTTCAAACCCTGCAACTTTACTTTGCATAGTATTAAAGAGTAATTCTCTTCGACTTAATGCATCGACGACACGATTCAAACTTCCTGCTTGATGTTGCAAAATGAAAGTGAATTTTTGTAAGTACGCCACCCATTTAACATGTCTTTGGTTGAGCTTATGTTGACCATTAATATACTTTAAGGCCTCATGATCAGTAAAAAGAATGAATTCTTTCTGTATCAGATAATGACACCAATGCTTCAGCGTCTAGACTATGACATAGAACTCCAGATCATAAGTAGAATAGTTTTTTCTCGATCCGGATAACTTTTCACTGAAGAAAGCTACTGGTCGACCTTCTTGATTGAGAACACCACCAATACCAATTCCCGATGCATCACAGTTTACTTCAAAGACCTTCTCGAAGTCGGGAAGTGCAAGTACTGGTGCCTCGGTCATTTTCTTCTTGACCAGTTGAAAACCATCTTCGGCTTCTTGGGACCATTGAAATAATTTTCCTTTAAGACATTTGGTGATAGGCGCGACTATCGTGCTGAAGTCTCGAATGAACCGTTTGTAAAAAGATGCTAATCCATGAAAGCTTCTGACATCATGTATGGTCTTTGACGTAGGCCATGATTGCCTCGATCTTGGTCGGATCTGCGTGAACACCTTCGGTAGAAACAACGAAACCGAGGAAGGTTACTGAGGTCGTGAAATAGGAACTCTTTTTTTGGTTTATAAACAATCGTTCCTTCCTCGACGTTTCAAATACAGTTCGGAGGTGCTCATGATGTAATTCCCATGTTGGACTGTAGATAAGAATGTCATCAAAATAAACTACAAATTTTCCCATGTAAGGCCGTAATACCTAATGCATAAACCTCATGAAGGTACTGGGCGCATTGGAAAATCTGAAAGGTTTAACCATCCATTCATACAAGCTTGTTGTGTTTTGAGAAGACTTTTGCACCGGACAGTTGATCTAACATATCATCCAGACGAGGTATCGGAAAACGATACTTCACCGTGACCTTATTGATTGCTCTACTGTCAATGCACACAATCTCCACAAGCTGTCCTTCTTCGGCACCAATAGAGTTGGAACTGCACATGGGCTCATACTTTTACGGATATAACCCTTCTCCATTAAGTCCATTGTCTGCCTTTGTAGTTCTTCGGACTCTTTGGGACTGAGTTTTTAGGCTGGCCTGTTCGGTAGGCTTGGTCCTGGGATAAGGTCTATCTCATGTTGAATATCTCTTAGAGGGGGTAATCCTGATGGAAGCTCTTTGGGCATGAGGTTAGCATACTCGGAGAGTATCTCGTGGGCTACGGTTGATACTTCTTTGTGCCCTTCTGTCGAGTTTCTCTCACAAGGAAGCAACGCATACATTACACCTTCATGCTCGACCTTTGTTAAAAATCTTGTCATTGATAACAGGTTCAGGTTCCCGACTGTTTGAATCGAACTGAACTCTTCCATACAAGGTGCTAACACAACCTTCTTCCCTTTTATATTGACGGAGTAAGTATTCTTCCGACCATCATGGATGACGCTTCGGTCATATTGCCAAGGTCTTCCTAATAACATATGACAAGCATCCATTTTCACCACATAGCACCAAGCGTTATCAAAGTATTTATTTTCGATTGAAAAGGATAGTAAACATTTTATGTCAACGGTTACTTCACTGCCTTTATTCAACCAAGATAACTTATATGGTTTTGGATGCCGATCCGTTTTCAAATTTAACTTTCGAACAGCTTCTTCGGAAACTACGTTTTCACAGCTGCCACTATCAATAATCACGTAACAGACTTTTTCTGTCACTGTGCAAGTAGTGTGGAAGATATTGGTCTTCAACCAATCCTCTTTGGATTCTCCTTTAAGAGTCAGCAGATTCTTGCGAACGTCTAGGGTCTCCTGACCATCTCCATGTAACACCTCGTCGTCGTACTCATCATATATAGGTTCTCTGAACTCTTCGACCTCATCGGTTATACCTTCTTCAATAAAAAGGTTCTTACCCTTCTAGTTAGTAGGTTTTCGACACTCTGTTGCTCTATGATCTGGTTCTGCACATTTGAAGCACTTGATGCTAGAATTAAAGTTACTCTGAGGTTGTTGTGCTGTAGTACGAAATTGTGGGGGTGGGTTTGGCTTACTGGGGGATTACTTTTTTTGGCATCGGCCTACTGTTCTGTCGTTGCTCTGCCTCACGAGCTTGCTGATATGCTTCAAAAACAGCCCAAAGTGAATGAAGGCTAAGGCGTTCTGCAATGACGGTTTTAATCCTCCCAAATATCGTGCCACCAGTTGTTCTTCAGTTTCCGATAGATCATTCTTTGCTATCAACTAGTAAAACTCTTATGTATAATCATCCACAGATCGAGTACCTTGTTTAACATATGTAATCTCTTAAACACAGACTGGGTGTATCCGAAAGGAAGAAAGTGACTACATTTTTTTGCTTCTTCTCCCACTTGGTGATTTTAGCCTTTCCTCGTCTTTCCCTTGAATGCCTCATCTGTTCCCACCAAGCAGATGCTTGGTCCTTCAGTTTGATGGCAACCAATTTTACATTGGCGCTATCTGATACGCCCTTATACTCGAAGATGCCCTCTACTTCGTTCAGCCAGTCAATGAACTCTTCTGCTTGCAGCGTTCCAGAAAATTCTGGTAGTTCCATTCTAAAACCCAGATCACTACGACAGTCCTCACGGTCACGTCGTTCCCATAGCTGCCTCCTATGGTAGTAATGGTTATCAAAACTCGATTCAGAATCATAGGATTCTTTATCGTGTTCAAGATGTGGGACTTCCTCCACCGGAACCTATCCACGTCGGCCTAGGTGCGGGACTTCCTCCTCCGGAATCTGTCCACGGCGACCCAAATTTTGCGCTGCCAGGCGCTGGGTTAGCTCTGCAACTTATCTCTGTAAATTCTCAATCATCACGTTATGGACGTTCCGATCACGGTGCGGGACCTTCTCAGTCGGAATTTACCCTCCACGACCACGACCGACCACGACCATGACCACGAGTCATTGAAACTCCTAGAAAGATGTTTGAGCTTTGATACCAACCTACGCCGGGCGGGATAGCGATTATCCTGCAGGCTAGGTAACAAATGAATTCACAAATAAAGGAACAAGAGTTTCACCGGAAAACACAGAGAAACTCTTTCTAACGTGTATAATATAATTATCAAAATCAAAGTTATGAATTCAACCCACAAACCGGGTTTATATAGCTTAACAAAACTTTACCTCCAAGTCACTCTAGAATCTTTTTAGAGATATGGAAATTAAATCCTCCTAGGATGTGAAAAAGATCCTAACAAACTTCCTAAATTTACGGAAACAACTCCTAACAAATAACAAACTTGCTAACAATAAAATATTATTAAATAAAGAACTAAATAGGAATAGAAAGCAAATAAACTACTACTCCGTCGAACTCCCAAAGTCAGGACGCCAAGAGCCTGAAGACGTTCCATCTCTCGAAGCTGAAGGTGTTAATGACCTCCTCGTTTGTGATGATCATTCAATTCCTGATATTCCAGGGTACATCAACATAATATCTGATAGCTCGGTATCTTCGGACCATCCTGCATCACCCACTTACAATGCATGTGTTGTAATGCATTTGGAGGTTACAGATATCCCCTGTTTGTGATAAAAGTTCAAAGCTTTTCATGTTACTTGATATTAGTAAACTTTAGCCAGTATATTATTAATAAAATGTATATTATTAATAAAATGTATACTTTAGCTAGTATGCTTGCATGTTGTTGTGCAGATGAAAACTCATGGTTCAGAGGTTTATGCTCTTTTCAACAAGAAGTTTTCATCATTTACTTTATTTGAAGGGAAACATGGTACAAATTTGGTTCCTTACCAAGTTTCATCAAAGTTTCATGGTAGAGACCAAGACAAGAAGCTCATCGCAGACTTAAAAGAGTGGTTGGTTGATAAGCAGCTAGATACAGGTATTCTCATATATTTCAATGCCAACTAGGAAATATTTATTCCATACAAAGATCATCTGAAAGTTCTTGCATTAAGGTTATAGAATTGAATGGCTTATAATATGAAGTTATTAGCATATATATACACATGTAAGGTACAAAAGTGGTGTAACGACTCAAACCGGGATCAAGACTTAAATCTACTTTCCCAAGAGCACTTATGATCATCTTTGCCTATCACAAACCCACTTGAAGTTGTGACTAGTTGTTGAGATCGTATATACTGTTCAGTCCATCCCATATGTAACGGGGTATTATAATCTCTCCCACATTAAAACCCTGACGTCATCTGCCCACTAGGTGCAGTCTCACCCAGTAGGCCAGTTCCCTATGATGTGAGATGCACGTCAGCTTCCTCTAGTTGTCTATATTCCAGTGGGGTCCACCACCATGGGTTCACTCTTGAGTAACAATGAGTAAAGTAGCACACTGTCGTAGTACTTGGATTAGTGCTAAATACAGTGTTACAAGAGCGACAAAATCATCCTACTGATTCTAGTTTCTGATTGGGATAGAAAATAATAAAAGTTGACGTAATGTAGGAAAAGTAGGACGAACCAAACCAAAAAAAGGACGAAATATTTAATTATAGTATAGATGCTTATGAATTTTGGACAGTGAGTACATCCTACTGGCAGCTTCTGATAATGTGTATAACTCGAGATATTCTAGTTCAAAGTTAAAAATTTACAAACTTGTTTGATTTTTAATTAAATATCTACACATCATCTTTGGTTCAATTTTGGACAGCAGCTACCCTGTACCGGTATGTACTTATGGTAAAATTCCGAAGTCCAACTAAAGCTCCTAACTCCAGAAATTGCTCAATAGCCAGTTTTGTTTGCTCTCTGTCCGGTTTTCTTGCAGGAATTTTAATTAAATATCTATAAGGCTTCAAGCCCCTAAATTTTAACTACATGTAAAGGATTCATAGTAGTATATTACATAAAAAATTCATGTTCATATCTGCTACCTACAGTGAGTTGCAGGTTCTGCAAAATTAGGTCCTCAACAAGCCTCTTCAAGAATAATTTTTCATCATTTTCTCTTTTCCACTTCAAGTTTCTTGCATATATTTCATTTTCCATCATGTTGTATTCTTAATAACATGTAATCTTAACATTTTCATGCTAACATAGCATAAAATTATTAAAATAAAGTAATCTTAGAAAGTTTTCAATTAAAAGCAGAGTTGTTGAGGTATACCACTTGAGAGCTTGGTTTCTTACTACTTTCCTTCAAGATAGAGCTTCATATCTCTTCCCTCTTCTTTCCTTTGAATGACCGGCTCTCTCCCTCTACTTGTCTCTCGATTTTGTTTAGTTTGTAAGCAAAAAGTGAGTGAAAATGAAGTATACTAGTTTAAAATTTCCTTAGTTTCACTTATTTAGATTTTAGTCCCTCTTAACTTTTTATTTAGGTTCAAATCCCCTACAACTGAAGTTATTTGTGTTGACTAGTTCTCACATAGGTAAATAGAGATTTAACAAGGCTATTAATAACTAATAAGGTTTCTATGGTGATTTCTGTTTAAAGGCTAGTTTGAATATCTTTGTTACTATTGATGTGCTTCAGCGTCTCTGCTCCTTCCCCCCACCCCCAAAAAAAAAAACCACCCTGCTCAAGACGTATGCACACGCCCATGCAACAAACTAGCAAGAGATACCTCCCACCAATTGAAGTAGAGAACCTTGAAGCATTTTATGTTCCTTAAATTTTCTTCGACTTAATCTGTTACAGAAAGTAAACAGTTGTATTAGTTATGTCATAGCTCCAACATATGCCTCTTATCAGATCCATGTCCTTGATAGGAGTAGATGATTCGTTGTCATTGAAAGAGATCAGGGAAAACAAACGCTTTAATCTGGTTTGCAAGGTAACATAATCCTGTCTTCTGATTCTTAATGCTTCTAGTAAGTTAATATATACCTTTCTTTGTAACAATAACGGTAGTTAATTTAATCTTTAAGGTACTTGTTTTGAAGTTTATGGTTTCTTTAATTAATGATGTTCATATGAATTTCAGTATTTGATTATATTACTTATGGCAATCTGTAGTTATTTGCCATCTGTAGTTATTTATATCCCGATAATTCGTTTCTTGTTTCCTTGTGACAAGGTTCTTCATATCTGTGAAGTTACAAAAGATGAGTGGATGCTCTTTGTTTGGGATGGAACTGATACTCCACCAGTTTCTATCCAAAAGAAGCGAGTGTCCTGATGTTTTAGCCATTTGGGGTTATATTCATGTTATTGTCTGTATGCTTCTTCAATCATTGAATGTTGATAAGCTATACTTCATCAAAAGTTGGTAAGTTAGGATTCTTCAATCAATAAAAGTTGGACAGTGCAGTGTAGTGCATGCTTTAAGCCTATTATCTAGACTCATTGCATTGCACCTCCTCTTTGTGTGTTTAGTGTTAGTTCTAACTTCTACGCGCAAGACTAATATTTGGCACTTGGAAAGTGGACCACATAATTCAGTTTGTTATTATCAGCTGAAGGGAAATAATCAGAATTGTTAGTATAAGTAGTTTGAAGAATGAATCTTTCTTACCCCAACACTTCTTTTTTCCTCCTCTGTTTTAATTCTTAAATATTGTTATCCATTTGTCTCTAGAAGCAACTACTGCAAAACTTGAACCAATAAATTGAGGAAATAACGAGTAAATTTCTGCATTCCAAAACATCCAAAATTATCTCCTTAATCAACAAATCCTGGTGGTTGCTTCACACACACACACAGTGGGTGTGGGTGTGGGTGTGGATCAAAGAAGAGTTTTTTTAGATAGAATAGAGATTATGAAAGTGGAGGACAAGGAGTCCTCCAATCAAATAAAAGAAGGAAAATAAAGAAAAGTTGATGAAGCATTGCTTGCCAATCTCGACGAACATCTAAAATAGAAACTCGTCTAAAAGCTTTCATAGCCAATGCCTATGGTGATGCTAGAAATGAAACCCTATCCCAAAGAAAAAGAATAGTTAGCTAGGTATCATTGAAAATTGTAGCATTTCTTTCTTTCAGTTCATTTCTTTCTACCCATAAGTTTGTATCGAAGTGTCAGTATTAAGTAATTATTCGAAAACAAAAATAGTAATGAAGAGAATAGTAAATTTTGCATGGTCAATGGATGATGTAAGACACTGTTATATTGCTCACGTTTCGGCTTATTTTGCTCAAGTCTGAACACTGGTTAACAAATCACATTGTACATGAGTAACCATCTTCAACTTCTCATAACTTGTAACAAAACCCTTAAAACTGTATTTTATCGGTATATGACTCATCTCTTAATCCATCAGATTAGTGTTCAAAAATTTTCTTTTCACCTTCTGAAGAAAGTATACTCTAATTGGTTAAGAAGATACTGTCTTGGTATTTGAGAAATTTTACTTCATGTAATTTAAGATGATTATCTCTTTATTTCTCAGTACCTGAATGTAAGTGGTGTAAGTGATGACAGGTACAAAGTTATTTTGTTGAATGCATCGAAAGTGGGGGAAAGGCCTTGTCAGTTCAAATGAAAATCTAAGTTGCTAGCATTCAATTCGAATGTTCTTTCTAAACAACTAGTGTTGCTATTTATGAACTTCAGGGCAGAAGACGAAATGGAAGATCCTCTTCCTTTACATATGGAATCCTCTTCTTTGCCAAGAGATGTTCTATGCATGTTTCCAACTGTTGGAACTGTCTTAAGAGTTGTTGATAGCGGCAATGAGAGGCTTGGCTTTGACGTACTAAAGACTGGTAGATGGGTGAAACTTATTAATATAAGATGTGAAATTCATGATGGACTATGGCGTGGTGTGCTGATGCCCTCTACTAAGCTCCGCTATCTGATTGATGACGAAAAACTTGTGTTACTGTGCCAAAGGTCGTTCTTAAACTTGCAGTTACATCATTGCAAATTTGCAATATGTTTTTTACCTTCTTTTTCAGCGTAATAGTGGTTATGCTAAATTTCATTTATTTACATGATTTAGATTTTATGATGAGCGGATAAAATCAGAGCTGGGGCGAATGCCGTCGACGTGCTTTCCGTGGCCTTCTCCCATAACTGGTAAACATCATCATTTTGTTGATGGTAAATGTCAACATATTGGTGCATTGTCACTTAGACAATAACAATGTGTGCTTTGTGTTGTGTCCCTATTCTCTATCTTATATTCAGAGACAGATTACCCAGATGTGCCTTTTTATACTCTAATGGATGTTCTTTCCCATCCAGAGGTATTAAATATGTTCTAACTTTTCTCAGACCCTTCGATTTTCTTCTCTGTATTCTTGGTTGTTAAAGTTTCCGATGAAACGTAGAGATGGTTGTTATGATCCACCACGTATTACATATTAAATCCCAATAAATATTCTGTGAATGAAAGAAAACATTGGACGATGCAGTATGATCTTGTACTCTATACTATGTCAATAAAAACTGAAGGTTCTCATAGGTTTTTTATACTGACATGTGTTTACAATCTTTGAGGACACTCCTTGGTACTCCCTCTACTCCAATTTAAGATTTGGAGATATAATTTACAAATTTCTTATTGTATAATTTCACTTTAGATATTAAAGAATAAGTTAGAAAGGACTATTCATTTGAGTGATATAAAACCCGTACCAAAGCTCAAATTTGGTACAGAGGGAGGTTCAATATGTATAATTATCGATTGAGGTGTGAATTGAAAGCCTCTCGAGGCACCAGTAGCGATCATCTCCTTGATAAGAATTTAGAGCACAGTTTTGTTACACACATTACAGGTGACCGCTAAATTCAAGTGCGTGGTTCGGGTTCTAGCAGCATTTCCCTGGTGGGCTGAGGACTTCTGCTCTCCTCGTGGGACTTTCAGGATTAGGCTGACCCTTAGAGGATCCAACCGCAAGAATTCATGCTTTTGTGTATGGAGACGATGGGGTAAACATGAGCTTTTATTTTTTTTCATTACTTTTTTGCTTCATTTAAATGTCATTAATTTCTCACCGACATGAAGTAACTCTTCTGTTCATTGTAGCAAATAAATGAATAAAACTCTTCTCTGCTTGCACAAATATAATGCTGTACTAAATACTTGCATTGTATAAATGTCGAGCACGAGTACACAGTAGAAATACCTGCAGTTCACCATGCTTTTAAATCTCAGTCTCAAAATTTGATTGCTTATTGTTGCTATTGTACCTCTACTATTAAACCCCAATGTTTGGCTTATTTTTTCATTTTTTTTCATCGCGTCTTTCTTCATGTTAGGTTGATTTCTTTGGGGGTTCTGAATCTATTGAAGAACTGACAAGAAAGCGGAACATGTTGCTTGGAATTAATGAGAAAAATGATGGTACGGATTCCAAGGGTGATCGGAGAAATGCTCCCTGGGTTCAGTGTTGCCTAAAATCTTATTACCTCGATAAAAGCAACATTTGGGGAAGTCGACATTTTCGGATCTTTGCCACAAGGCCGGCAGATTTAGTAGATGAATCGTAAACATGTGTGGTTCCAATGGGTAATGTAAATTTGCTGTGTAGGTACATTTTCAAATGTAATGTTGTCCATCAAATGTTATGGTTATGGTTATGGTTATGGTTATGGTTATGGTTATGGTTATGTTGAGATTAACAAACTCTGGATTATGTATGGTCAATTTACTATGTAAAGAACATTTGCATTTAACTTTCAATGATCGTTTTCCAGGCCATGTTATGACTTTTAAGGGTAATTATATGTTTTTAAATGTATCTAAGAATTTGGTAATGGTGGTACGGTAATAGGAATGATAACAAATTAGTAATGACAAATTAATAACTTAGGTGTTGTTTGTTTATATCTGATTGTCTCTTAAGGGATTGCTTCTTATTCGTTAAGAAGCATGATGATGTTTGTTTTTTTTGTTACCTCTGAATGCTTCTTAATCGTAAAGACGAAAAATGAAATCTTAATAATTAAGACTTAGAGGAATCTTTTAATGAATTTTTTTTGATAATTTTTTTATATAAATATATTCAACAATATTATGCACTCATTTTTATTAAATTGAATATTTAAAATTATTAAATAAAATTTTATCCTTTAAAATGGTAAACTAGTGTCATTAAGAGAACTAACTTTTTAGTTATCAAACAATTTTTTAGATTCAGATCTTATAACCATTCAGATAATCTAATTTATAAAGACATCATAATCATTCAGATCTTAATTTTCAGGTTTATTAAACACAACTTTAATGCTAGTTTATAGCTTTAAAATAGAAACATCTCTAATTTTGGTATGGATTGGAAAAAAAATGTACATGATGGATTTTTTAGGGAACAGTGTTCACTCTTATATGTTGAAGGATGATTTATCACTAAAGTAAAAAAAAAAACTAATTATGTCTCAGCTTTATCATCTAAACAATGATACCTTGTTGGTTTAGCAGGATTAAAGTTCTGTTTGGTAAAACTGAAAATTAAGTTGGTGAAAGCGTGACATGATAATACCCTTATAATTTTATAATTTTATGAATATTGACCATCTTTATAAAAATTTGCCTTAAAAATATTCACCATTATTGTAGAAATTCGCTAATATGTCATTTAGTTTAGTATAATATGAGTAAAATTTTGATGGCAAAATTTAAGGCATTGCATCATTTTATACATGTGTAAACATGACCATTTTGTAGTAGTGTTTTAAAATTTAGACCGGACCGATCGAAACCGATAAAAATCAAAATCGGTCTACCTTTCGGTCTGATTTGGACCAATGATCCGATTTTGATCAAAGCCCAAATTGACCCTTGAACCGATTAATTGACTCAGTTGACTCAATTTTTTTAAAAAAAAATTACCAAAAAAATACTTAATATTAAAATTAACCACTTTTATTAATATTATAACTTATCTTTATTATGTTTTAGTTCATAAAAAATGAGATTTTAATTTTTTTTTATTAATTACTAATAATATATATTTTTATATATTAATGATGCTACTGGGTCAATATCGATTCAACCACTAATTAGACTAATGACCCATCCACCCGATACTTTTTTCCGATTCCATGAACGGGATCAGATTCTGACAACCTTGTTTTGTAGAAAAAAATATTTGACAAAGGAAACTCTTTGTGGAACTGATGGAGTAATAAATTAGCTTTGCAAGGGCTATTCTGCTCTATGAACAACTTAGTTCAGATTGCAACTTACCTTCCCACGATATGATTAGGCATTACCATTAGAGACCTCAACGAGTGCCAACCCCTTTTTAGGGAATTCGTTTTGAGTTGTTTGCCATTATTTTTTTCTTTTCACAAGGGTAATATTAATGCCTACGTGTCACTCATGAGAATTAGGTTAAAATGAATATATACACAAAGCCTACATAGATAAAACAAAACTAAACTATTGATCAAATAACACATCTTCCGTGAGTCCCTGAACTGGCATATGCTAAATCTATATTAAATAAAATACAAGGGAGATTTTAGGATTATATGATGAAGCCAGAGGCATTTCTTTCACCTTTCACCAATGACCCTCTCTATTTTACAATTTCCGTCCCCATAACACAACTAGTTACTCTCTACCAAACCGATGAAAAATAATTTTTTTAAAAAATAAAATAAAAATAAAAACTGTGATCTATCGTCTATACATCATACTGCAAAAGTATATTACCTCTAGCATCCATGGGGAAAGGCAATAGCAATATGCTGGTTATCTTACAACCCGACAACAGGTGCAAGAGGGTCATTAGGTTGATGGATATGGGCAGCATCCCCAGCGGCAGCAACTGCATGCCTGCGTTGCCGTTCACGAAGGTAGAGGACAGTTAAGAGACAAACGAAGAGCGTGAGAATCGTTGCGTTGCCTTCCTCCAAGAACACATTCTCCACCCATGATTCCACTTTTGGAAAAACTTCAGGCAGTGAATCAATCAAATCAACCTAAAAAAACGCGCAATCAGTTTAAGATACCAAAAAAATAAATATACTTTTTGTACATAAAATCGTAAGTATACACACCGGAAAACTTTATTAGAAATGCAAATCATATTTAGCTGTAATGAAGGATGCATTTCCAAGTAAAAAGTGTACAATTTTAATAGTTGGACACCAAGCATGTACCATAAACTGCTGCAGCAGCAAAGAGCAGGAACTGCAGTAGTACTATAGTGGGACACCCTTCACAGAACAATATAATAAATACTCCACTTTTAATAAACTATACGCAAATCAAACCAAATATTGAGCATCATTGTAAAACTGCTGTGGTAATTAACCATAACTAGCAGTAGACTTTGAAATCCATCAACTGTAATAGTACAAATGTTAAAGAACTCTCCATGAAATTATTAATGGAGCGGGGATTGACAATAAGTACATGATACATGTAACTAGATGAATATTAGCAGAATATAACAAAAACAAATCTGGGACCATCTTCCACATGCAAGACATGCATTTACACATGCTTATCAGATATTATATTTGTACATATGCACATTCAGAAATTATATGTGCGTCACTGCTCAATTATGCTTACAAACAAAAATTTATGCAGGCCAGAGAGAAACTCACCAGGAAACTGTCGGCGTAGTTTTTTCTTATCCACAAGCTACCAAGAGCTAGAGTTACAGGCAATTTTGCTGCAGAATCAAGTTCTACTGCTTGATCATAGTAACGCTTGGCAAGATGAAGATCAAATGGAAGTCCTTGGCCATGTTCATGCATGTATCCCAGGTTAAACATAGCTTGGGCATTTGATTGGGATTTGGCATGCATATAAGCCTCTGCTGCACGATCATAATCTCGCTCAGTACCCTGACAAATAAAACAGCAGACAAAGAATCAAAACAAAAATCATAAAAACCAGTCTGAGGGGTGTTAAATACATGTACTAGGATCACACAGGCTAGATCTACAGTACCAATAGGCATTCTATTTGGAGAACATACCCGCCCATAGTAATATGCATCCCCAATCAGCAAAGCAGCATGTTCATTACCCTGCTCAGAAGCTTGCCACCACAAAGAGTGTGCAGACTGATGCCTCTCCGCATCTGTACAAAATCCAGATTCTCCCATGCACATACTTTTCTCCCCATACTTGTCAAGTATCCAGGCAGCATTGCTTTGTGCCACCTCATATCCCAACTCTGCCATCCTCGAGTACAAGAGGAAAGCCTTTCCCACGTCACCTTTCAAATATGACTCTAGGGCCCATCTAGATAAAGAACTCCAAGGTCCTCGTTCTGCTACTAGTTTGTATAATGCAGTTGCCTGAAACCAAGCAAGATTTAACTATGAATAACTGAATATTGAATAGATGCACAATTATGTTATCTGTAAGACCATTCAGAATCGACAAACAAAAGGCAGAGCACAATAGAGAAATAACATAAGTAAAACAAAGTAAAGCTTTAACATCAATTATTTTCATGAAAAGAAGTTACGATAATTAAAAAAGCTAATCCAGACCACATCCACTCCATCCGGTAAATATAAATTCAACCTCAGAAAGCACTAGGATACTTTTTTGCTACTTTGTAAATTTGTTGCCTGAAGCAAATGACACTGAGCTGAAAGGCAAACTTTTGCTTGTTGATAAGTAGGTTTCATAGCCTATCAACCCTTGTCAGACAAATTAAAATGTTTAGGAAAAAAAGGAACAATAATAACCTCATGGTCCAAGATTCAAGGGAAAACTCTCCTATAAACTCCACAGCAGAATCCATATTTCCTGGCTTAGTCCAAATAAAGAGGGTTTCAAGAAAAAGTTCAGATTTGGCATGTCAATCCATCCCCCATTTTCAAATATGCACATTCCAGATTTCGTTACAAATTTTTAAAGAGTAGACATAAGAAGCCATTATTCTCTTTGAAAGAGAATCAAAATCTTTAGCAGGTACAGAGAGGCCCACATTGTTAAGACACTTGTCCTAACTTAGTTTTAAGGCAAAAAGAGATATCAATAGTCAGAAGGACCTCAACTTTCCTTCGTTAACATCCATTTATTGTTCCATCTCGCATAGAGATGAATATATATATATATATATATATATATATATAGTTACATACAGAGAAAATTCTACCAAAAAGCATAACACGTATCGCTAGTCGCTACAGGAATGAATAGAAAATATATAAGACAGGCTCAATATAATAATCCTACTTTAGCTCACCAAATTATCTATTGGTAACAAGACACGTCAATGAGCCAAAAGATAAACTTTTAGTTTAATTTAATTTAGTTTATATATTATTTATTTTACTTAACAAATATGTTGGCAATAAAATTTCATATACATTAAAACCCAAAACATAATACTATGGAATAACATTAAAAACACAATTATGTAAATACTTAGCAATAACAATTAAAAAATAAAGCAGATAAATTATACCACCATAAACCACATCAAGTAGATAAATGTTACATATGAATGGATAAAATGTAAAGAGTACATATATACAATATAAATAAATACATATATAAATATATATACACATATATTTATAAAATAAGGATCAGGTCCGGACCTCCCGGACGGGAGAAAATCCGGACCTGATTTTTTTTTTTTTTTTTTGTAGAACTAAAAAATAAAAAATAAAAATTTATGGAACTGAAATTTTTCAATAATACAGTGTTTTGGGTGTGTTTTTAATACCTACACCAACCAATGTATGTACAGTCTGCCCAGACTGTACAGACATGTTTTGTTATAGGCATCCAAATCACGCCCAAAACACTGTATAATGTAAAAATTCCAATTCCATAATTTTTTTTTTTTAGTTGTTTCAAAAAAAAAAAGCAAAAAAAAAAAAAAAAAGGTCCGGATTTTAACAAAATCCGGGAGTCCGGACTGGATCCGGACTCTATATTTATATTATTATAATATATTTATATTTATATATATAAATTTATATTATTATATTATTATTATATATTTATTAATAATATTTATATATTTATAATTTAATAATAATATTTATAATAGTTTATATTTATAATTATAATAATTATATATATATATATATATATATATAACCATCAGTTAACATGACAATAAAGTAAGAGGGATACAATGGAGCCAAGCAGTACGCAGAGGCGAAACCTCTCGCCCAGTCGCACTCGGTATCTCTCTCTCGATCGCAGCAGCCTCTCACATTGCAATCTCCCTCTCAGTCCCAGTCTCTCGCCCTCGCAATCGACTCGGTCGCAACAGCCTCTCTCGACTTCGATTTCTTATATCGACTACGATCTGCTGAAGTATTGTGTTCTCTGCGAGTCGACTTGGCTAGGGCATGTTTTGGAGATCTGCGACGTCGCTTTTTTTTAACCCAGTTCAGATTTGGGTCGATCATACCCACCAAGTCGCTCGACCAGCCGGATAGTCATCCAAGTCGTCGCGATGTAGTCTAAGGCGTCGACTGTTTTTGCTAGGCGCTCGCCTTTCAGCCATCGACCAAGTCGCACGCTCGCCTTGCAGGTCTCTCACCGACTGGACGCCGTAACAACTATGGAGGTAATAGTGCAGCATTCCATCTCTTTCTAGTTCTCTTAGGCCGAGACTCTAAGGATGTTAAATGAGCTAGCCATCACCCTATCACCGCCAAAATAGTTGGGGAAAACAAGACAGGACATGCGCCATGTTTATTAACAATCTCAACATGCAAAAGATGGTTAAATGTCTCTCCCATCTATCATCACGTACGACACCAATAAGTTACATTACATCTCTGTATTCTACCTCCTACCTCATAGCATATTTCACTTTACTCTCTGTTTTATACTTACTATATTTTTCCTATTAAAAAAATCCAACGTATACAAAATACTTTGACCCAAATTGAGGAAGTTGTACATTGGAACAGATTGCAGGGCTTTCCTAGATAATTTGCTTTGGGAGCACGATAAAGTTATTTTTTTATTGCTCTCAGCCTACAAAGCATTTGCATAGGATTTTGGATCCGATTTTGGCGTAGGCACCACTTCTTTTCGCTCCTTTACTTTTATTGCGTGCATCATTAATCCTTTTATGCCCTTTTTCGGTTTGATAGAACTGAGCCTTAGTTACAAAAAGAACTATTAAATTTTCAAGGTGTAACTCATTGAAGAAACTAGACAAAGATTAAAAAAGGCAGGTCCTTTTATTTCCTTCCAAATATAACATAGAGAATAAAAGGAGACGTGTGCACATTTAACACAACCTATGAAGCACAAATAAAACATTTTGGGGCATACGCACACTGGATACATATACAACGTGGATCTCTATGGATATTATATCCTAGCCTACTAGCAATATTCATTAATTAGAAGGAAAAATTGGAAAGTTCCACATACGTATCATGGACATATCCAGATAAATATGCTTCTTTTCAGTCTTAAATTTTCCGTCTTGAGCTCTCTGTTTCAAGTTATGTGTTTAATTAGTTAATTAATTATATGTTAGTGATTATTAATTAAGTGCTCAATTTCTTCGCTTCTTTTTTTTAAAAAAATTTATATGTTCTATTAAAATTTATGGTTTATAAAAATTGGTAAATCTTTTTCTTTTAAACAAATGTTCTATCTTTAGTGTTAACTAATTGTTTTTTTGTTAATATTTTTTTTATAGGTAGAATTAGTATCACATCTGTTTGGTCCTAAGTATTGAACCCAAGACCTCCATACACCAATGTAACATAATACTAATTATAAATTTGTTAAATAAAAAAATTATGTTGCATTTGTGCATTCTTTTAATATTCTATTTATGTTAATATTATGTCAAGTCATTCATATTTTTATCTCAAATTGTGTGCCTATTACACAATAATATATTAATAATTACCTAACACAAAATAATAATATTAATAATCTAATGTCATTTTGTGTTAGTTTTATTTTTATTGCAAAACAATTATCATAAATAATTTATTTATTATTTTAGGAACGAATTTGATTTAAAGTATGTAAATAAAAATTAAATCATCTTTCTTGTATGCTGCAATATCTGTATCCTAGTTTTTTAAGAATTGTTGTATCCTAAAGCGCCTGTATCGGAACTTCCTATGACAAAAGGAAGAACTAACAATTACAGTACAACCATGTTCATTATTTAAGTCCATGTTCTAACCCCAAAAGTAGGATTCAAATAAACTTTGTCATGTTGTTCAAGGCCTTATGGCAGCATTCAGCAAGAGCACAACAAATCTGCACAACTTAGAGACGTTTTCTCTTTGTCCCAAAAAGTACAAAGAGTGAAATACAATACAATAACTAAGTAATACTCCCGCCTGGTGGGGGAGAAAGAAAGAAAAAGAAGTAAGATGATAGTATATCACGATGTTAACAAAGAATCAAGATGATAGTATATCACTAGACAAAACATATCAAATGAAACATATAAACAAAATATTAAAGACCTACCATAGGAAGATTTTTCTTGAGCCCCACACCAGTGTGAAACATCTTAGCCAACTGGTAAAATGCCTTTGGTTGGCCTGCATTAGCTGCCATTATAAAGTACTTGCATGCTACCTTCACATCTCGCTTCACCCCAATCCCTTTGAGATACAATACCCCTAAATTGTAATGCCCACCGGCTTCCTCATTGTCAGCAGCTTTCTCAAAGTACTCTTTTGCCTGTAGGAAAGATAATCAGCTTGCAATACATTCCTTGTCAACTATTAACAGAATTTAGATACCCATTACCCAAGTACGCAAGGGGTTAAAAATAACAAAAAAGTGAACTACACTTGTCTTCCCGAGGAGCCAATCACCCCCCTTCCACACATTATAAAGAACCAAGTAAAATGACGTTGAAAGGAAATGCAACATAATTTATCCGATTGGTTTGGTCCAGCAATATTTTGTATAAAATCTTTATTTATTATATAATGAAGCTAAAAGCTAGAAACCAGTTGAATATTATCCATGGAATATATAGTTTCATTGCTTAACGTTCTCTTTTTTGCAGTGTCTTGTTGCTTAGGGCTTGTGGAACTCTCTCTAAAGAGTGTTAGGAGAGAAGTATGTCCTACTTCAGTGAAAGATATGTTGCTAATTTATTTTGAAGGATTTGGAAAAAAGGGGATGCCAAAATTTTATAGAAGTGTGCCTTTTTTCTATAGGAATTTGGAATGACCGTAATGCTAGACTGTTTAGAGGAAGTTGCTCCTTTGAGTTGTTGAGTAATAAGATTATTTTTCTTGTTACTCTTTGGGCTTCTTCTATGGGGGCTTTTAGAGGTTTCTCTGCGACTAATTTGTGCAAAGATTGGAGGGCTGCACTTTTTTAAGTGTTTTTTTTATTTACTCCATTGAGGGTGGACTTCTTGTTCCCTTTTTATTATATCCTTTCTTTTCTATTAATAAAATTTCTTCTTTTATCAACAAAAAAAAAACAATTTCTATTTGTTGTTACACTCATTATCCACTTCTCAACCAACCTTTAACATACCGAATCATCAAAATATAGTTTTCTTTCCTAAAAACCAATAATGACTTAAGGCGTACATGTACCTTTAGCCTTCAAATCAAGAGACCAGCTGATGTGGGAATAAATAGAATGCACTAAAAGAGAAGGTGAAAAGAGATCAAATTAGTGGTCATATCGTCCTTTGAGGGGATCCAAAAGCCCTTTGCGGTTGCACGCTTTTCCTTGCAAGGATAAGTGGTGCTACCAGACAATATGGGTTATGCTTTACTTGAATGATATACAATTCTACTGAAAATTAGGCGACTAAATTGATGTTTAAAGGATTCTTAGAAAACTAAAACAAATATGAATAATACTTTGAATCAGGGTATATACTAAAACCTAATCCTACTTGGACTGACAAATAAATAACAAATATTCATACAGCGAAGTTTGATTAAATTAAGCTATCCTATAATTTAATGACTAAATCTTCACAAAAAGAATTGCAACCATGTCTATTCAATGTCTATGAGAAATAGGCTGCTTGTTACCACTATATCACCTCACTCAGCAATCTGCATGAATGCAAATTCCCACTACAAAGAATTTTTTTATCAGCAGCAGCAAGGTGGAATGGAATCCATACTCCAATATAAAAACCAACTTGAGATACTAAATTAAGCCTGTACTAAAGTACTAGGGACAGATCAATGTTAACATGTAATTACATAATTGTCCTCTACAAAATCCCTTGGTGATAAAAACTAAATCAGTCATCTTTACGCCACATTTTTTAAAGATGATTTATCATGCTTTTTCTATTATATTACAAGTTACACTATATCCCACTTCTTTTACCCTGACCAATCTAATAGGTAGCTGAATCTTCCAGCACATTATTCAGTCCCTTTACAGTAAATCATGTTGTGCAAGCAACACCATGCGTTTCAAGAAAATATTGCAAAAAAGCAGGTAGTATCTAGTAATATGTAATTGGCAAAGGATTAAGAAAAGAAGTTCAAGCATGTTGAAGGTCAAGCAAATAAGAAATGTAACTTAGACGTTGCTATCCAATGCTAACCAACAAATTAAAAGGTAAATCAACAGTGTCACATATGAACAAAAAAAACTGCAAAAATTTAATACCTTTAAGGTACATGAAATGAAGGCAGCAAAAGTAAATAACTGTTTTCTTGGATGTCTGCAGTCGTTAATAAAGAAATTCAAACAGAAGAAAGGGGAGGGGGAGGGGGAGGGGGGAGGGGAAACACAATGAAGAACCCAAACACTACCAAAGTGAGGTAGAAGAAAGTAAATACAATCTACAAAGTGAAGAAGCAAACAAAACCAGAGAAAATAAATTTGGGTATATATATGCATGTATTCATATAATCAATAACTCTTACTTTGGTATAATTCTTCTTTTCCACTCCATAACCCTTGACATACAAGTATCCCATCCCATTATAAGCTGAAAAAAGTTGCTGTCTGGAAGCAAGCGTAAGCCACTCTAAAGCCTTTGTGTAGTTTCGTTCAACTCCAGCTCCTCTTGCATAGATCTCCCCAAGAAGTTCCATCGACCTCGGCTCCCCCTTCTCCACAGCCTTCAAAAACCAATACAGTGCCTTGGCATGATCACGCCTAACTCCTCTCAGTCCAAAGTAGTAAAATATCCCAATTTTGTACATGGCTCCTGCATTCCCTTTCTGTGCCTGGTATTCCAAAATCTGGAAGTCCTCGTCCTCCTCTCCTCTTGACTTTCTCAAGGCGCCCTTATTTTCCTCCGCTCCAGTGTGGATCCTGACTGGTTCAATTACAGGTGAGTCCTTTGATATCAAAAAACTATTTACAGCTATCTCTGCTAATTCAGCATACAGCTTAACTGCTTTCTCGTGCATCTGCAACCAAATTAGAGATACATATAACTACTTACCTCATCAAGGCAACAATGTATTACTTATCCAAGATTAGTTTTGTAGGATGTAACAAATGTTTAATATAGACGGATATAGGTACCTTTAGAAACTAGATTAAGAAAATGCAAGGTTTGGTTTCTCTATTTGCTAGAATCAGAACTTCAAAGTGGTAAAGAATATCAATTTTTCAATAACCTAAGACTGGTAAAAATAATATTCATAACTAAGATACATATTTCGTAAACAATGAAGAAGAAGAAAAAATATTATCTGCAGATGTTTCCAAAATAATATATTTACACGGTGAAAATTTCAATCACAAAATATATTAGTTAATCTATCTGATGAGATATCTGTCAGTATAATCTTAAAATTTCCTTCTCACACTCAAACCCTTAATTAGCCTTATCAAGTTATGGTCTCGTTTTATGGTATTAAAAATGTAGTACTCATAAACTCTTATTTGACTTGCTTGACATTTAATTTTTAGATAAAAGAAGAATTTTATTGGAAATGTGAAATATACAAATAAGGTGAACAATAAGTCCACTAAACAATCAACATGGAAAGAAAACAACTCCTCAACAAAGGACATTTACCCAATCCCTATTAATATCAAAAAATGCTACACCTCAAAAAATCTCATCGCCAATGCCCATAGAGATGGCAAAAAAGATACCTAGTCCAAAGCGTGAAAAAGGAGATGAGTATTGGTGAATTCCTAGCATTTTTCATTTTTCCACCAAATACCTCACAGAATAGCAAATGTTTTCAGCACTAGGATTTTAAAAATTGGCTTCCTCATATAATTATCAACTCTAGAATCAAAAGAATCAAATTATCAAAAAACCCTAGATGAAAATTAACAAATAAGTACACAAGGAAATCTTAAGGATCAAAAGGTTATATTCGGAAGTCGGAACTAAAAACAGAGCAAAGGCAAAGAAAACAAAAAAAGAAATTAACATATAACACTCATAATAATAACAAAACCAACTGTATATACTTTTATAATACCAACAAGAAAATCTGATTTTTCATTATCTCCATAATTTCCCTTCCATTTTCTTTCCCTCACTTTTCTTTTGAGTTCAACACGTAGCGTGAAAGATTTGACTAATTCGTTCTCCATGCATTATTACAATTTACAAAACCTTAGATCAAACAAAATGCTAAAGTCAACACCAATGGATTTTTCAAAACACTCTTATTTTTTCACTTTAATTTATTTTCTTTACTTTTAAAGTCAATAATTATTTTCGGTTCACCATAAATTAACTAGAGTAAAATTCCTAATAAATTTCAAATTTCAGGCTCGCCATACTCTGAAGTCATAAACTTTCAACAATTACAAACCCTCATAAGTACAATCCTAGTCCCAAAACGTGGGTACCATAAAAAGAACTCCTATTTTAAGAAAATTCTATCAATTTCCCATTTAACCTCCAACCAATTTCATAGCTCAAATTGACACTCTCATTTAGTTTGAGACAATAGGATGAAGTGCTATATATATACTGGATCATTACACAACAGAAACATAACAATTAAACTGTATATATATATAAACATAACAATTAAACTGTAATACATACATCTTGGCGAGAGTAAGTATAGGCAAGTGCCATTTTCGACTGCATATTACCAGCATCGGATGCAAAATAATGGTACATAAAAGCCTTAGCTTTGTTCCTCTCCCTCAACATTCCCATATTATACAAAAATCCCCATCGCCGATTGGGCATGCGCATACCCACTCCCCGCCGCCGCCTCGATCTCCGACGCACCCTCCTCCATCCTTCTCGGGTCGCCCCTGCTCACGGCGCTCACCATTTTATTCAACCCCGAGTAGTACAGCGATTCAGCACCCGCCCCATCACCGCCGGGCGCCGTCGGGTCGGGTGTGGAGTCAGGCTCGAAGATCGGGCGCCAGGATCCTGGGTCGAGCTGGTCATCGGATTTCGACTCGGAGTCGCCGAACTCGTCCCAATCGGAGTTGGAGGCGTCGGAATCGGGGGAAAGGGAATCGGCCGGCGGTGGGTCCTTAAGGTCGTCCTGGGAGAGGACGAGGACGAATGGGCGGGCGGTTGTGGAAAGAGGGAAGAGGGTGAGAAACAGGAAAGCGAGGGTCAGGGAGAGAATTCTTTGATTTTTTCTGCGCATTTTCTTCTTGTTTGTTCTTGTTATTGGGAGTAAGTTTCGAGTTTTGGACAGCGAAGAAGAAGAAGAAAAGGGAGAGAGAGAGATTGTGGTTGTACGAATGTATGTGTTATTTGGTGCTGTTGTGTCATTTGGTGTTGTTTGGACCATTAGGAGGTTGCCAACTCATATTATGCTGGTGGCAGCAATTTGATTTTGATTTGAGTTGGAATTTGTTAAAACCCAAAACACACTTCTTTTATTTAAAGTGGATAATGTATGTTATAAGTTGATTACATTAATTTATAAATGATTGAAAACTTTTAAAATACAGTATTACCTGATTTATATTTCCATTCATGAAAATGAGCGAAAACATAAACATATAAACATTCACATTTTCCTTATTGATTTAAAAGAGTTGCACATCCGTTCGAATTGTTTTAAACTATTTAACTTTTGTTCATTCAATAAAATTTTGTTGAGGTTTTTTGATAGTTTCATTATTTTTTTATTTTTATAAATGTTTAGAAATATGCAATTAAATTTTAGTTACCTTACGAGCTTTTTAGCTTGTTAGCATGCAGTACTTTGGGACGCTAACGAATCCGGGTGTTACAATGAAGTCATTTTTTATTCATGAGTTTATGAAAGGAGGGAGGAGACTCTTGTTTTGTGAGACAGTTGACAGAAATTAAGGTTGAGGAAGTGATCAAATTGAAATTAAAATCGTATCAAAAATCGCACGAATCACATCAATTAAAATCGCATCAATAGTTCCAGCGTATGTGACGGTTTTAGGTGGGTTGAATAACCAAATTTAGGGTTTCGGTTTGGTTACTAGCCTTAACCGCACGCATAAAATTGAAACCGCACCATGTGTGTGTATGTATGTATTATCTCTAGTAAATTTTAAAGTTACTTTTCACTCGAACATGCTCAGAGAAAACTCCATTCTTGCATTGTCATTCTTTCACCAATTGAAAGAAGATGGTTAGAGGTTATAGAGTCAAAAATTAAGCAATTGAGTTTTAGAATTTCGAATTTGTTTGATGCGTTATTGGAGGTGCTTATAGCCGAGGGGCCAAATTTGTTGGTTCGAGCACTTGATGCATTGGTTAATGTGACGCCCCCAAAACAGGTATACATCACCCATCTTGGGCCGCCAGATACATGGTACAGAACTCAAATACAAACTTAATTATGCAACTGTCGTGTAAAAATACGACAAAACATAGCTGAGAGTTTACATGAATATTGCCTCATAGACAGTATACAAACTCAAATTCAGTCCTCATTACACTTATTATCACACTAAGTAGTGATGACTGCTATAGCCACCATATCGGACCATCACTCCATTTTTCCGACTCGTCCCAGCTATATTCTCATTTCTTGAAGAGAACAATGAAAACAAAAGGGTGAGCTCAACTAGCTCAGTAAGAAATATTATGACTAAGATAATGCAGAATAAATTATCCTTAGCCTTCAACAGTGTTAAACAGATAAAATACAATAAACATCAAGTTTAACTGCAGCGGAATAAGCAATCCATGAGAAGAGTCAAGTAGAACATAATGTCTACTGTCTCTTCTAGATTAAAAGTCTATCGTTAATATTTCATTTCTGTAATACTCAACAACAGTTCTTTGTTATACCCAAGACAGAAAGAACTATCATCACCTAAACCACCAAAGATTATAGTTAAATCCACAATTCATATTTATAATCATGTAAATCAACAGTTTCTCCTTGCCACAAAGGCTTAATAGAACGTTTACTCAATATCCTTACCCCAAAGGCTAAAGATATTCAAATGTAATAACAATGATCATACCAATCAGCTGTCTACCTTTGCACTACGGGCCAAAGATATTCGTTATTATCCATGCACTACAGGCCAAAGATATTCGTTATTATCACAAGTGATTATGATCATGTCATACACCTGTCCATCTTTGCACGTAAGCCAAAGATATACAACTATAAAATCAATAATCAACAGTCCATCTTTGCACGTAAGCCAAAAATATACAACTGTAAAACCAATAATCAGCAGTCCATCTATGCACGTAAGCCAAAGATGACTTTTATCACAATATAAGCATGAGGATGATGACAATGATATAAGAATTAATCAAACGAAATAAAGGATAAATATTAAAGACTTTAAATTTATCTAGAGTATAAAAATATCCAAATTGTCAACATGATACTGCCTTGTAGAGTAAATTCAAGAATAATATTCATTTATCAAAAATAATTTAGGACAGAAAAGAAATATATCTTTCGGGTGAATAGTACCCCGTGAATAGTACCTCGTGAATAATACACCGACATGAAAAGTGCCCCAAATACCCGAGTGAATAATATTCAGGGTAAAGAGTAATTTGGGTGAATAGTAACTCGTAAAAAAATACCAAAGAAAATTATATTCCATGACGAGTACAAAAGAAATGATATCTCATACGAGAATAATTGGATATATGAAACTGCAAATGGATTTTCACCCGCCATCAGATAATTCACGTAGACAGATCATTTCCACAGTTTAATAAAGAATGAATACGAAGGACCATTCACCATGCATGCGGTAATCCACATAGACAGGTTATTCTAACATAATAATAAAGAATGGAATAACAGAAGAATTCACCAGGCATGCGATAGACCGCACAGACAGGTTATTCCCAACCGAATAATAAAGAATTGAACCAAATCATGCGTAATTCGTACAGACATGATATTCCTAACAGAATAATAAAGAATGGAATAACAACAGAATTCACCAGGCATGCGATAGACCGCACAGACATGTTATTCCAACAGAATAATAAAGAATGGAATAACAGAAGAATTTCACCATGTATGCGGTACTTCGCAATGACAGGTTATTCCAACATAATAATAAAGAATGGAATAACAACTCTTACGAGTATTGAAAGAAAATAACTCTCTTCATGAATACGAAAGAATAATACCCCTTACTATAATAATAATATCCCTTACGACTGTAGAACGACAATAATATTCGTACGAATATTGAACGAAGATGATATTTCTTACGAATATTGAATGAAAATAATATTCATACGAATATGAAAAATAATATCTCCTCAGAATATGAAATAAATAATACTCCTTACGACTGTTGAACGAAAATAATATTCCTACGAATATTAAACGAAGATGATATTCCTTACGAATATTGAATGAAAATAATATTCATACGAATACGAAAAATAATATCTCTTCAGGATATGAAATAAATAATACCCCTTACTTCAGAAGAAGACTGGATATTGGAGTAGTGAAGTAGCAGACTACTCTTCTTTTTTCTCTCTATAGCTTCTATCTCTATAATTGCTCTTGTGAGACTTAGTGAATTGGTGAGAAATGAAGGAAGAATGAGCTTCTATTTATAGGAAAATATAGTTTTAATAATTGCACATTTTGGGGCTCAAAATATTACAGTATAATACCTTCCTCTTTTTCTTCATTTTTAATTTAGTCATGCAAGTATTATCAAACTTGCACCACCTCCCCTAATAGTAAATCATGTGAATCAATAGTAAATTATGTGACTCAATAGTTCTAAACATGTGAAAAAATTAATTATAGTATATTACCTTCATCTATACCTCCATTTTTAATTTAGTCATGCAAGTATTATCAATCTTGCACCAACTCCCCTAATAGTAAATCATGTGAATCAATAGTACACACATGTGAACACATAGTTATAAGCATGTGAATTAATAGCAATTAATTGCTCATTTATCCGGTTAATTACCCGATTGGTCAATATAACCTCCAGACATCAATTATCATCGAAATAAATATCGATTTTCACTAACACCAATAATCCCAACACAATAGGAACTATCAATTTCATCTTTAATCAACACGAACTTATTCATCATTAATATTATAACTCATAATATTTAACAACTAGGTCGTTCCCAGGAAAGAGGGGGCTTTCCGATAAGGATTTCTCCTTATTGGCGCGCAATTAGGTGACCAAACCTCTCCTTGACAGAACTTCAAGACATTATCAATATTGTAAAAATAATATGAATAACTTTGTCGTCTGAATTATTGATTTAATAATATAAAATATTGATACTGTGAAAATAATTGAATCAATAATATGAGAGATATGATGCAACAATTACTGTAGTAATAATTGAGTATAACTGAGTGACTTCTCATATAAGCATCAATAATCAATACCGTGTGCTACTATGCAACCACGCGTATTACTATACTTTTATCACCGATTATTTTATGACAACATGTTTACTTTGAAATTTTTTCAGATATCACCCTTAACTTTAACCTTTAATTAATTTAACCATGTACTAAATAGAATAATTATAAGAAAATTGAATACTTTCATTTCATAAAATTTGAGATCTCACAATCTCCTCTCCTTATGAAATTTCACCCTCAAAATTTACGTACCTGATAGTTCGAAGAGATGAGAATACCTTGCTTTCTTTCCGGATTGTACCTTCTCGGTTATTTCCTCTCTATCATAATTTTCCCATTTCTCATCTCCTGTATTTCAGATATCATTCTAGAATATAGTCTCAAAATAAGGGTTAATTGACATGCCACATATTATCCCTATATTCTGACCGACCAATTAAATAACACATAAGCTTAGGTAGGTCATACTAGCTAAGGATTAACCCGTCGCTCCCGTCCTAGTTCTAGTCTCACATCTCAGCCAGGGATCATATCCCTAGGATTTGATACCAACTGTGACACCCCAAAAATAGGTATACATCACCCATCTTGGGCCGCCAGATACATGGTACATAACTCAAATACAAACTTAATTATGCAATTGTCGTGTAAAAACACGACAAAATATAGCTGAGAGTTTACATGAATATTGCCTCATAGACAATATACAAATTCAAATTCAGTCCTCATTACACTTATTATCACACTAAGTAGTGAGGATTGCTATAGCCACCATATCGGACCATCACTCCATTTCCTGACTCGTCCCAACTATATTCTCATTTCCTGAAGAGAACAATAAAAGCAAAAGGGTGAGCTCAACTAGCCCAGTAAGAAATATTATGACTAAGATAATGCAGAATAAATTATCTGTGAGACCCCAAATTTTATGAATAAAGATTTAAATTTCTTAAAATATTTTTTTTGAATATTATGGAGTAAATTTGATATAATGTTATAGTTGTGGGTAATATTTAAAAATTTTGAAAAGTATGCAAGTTGTTATATAATATTCGATTGATCGGGGAATATTCATTTTAACAGAGAATTTTCGTATGACGACGCAATTATTGGTGGACCCCACAACGGAATTATTATCGGATTGAGAAAATGACAAAAATATTTTATATAAATAACGACATAAGTTTTACCGTTAACTGTTGAAACACCCGGTGTTAAAAGTATAGGAATACGTGTGGTTGCATAGTAGCACACGATTTTGATTATTGATGCTTACGTGAAAAGTCACTCAGTTTTGTTCAATTATTGCTTCAATAATTGTTGCATAGTATCTCACGTTATTTGATTCAATTATTGTCGATATTTTATATATTATTAAATCAATAATTGAGATGACAGAGTTATTAATATTATTATTTGTAATATTAACGATGTCTAGAAGTTCTGCCAAGGAGAGGTTTGGTCACCTAATTGCACGCCAATAGGGAGGAATCCTTATTGGAAAGCCCCCTCTTTCTTTGGAACGACTTGGTAGATTAATATTGTGAATTATAATAATGATGATAAATGTTGTTAAATATATTGAGGTGTCTTTTTATGCAGTCACGGGAGTTTATATATATATATAATTTTTTGTTTTTATTAGTATTATTAATGTAATAAAACAGAAAAACTTTTTATATAAAACAGAATACTTTTATAAAGTTATTTGTTTTATTAGACTATAAATAGAATATATTATATTTTATTATGCATAGTGTTTGCATAGTGCCAGCATAGTAAAATCTTTTTATATAAAATAGTATACTTTTATAAAGTTATTTGTTTTATTAGACTATAAATAGAATATATTATATTTTATTATGCATAGTATTTGCATTGTGCCTGCATAGTAGTTTGCATAGTAAAATCTTTTTATATAAAATAGAATACTTTTATAAAGTTATTCGTTTTATTAGATTATAAATAGAATATATTATCACTACAAGAAAAAGGTATATCAGCGACCAATTATATCAGCGACCGCATATCCGGTCGCTGATATTCTTAATAGTGACCGATATCAGCGACCAACCTATATTCTAGTCGCTAATTGATATCAGCGACCGAATGCGATCGCTGATCGGTCGCTAGAACAAATTTTCCACCCAAAATTTGGCAGGAAATGTTGGCACGTAGTTTTTTTAGCGACCGCTTATAATCAGCGACTGCATGCGGTCGCTGATAAGTCCATGTCATTAAAAATCAGCGACCGCATGCGGTCGCTGATAGTGGTCGCTGCTCAACCTGAATGAAATCAGTATCAAGCATTCGATCGACACAGAATAGAGAAGGAAAAAAAAGAGGGAGCTCCTAAATAGAGAGAAAAGGGAGAAAGGGGGGAGAGGAAGAGGAGTTGTCGTCGCCGCCTGCCACCAGCCACCTACTACCTGCCGGCTGCCTAAGGAGATCAAAATTTTCAAACGAGTTGGGTTTCAAAGAGGGAGAAAGGGGGGGAGAGAAAGAGGAATCTTCTAAACAGGTATTTATCTTTATTCATTGTAATTTCTTGAATCCTGTTTGAAATTGTATGTGAATTCTTTAGATTTGGCGATTGTGTGCATACCGTGTATTGGGTAATTCGTTTAGTCACCTATAGAATTGGGTAATTTAGTTTTTGTTTTAAAGTAGGTTTTTATCATCAAATCTGGTAACCCTAATCTGGGTATTGGGTAATTCGTTTAGGTTTTTGTTGTAATTTGTTTTTAGTATCACAATTACTCCACATAAATATAATTTGATTATTATTGCTTGCTTACCATTGTTGTGCTAGTGCTAGTGCTAGTGATAGTATAACAAACATTGATAGCAGTATAGTACTGACCCATGTTAAATTTGGATAGCAGGGCAGCAAAAAGAAAGGGTTCTAACTGAATCATAAGTGTCAATTTTAGCTTATTAAACTGTTAACACAAGGTAAGTTTTAAATCTTAATTTTTGAAGCAAAAATTAACTGTTTTATATAATATTTAGAGTATTATAATTGTGCTAATTGGGTTTTATGTTAGATGGAGTTTAGTTGTTATTAGGAGAAATAAGGGATGAGAATGTGGTTTAAAACATGTGCAAAGGTTTATGAAGTCTGTCCATAAAGTTTGTGCCTATATATGACATGTTTGATTGTATGCTTCATAGAACTGTTAAGACCAAAATGAGCAATTGAGGTACTGTAGCGAGTAAGGTATCCTTCATATATGTTATAGAGTATACATGGAATGTTTTGCATAAGCTACCTATCACATTAATCATATTGGTGCATGGTATTGTAGTGAGTATACTCTATATGTTATAGAGTATACATGGAACTGTAGTGAGTAAGGTATCCTTCATATTGTAAGTGTGGCTGGAAGTCTGTTTTAAAGTAAAAATCTTATTGGTGCATAGGTTTGAAACTGTTTTCGGCAGAGCATATTACTTTGCTAGCTACCTATCATATTAATTTTGCTTCCTTGTTGATCGTCGTCTTTAGTTCCTTCAAGTAGTAGTTGATCCTCAGGAATAGTGATATTCTCTGTGTAATTCGTGTGCAAGACAAACAATAAGCTACTTATAATTTCTTCAATTAATTTCTTTATTTATTACGTCTTAATTGAATTAATTTTCAGCAAGTAGTCAAAGATCTCAGCAGCCTTAGTTACATAATTAGTGTAAGTCCTCTTAGACACTTCCTAGTTTTCTTAACAATAAGCTTTCCTAACATAACCATATATAACAAAATCATAATAATGGCATAATCATTAGTTTAATTCTTAGTTATAAAATAAGACTGCTAAACAGATGGAACCTACCTTTAACCATGATGGAAGACAAAAAGCCATTCACAATGCCGAGATCGACCATCCAGGTCAGGGAGAAGATTACACGCACGAGCATAGCCCCTGGTGGTGCACCTAGGTCATATGGGCTGAGATGTGTGCCCAATGGAGAGCTGAGAGCTGTGTGAAAAGACGAAAGACTGTCCGCCACCAACAGATCCTCGGGTGTACCCGATGGCGAAAAGGCTAAAGGGACATACATGGGCGGTAGTATTTCACAGTTGCAGCATATCACTGCCAGGGTACGTATTTACAAGTTTTAATATGTTTACAATCATGAATTGTAGAAAATATATCACATTTTTACTTAGTAATATTATACTATTTTTTGTATAGGAGTCTCAATCTCAAGGTCAGCCTATCCATTGGTTGGATATGTACGTGGCCACCCGTGATGGTCTGCCGGAGGCTATCTAGATAGCGGTAATAAATTTTAACAACTTGATCTTGTTTATCAATGCTTACAGAATTAATTTATTTTTAACTATTTAATTGTTAACATGATGACATGACACTTATAAGCGTTTATTGAATGAGCGCTATCCTGAAGGCACTCCACGTCCGCCTATTGATCAAGAGTTGTGGAGAGAGGGCGTCTGTTGTGAAGAAGAACTACATTAAAGGTCAAGGACAACGACGATGCCCATCCTTCAGTGGCTCAGGCTGCTCTTCTACCTAGTCTACACAGTCATCGAGCCATCCAGCTGTTCATACTCCGGCTGAACTGTGTGAGAGCTATATGTTGAGATCGCGATATTCTGAAGATACTGGGCGGGCATCTGGGGGCTCTGAGTGCTGAGGAGTTAGCTGAAGCAGTAGCAGCAGCAGCATCACAACACGGGGATGGCGATGATGTATAAAATCAATTTGTTGTATATATTGTCGTAATATACCAATATTAACATAGTTAGTATATATTTGTAACTTGTTTTATTATTTTGTTAATTACAGGGTGATCAATGAGGCGATGATGCTTGACGTACCTGCTTTAGATTAGTTTTGTAGTTATAGTATAAGCTTGTACTTGTATATTCATTCTTTGGATGTTTGTATGTTACTTAAAAAAGTTTTGAAATGTTATTATATTTATTCAAATCATATTGGTTTTTAAAGGTTTATATACTAGTTTGGTGTATGTGTTGGTGGACGATGGATGTTTATATTGTTATGTATGCTGTTGTTGGGATTAAGCAGGTACAAACCAGGTACAGGTTTTTGGGAATTCTGAAAAACATCAAAAATCTATTTTTTTTATTTTTTCCATATCAGCGACCGTTATTAGCGACGGCTAAATATTTGAGGCTATCAACGACCGGCTGCAGTCGCTGATATCGGTCGCTGCCACGTGGATCACGTCAGCTTTGGCCCTGGACCATGCTGACTCAGCTTAGCGACCGAATTTGTCATTTCGGTCGCTCATAGCGGTCGCAAATATGTCGGTCGCTAATTGTGGTCGCTGATGTGCATCCCAGCGACCAAAATTTGTGCAACGACTATCAGCGACCGCATGCGGTCGTTGATGGATATCTGCGATAGTCTACGGTCGTTGATATGCGGTCACTGATAAGCCTTTTTCTTGTAGTGTGTATTTTATTTAAAAGATTTTGTTTTATTAGAATATTTTATTAATACTTCATAGTAAATTAATATGGGCCGTCGATTTAAAAGTAAATCAATCATGGACCGTTCATGAATTAGTTACTATTCAGTCCATTATCCTATAAATAGAAGGTTATTCCTTCATTATTTCTTACGAATTCATCGAAACTCTAGAGAAAGAAACTATAGAGAGAAAGAAGAAAAGTATTCTGCTACTTCACTACTCAAATATCCAGTTTCTTCTAAGATAAGGGATATTATTTGTTGTACTCGTAAGGAGTATTATTTCTTTCATATTCATGAAGAGAGCTATTGTTATTTCATTCTTTATTATTATGTTGGAATAACCTGTATATGCGAAGTACCACATATATGGTGAAATTCTTTTATTATTCCATTCTTTATTATTCTGTCGGAATATCCTGTCTGTGCGATTACACATGACCTGGTTCTATTATTTATTATTCTGTTAGAATAACCTGTCTGTGCGGTCTATCGCATGCATGGTGAATTCTGTTGTTATTCCATTCTTTATTATTCTGTTGGAATATCATGTCTGTGCGTTTACGCTATGACCTGGTTCCGTTATTTATTATTCTGTTGGAATAACCTGTCTGTGCGGTCTATCGCATGCATGGTGAATTTTGTTGTTATTCCATTCTTTATTATACTCAGTTGGTTAAAGTTTTGGCTTTTATACTCCATTAAATTAGTGGAATATCATTGATATTTGCGCTTCATCCTAGTATCTTTTCATGGAAATATTCTTCTGAGTATTCTTGAATTTTACTCCACAAAGCAGTATCATGTTGACAATTTGGACATTATTGAATTCTAGATAAATTAAATTATAAATCTTTAAAAATTTATCATTTGATTTCTTTTAATTGAATTCTTATATCATTGTCAACATCCTCATGCTTATATTATGTTGAAAGTCATCAGTGGCCTGTAGTGCATAGATGGACTTGGTATGATTATGACCAGGGATTTATTCGGTATAATCATGACCTATAATGTTACAAATGATGCGATAAAATTCCTCATTGGCCCGTAGTGAATTGATGGACAGTTGTTGGCATTATCATGACTATTGATGAATACACGAATATTCTTGGCCCGTAGTGCATGGATAATTTGTGGTCGTGATACTAATGAATATCCTTGGCCGTAGTGCAGGGATGATGGGGATTATTTATTAAGCTGAGTCTCAACGATAAAAATGATGAAAAACATTTTTAAATCATAAAAGATGGTAAATTTCATTCTCTACTTAACTCTTTTAATGGATTGCTTGTTACGCTGCAGTTAAACTTGATGTTTGTTATATTTTATCAGTTTAACACTGTTGAAGGCTAACGATAATTTATTCATGCATTATCTTAGTCATAATATTTCTTACTAGGCTAGTTGAGCTCACCATTTTGCTTTAATTGTTCTCTTCATGAAATGAGAACGTAGCAGGGACTAGTCGGGGAACGGAGTGACGGTCCAGATGATAGCAATAATTGTAATGATGACTTATTTTGAGAGTGGATATTGTCTAGAAGACAATATTTATATTAAAACTCACAGCTCTTATTGTATATTTAAGATTGTATTTGTATTCTGTACCTATGTATTTAGCGACTCAGAATAGGTGATGTATACCTATTTTGGGGGCGTCACATTATCCTTAGCCTTCAACAGTGTTATACTGATAAAATACAATAAACATCAAGTTTAACTGCAGCGGAATAAGCAACCCATGAGAAGAGTCAAGTAGAACATAATGTCAACTGTCTCTTATAGATTAAAAGTCTATCGTTAATATTTCATTCATGTAATACTCAACAACAATTCTTTGTTATACCCAAGACAAAAAGAACTATCATCACCTGTCTTCACCTAAAATGTGATGCCCCCAAAACAGGTATACTTCACCTATCTTGAGTCGCCAGATACATGATACAGAACTTAACTACAAACTTAATTATACAACTGTCGTGCAAAATACGACAAAACATAGCTGAGAGTTTAAACACGAATATTGCCTTCTAGACAATATCCACACTCAATGGAGTCCTAATTATAATTATTGTCACACTATTTTCTAGAATAGTGAGGGCTACTAAAACAGCCATATGGATCGTCAATCCATTCCCCGACTCGTCCCAACTATATTCTCATTTCCTGAAGAGAACAGTGAAAGAAAGGGTGAGCTCAACTAGCCAAGTAAGAAATATTATGACTATGATAATGCAGAATAAATTATCCTTAGCCTTCAACAGTATAACAACTGATAGAATATAATAGACAACAAGTTTTAGATCAACATCTGCAGTTTAATAAGCAATCCATTAGAGAGTCAAGTAGAGCATAAAATCTATTATCTTCTATGATTTAAAAGTTTTTCATCAACTTTATCGCTGAGACTCAGCTTAATAAATAAAATCGAATCATCCCTGCATCACGGCCAAGGATATTCATGTAATCATCAATGGTCATGATTATACCGAATAATCCCTGGTCATAATCATACCAACAACCGTCCTTCAATGAACTACAGGCCAATGAGGACTTTCATAACATCATTCGTTACATTGCGGTTATGATTATACCGAATAATCCCTGGTCATAATCATACCAAGTCCATCTATGCACGTAAGACAAAGATGACATTCATCACAATATAAGCATGAGGATGATGACAATGACATAATAATTCAATAAAATAAGTTCAAGGATAAATTTTAATGATTTATAATTTAATTTATCCAGAAATCAACAACGTTCAAATTATCAACATAATACTGCTTTGTGTATTAAAATTCAAGAATGCTCAGAAGAATATTTCCATGAAAAGATACTGGATGAAGCGCAAATATCTAGGATATTCTATTAATTTCATGGAGTATAGAAACCAAAACTTTAACCAACTGAGTATAATAGAATATATGAAACTACAAATGAATTTTCGCCCCCCCATGCGGTAATCCACGTAGACAGATCATTTTCATAATTTAATAAGGAATGAATACGAATGATCATTCACCATGCATGCGATAGTCCACACAGACAGATTATTCCAACAGAATAATAAAGAATGGAATAACAACCCTTACGAGTATTGAAAGAAAATAACTCTCTTCATGAATACGAAAGAAATAATACCCCTTATCTCAAAAGAAGATTGGATACTGGAATAGTGAGGTAGCAGACTTCTCTTCTTCTTTCTCTCTATAATTTCTCAATAATAATTGTTCTTGTGAGACTTAGTGAATTGGTGAGAAATAATGAAGGAATGAGCTTCTATTTATAGAAAAATATAGTTTCGATAATTGCACATTTTGGGGCTCAAAATATTACAATATAATACCTTCATCTTTTCCTTCATTTTTAATTTAGTCCTGCAAGTATTATCAAACTTGCACCACCTCCCCTAATAGTAAATCATGTGAATTAATAGTTCATTCATGTGACTCAATAGTATAATCATGTGAAAAAACTAATTACAGTATAGTACCTACATCTATACCTCTATTTTTAACTTAGTCATGCAAGTATTATCAATCTTGCACCAACTCCACTAATAATAAATAAATGTGAATCAATAGTACACACATGTGAACAAATATTTATAATCATGTGAATCAATAGCAATTAATTGCTCATTTATCCGGTTAATTACCCGATTGGTCAATATAACCTCCAGACACCAATTATTATCGGAATAAATGTCAATTTCCACTAACACTAATAATTCCTACATAATGGAATTATCAGTTTCATCTTTAATCAACACGAACTTATTCATCATTAATTTTTATAACTCACAATATTTAACAACCATGTCATTCTCAGGAAAGAGGGGGCTTTCCAATAAGGATTTCTCCCTATTGGCGCACAATTAGATTATCTAACCTCTCCTTGACAGAACTTCTAGACATTGTCAATATTGTAAATAATAATATAAGTAACTTTGTCATCTCAATTATTGATTTAATAATATAACATATTATACAGATGATACTGTGACAATAATTGAATCAATAATATGAGAGATATTATGCAGCAATTACTGTGACAATAATTGAGTATAACTGAGTGACTTCTTACGTAAGCATCAATACTCAATATCGTGTGCTACTATGCAACCACGCATATTACTTTACTTTTACTATCGGGTAGTTCAACAGTTTTAACTATAACACTTTCGCCGTTATTTTTATAAAATGATAATTCTGTCATTTTCTAATTACGACAATACTTCCATTGTGGGGTCCACCAATGATTGTGCCGTCGTACGGATATTCCCCGATAAAAAGAATATTCCTCCGACCAATCGAATATTATATAACAACTTGCTTACTTTACAAAATTTATAAATATTACCCACAGCTATAACATTATATCAAATCCACACCATAATATTCAAATTTTTTTTGAGAAATTTAAATCTTTATTCATAAAATTTGGGATCTCACATAAACAACCAAAGATTATAGTTAAATCCACAATTCATATTTATAATCATGTAAATCAACAGTTTCTCCTTACCACAAAGGCTTAATAGAACGTTTACTCAATATCCTTACCCCAAAGGCTAAAGATATTCAAATGCAATAACAATGATTATACCAATCAGTTGTCTACCTTTGCACTATAGGCCAAAGATATTCAACTATAAAACCAATGGTGATGATCATACCAATCAATTGTATGTCAGTGCACTACGGCCAAAGACATTCAACTGTTAACTAATGGTCATGATCCTACCAATCACATCATCGAATTATCCATACACTACGGGCCAATGATATTCGTTATTATCACCAGTGGTTATGATCATGTCATACACCTGTCCATCTTTGAACGTAAGCCAAAGATATACAACTATAAAACCAATAATCAATAGTCCATCTTTGCACATATGCCAAAAATATACAACTGTAAAACCAATAATCAACAGTCCATCTATGCACATAAGGCAAAGATGACTTTCATCTCAATATAAGCATGAGGATGATGACAATGATATAAGAATTAATCAAACGAAATAAAGGATAAATATTAAAGACTTTAAATTTATCCAGAGTTTAAAAATATCCAAATTATCAACATGATACTACTTTGTGGAGTAAAATTCAAGAATAATATTCATCTATCAAAAATAATTTGGACAGAAAAGAAATATATCTTTCGGATGAATAGTACCCCATGAATAGTACCATATGAATAGTAATAGAGGAATAGTACCTCGTGAATAGTACACCGACATGATAAGTGCCCCAAATATCCGAGTGAATAATATTCAGGTGAATAGTAATTTGGGTGAATAGTAACCCGTGAATAGTAACTCGTAAAAAAAATACCAAATAAAATGATATTCCATGACGAGTACAAAAGAAATGATATCTCATACGAGTATAATAGAATATACAAAACTGCAAATGGATTTTCACGCGCCATGCGGTAATCCACGTAGACAGATCATTTTCACAATTTAATAAAGAATGAATACGAATGATCATTCACCATACATGCGATAATCCACATAGACAGGTTATTTCAACAGAATAACAAAGAATGGAATAACAAAAGAATTCACCAGGCATGCGATAGACCACAGAGACAGGTTATTCCCAACCGAATAATAAAAAATAGAACCAGGTCATGCGTAATACGCACAGACAGGATATTCTAATAGAATAATGGAACCAGGTCATGCGTAATCCGCACAGACATGATATTCTAACAGAATAACAAAGAATGGAATAACAACAGAATTCACCAGGCATGCGATAAACCACAGAGACAGGTTATTCCAACAGAAAAATAAAGAATGGAATAACAGAATAATTTCACCATGTATGCGGTACTTCGCATAGACATGTTATTCCAATATAATAATAAAGAATGGAATAACAACTCTTATGAGTATTGAAAGAAAATAACTCTCTTCATGAATACGAAAGAATAATACCGCTTACTATAATAATAATATCCCTTACGACTGTTGAACGAAAATAATATTCCTACGAATATTGAACGAAGACTGATATTCCTTACGAATATTGAACGAAAATAATATTCATACAAATATTAAAAATAATATCTCCTCCGAATATGAAATAAATAATACCTCTTACGACTGTTGAACGAAAATAATATTCCTACGAATATTGAACTAAGATGATATTCCTTACGAATATTGAACGAAAATAATATTCATACGAATACTGAAAAATAATATCTCTTCAGAATATGAAATAAATAATACTCCTTACCTCAGAGAAAGACTGGATACTTGAGTAGTGAAGTAGCAGACTACTCTTCTTCTTTCTCTCTATAGCTTCTCTCTCTATAGCTTCTATCTCTATAATTGCTCTTGTGAGACTTAGTGAATTGGTGAGAAATTAAGAAAGAATGAGCTTCTATTTATAGGAAAATATAGTTTCAATAATTGCACATTTTGGGGCTCGAAATATTACAGTATAATACCTTCCTCTTTTTCTTTATTTTTAATTTAGTCCTGCAAGTATTATCAAACTTGCACCACCTCCACTAATAGTAAATCATGTGAATCAATAGTTCTAAACATATGAAAAAATTAATTATAGTATAGTACCTTCATCTATACCTCTATTTTTAATTTAGTCATGCAAGTATTATTAATTTTGCACCAACTCCTCTAATAGTAAATCATGTGAATCAATAGTACACACATATGAACACATAGTTATAAGCATGTGAATTAATAGTAATTAATTGCTCATTTATTCGGTTAATTACCCGATTGGTCAATATAACCTCCAGACATCAATTATCATCGAAATAAATGTCGATTTTCACTAACACCAATAATCCCAACACAATGGAACTATCAATTTCATCTTTAATCAACACGAACTTATTCATCATTAATATTATAACTCACAATATTTAACAACCAGATCGTTCCCAGGAAAGAGGGGGCTTTTCGATAAGGATTTCTCCTTATTGGCAGCGCAATTAGGTGACCAAACCTCTCCTTGACAGAACTTCTAGACATTGTCAATATTGCAAATAATAATATGAATAACTTTGTCGTCTCAATTATTGATTTAATAATATAAAATATTGATACTGTGATAATAATTGAATCAATAATATGAGAGATATGATGCAACAATTACTGTAGCAATAATTGAGTATAACTGAGTGACTTCTCACGTAAGCATTAATAATCAATATCGTGTGCTACTATGCAACCACGCGTATTACTATACTTTTATCACCGATTTTTTTATGACAACTTGTTTATTTTGAAAAAAATTTCACATATCACTCTTAACTTTAACCTTTAATCAATTTAACCATGTACTAAATAGAATAATTATAAGAAAATTGAATACTTTCATTTCATAAAATTCAGGGTCTCACAGTTAAGGTCAATGCTATAATAGTAATAGTCTAATAAATTATTTTCCAAATTAGGTATAGTTTGGATTATATTCTATAAGTTCTCCCTACAATATATAAGATATAATTTCATTCTATTTCCTGTATATACTTTTAATTTTTGGGAAACTAGCTAGATAAACCTTCTTGCTTGTTATCGAATATATGGTCTTCGTTGTTTTATATAGCCTATGTTTTAGTTTTAAAGCATCAATCCTTTATTATAAACTAAAATTATTTTACGTGTTTCATTGTTCTATGATTTGATGGTCAATTTGACATGTTTAGTAGAAAAAACTTTGGTTCTATGCTTGATATAAATCCCATTGTCGACTTTGTCACTAAGTTAATTGCTCGATGTAAGTTCTATGTTAAATTTTATTGAAGGCTTAGACTTTTTTATTGTTTTAATTGGTTTTGGAGCCGAAACCGCACCAATTGAAACCGCATCGCACCAATCACAAGTGGTTTCGTGTGCGGTTTTGAATTTTTCAAATCACACCTAAGCGGTTTCGGGTGCGGTTTGGACTTTAAATCGCACCAAACCGCACCATGCTCACTCCTAACAGAAACGATCTCTCATTATCAGATGGGAGATTTTTATACTAATTTTTTAAGATTTAAGCACTTAATATCTAATATCAATCAATGGATCACAATCGTTACATAATTGAAAGAAAAGTGGACAGATGAAGGTGTCAAATTGTCAATACTATTTTCCCTTACCCATTAGCACCAACTCACTGATTTTTTTTATTTTATTCTTTTTATTTGGAAATTAATCAGCTTACAAAATTTACTTATGACATAAATATCATAAGTTTAGCAAATATGTCCATGTCCATAGAGAATCACATATAAAAAATATTGAAAAAGTCAAACACGTCCTGTGTCGCCCCCAAAATTCGGACACCCATATCTCGAATTAGGTGCATCACGTGCAACTATGAATATCTTACTAAACTCAACAACGGAAATACTAGAATAATTTACATTGATATAATATAAATATTTGCGTCCCAAGGTATCGTAACTATTACTACGACAATTCAGTGATTAACTTAAACATAACTTAATCATTCTTGAATACATTATAACAAGCATAACAATAATAATAATACTTCTAGTCCTAAGGACTAAGTTATTCTGTCGCCTTGCTCTTTCCCTTGTTATGTCCTGAAGTACCGCCTTGCTCTGCCTTAACTGTAATGTTTTAGGAAGCAAGAATGAGCAACGAGTTTGCCCAGCAAGTAATATAGCCAGAAGAACAAGCAGTTATAGCATTCAAATCTTTCAAGGGTATAATAATAATTGGTAGTATACAAATGATTTTTCGAATAGAACAGACATTTGCTTGATATAAATATGGTTGATATGACAACAATTCAAATGTATACAGTGTAAGAATTAAGGAACTTGCAATCACTAATAATAATAGTGTTCGGATACTTGCTCAATGTAAATTTGAGTGAGGTTAGGGAACTTGCCTTTAGCGTTGATTACTACTTGTAGCGAAAATCACCTCAATGAACTATGTTTGTCCTATTTATATAAGTATAGGTATTCATTAGCCAACACACTTGATATACATATATAAACAACATGTACACATAACACATTTTTTTCTATCTATGTATACTGCTGCACCCATCAAAACTCATAGCTGTACACTAATATGCTCATACTTTTGACCACTGTTAGTTTATTCATAATCTTTCTTCTTCGTAGTTCGAAGAGGTTCATTGCTTTAAGTAGACCATAACATCTATTAATCCCACCGACCCTTTTCTACGCATGTTTGCAGGCATTAGATTTATTTTCTCGAAGTTAGTAAAATTCTCTACTTAGAACTCATTCGTGTAATAATAGTTTATAACAGTATAGGAATATTTATTAATCCATCCTTATATTAAGTTATGATGCTGTCTCCAAGTCCCAGGACATCTCGCCCTACCCGAATCTGAAGTTATTTTATCATTTCCGAAGACATCTCGCCATGTCCGAAGCTGAAAATGTCTGGCCATGTCCGAAGCCGAAGACGTCTGGCCATGTCCGAAGATATTACGACTTGTCCGAAGACAACACGCTTTGTCCGAAGACATCTCCGAAGTCAGCTCTTTCAGAGACTTCTGTCTGCACTATTTAGACAAAGTCTAAGTTTGTCGGGTTAATTTCATTAAGACTTTACTATATGCATACAACCTAAGGGAATTTCTTAATACATGGTCTAACACGACCGAACCCATCAGCTGGTTCCTAAGTACGGTGCAGCTGTACCCCATGGAGTTTAGAAGCAGTGAACATGATATGTTTTGCAGAGTAGCCACAACTTGATTCCAGGCAATTATTAACGTATTCATGCACTAAATTAAACTTTCTAAACACCCAATATCATGCTAATTCATCATACTTGACCTATTAATTTAGGAAAATCGAGAATCAAACAAGACTCAAGTTAAGAACGAAGTAGAAATTATACCTTCTCGAGCTTTAACCTTGATATCTCACACACTGATTTGGTAATGTTTATCAACTAAGAATTCGTTACTCAGATTTCTCTAACACTCTTATCACTATAACAGAATGCCATGGTGGCTTGTATTTAAAGAGAAAAGCATGGACTAGACACTTGCTTTACACAATGTTGGGATTCATGGTGCAATAGAAATGAACAATGGTTACTTAAGGAGTTGTTTAATCACTCCATACCAGCCACTTAGCTAGCCATGCATGCCTAGGATTAGCAGCTCGAAAGTTTACGTAAAGAGAGTTTAGGCTACTGTTCCTTGTACTTGGTGACCCCTAATTTGGGACAAGAGAATGGATCTCAGACATAGACAAGGGGCTAGTCGGTCGGGCCCATTGCCCCACGCCACATTTTATTTAACCAACACCTTGTACCATCAGTTAATAATTATGTTGGGTTCCGAATTAGATTTTAAATAACCCAAGTTTATTGGGCTAACTCAAAAGTACATCAATTAATTTATTGGGCTAGACTCCCAATTTTATTATTTGGATTATAAACATGTAAATACTTAATTATTATGGCAGCAAATTAATTAATTTAATTTACCCAATAACACTAAATTATACACCACCTTAATAATTATTAATAAGTTGGGTTATTCCACATAATTTAAGTTATTCACTTAATAATAATAAAAAGATTTAGTCCATCCAGACAAGCTTTCAAACCAATTCAATGATTTATTATTACTCTGGTATAATTAAATAAATTAATTATATACCACCTCTCTTATTGTCATCTTTTACTTAGTAATGCACTCCTTCTTAATTATTCCTCTCTAATTCCATCATTGTGTCACACAAGACATTTCATAAACCTATCATAATTCTCCACATCTTATCAATTATGAAAAGTTCAATTTTAATTCAATTGACTTACTCGCCTTATGCCATGTAAGCATTTATAAAATAAATAATCACAGGCTCTATTTATAAATATTAATATTAAATTATAAAATTTACGGTTATTACATCCTCTCCCCCTTATAAAAATTCCGTCCTCGGAATTGATACAAGGTTACACAAAAAGATGGGGATAGTCTCTCCTCATCATATCTTCTAATTCCCATGTGGCCTCCTCGACATCGTGGTTTCTCCAAACAACCTTTATAGAAGATATAACTTTGTTTCTTAGCATTTGTTCTTTCTTATCTATTATCTGAACAGGAATTTCTTCATATGCCAAATTCTTCTCTACTTGAATGGGCTCATAGGAAATCACGTGCTTATAGTCAGACTTGTACGGACGTAGTACGAAAATATGAAACACGTTGTGGATGTGTTCCAGTTTGGGTGGCAAAGGCAACTTTGTATGCCACTTCGCCCACTCGCTTCAATATCTCGAATGGCCCTATGAACCTCTGACTCAATTTTCCTTTCTTTCCGAATCTGATCTTTCCCTTCCAAGGATATACCTTCAAAAACACAAAACTACCGACTTCAAAGTCTCAGTTCTGACGATGAAAGTCGACATACTTCTTTTGGCGATCTTAAGCTGCTACCAATCTGCCCCTTATTGTTGTTACCACATCGGCTATTTGTTGGACTAATTCTGGTCCCAAAAGTCGTCATTTTCTCGACTTCATCCCAATATAATGGTGTCCTGCACTTTCTCCCATAAAGAGCTTCATATGGCGGCATACCGATACTCACATGATAGCTATTATTGTAAGTGAATTCTACCAATGGTAAATGATCGTCCCAATTTCCCTTGAAGTCAATCACGCAAGCTCTCAGCATGTCCTTCAACGTTTGTATTGGTTGTTCGCTTTGCCCGTCAGTTTGATGGTGATAAACGGTACTTAATCTCAATTGAGTTCCCATTCGTTCCTGCAAACTTTTCCAAAATTTTGTCGTGAAACGCGGATCTCGATTGGAGACAATCGACACCGGCACTCCATGTCGCGATACGATTTCCTTTACATACAAATTTGCTAACTGGTTTAAATTGAATCGAATCTTGATGGGTAGAAAATGAGCTATCTTTGTTAGTCAGTCGATAATAACCCAAATGGCATCATAACTCTTCTGTGTAACCGGAAGTCCAACCATGAAGTCCATCGTAATGTGCTCCTATTTCCATTCTGGTATTTCCAGCGGTTGAAGTAGTCCACTTGGCCTCTGGTGTTCTGCTTTGACTCTTTGACAAGTAAGACATCTACTAACACACTATGCAACCTCCCTTTTCAAATTAGGCCACCAAAAGTGGTGTCGAAGATCCCGGTACATTTTCGTGCCTCCTGGATGAACAGAATACGTCGTACTGTGTGCTTCGTGTAAGATTTCCCTCCTCAGTTCGATTACAGTTGGCACCATACTCGACCCTCAAACCTCAATATACCAGTCCTTATCTACTTTGAACCTTTCTTCCTTATCTTCTACTATTCTCTTCTTTATCTTCTCACATTCTTCATCTTTCTCTTGTGCTTCCTTTATTCTATCCAATAACGTCGGGTGAGCTCTCATCATGAGTAATTTTCCCCTCCACCTCTATTTCCAACTTTTCCATTTCTCTTATTAATTCTTCTTGAGTTGTCAATTTGAATAACTTCTCCCTTCCTTTTCTACTCAAAGCGTCGGCTACAACGTTTGCTTTTCCCGGGTGATAAAGAATTTCACAGTCGTAATCCTTGATTAGTTCCAACCACCTTCTTTGTCGCATGTTCAACTCCTTCTGTGTGAAGATATATTTCAGACTCTTGTGATCCGTATATATCTCACATTTTTCTCCATATAAATAGTGCCTCCAAATCTTCAATTGCAAAGACTACCGCCGCTAACTCCAAGTCATGGGTAGGGTATCGTTTTTCAAAATCTTTCAACTGTCGTGAGGCATATGCAATGACCTTGCCATGTTGTATTAGCACACAACCAAGTCCTCTATGCGATGCATCGCTATACACTACAAATCCTCTCGTATCATCTGGTAATGATAATACATGCGCCTCACTCAACCTCCTCTTCAATGCTTGGAAACTCTCCTCGCATTTATCCGTCCACACGAACTTCTCTGTCTTCCTTGTTAGATTGGTCAGCAGGGTTACTATCTTAGAAAAATCTTGGATAAATCTTCGATAGTACCTAGCTAAACCTAAGAAACTCCTAACTTCTGTTGGTGTCTTCGGTTGTTTCCAGTTACTTACCGCTTCCACTTTTGCAGGATCCACGAAAATTCCATTTTGATCTATCACGTGTCCTAGAAATTGAACCCTTTCCATCCAAAATTCACATTTTAAAAATTTAGCGTACATCTTTTCCCTTCTCAATGCTTCCAATACCATCCTCAGGTGTTCGGCGTGCTCTTCCTTCGTCTTTGAATAAATCAAAATGTCATCGATAAATACTACTACGAACTCATCTAAGTATGGCCTGAAAACTCGGTTCATCAAGTCCATGAATGCTGCCGGAGCATTGGTTAACCCAAATGACATCACTAAAAATTCAAAATGTCCGTAGCGAGTTCGAAACACTGTCTTTTGTATGTCTTCCTCTCACACTTTCAACTGATGATAACCCGTTCGTAAATCTATCTTGGAAAAACACTTCGCTCCCTTCAGTTGATCAAAAAGGTCGTTTATCCTTGGCAATGAATATCTATTCTTAATTGTCACTCTGTTCAACTCCCGATAATCGATACAGAGCCTCATCGATCCATCCTTTTTCTTTACAAACAACACTGGTGCTCCCCAAGGAGACACACTTGGCCGAATGTAACCCTTATCTAGTAACGCTTGCAGTTGAATCATCAATTCCTTCATTTCTACTGGCGCCATACGATATGGGACTTTCGAAATTGGTGCGGTTCCCGATGCTAAGTCTATTATGAATTCAATTTCTCTATCCGGCAGAAGACCAGTCAGATCGTCTGGAAACACATCTTGGAAATCTCTTACCACTGATATATCTTTCATTTCTATTCCCTTTTGCTGAGTGTCCACTATATAGGCTAAATAACCCACACATCCTTTTTTTAACAATTTCTTAGCCTGCATCATCGTAAGGCAACATGATTGCTTGAGCGATGAGCTACCGTAAAACACTACCTTAGACCGATTTAAGGTCTGAAGGTTCACACTTTTTTTCTTCTGATAATCGATTATCGCAGCGTGGCCAGATAACCAATCCATTCCTAATATCACATCAAACTCTCCCAGTTTAATCGGAATTAAGTCTACGTTTAGTTCGTGACCTCTAATGTTTGCACAACAGTTTCGGTAAATAGACTCTATGGGAATTACTTCCTTATTCGCAATCTCTATGTTCAATGAGTTTTCTAAATGTTTAGGAGGTATGTTTAGTCGATTAGAAAATTCTTCAGACACAAAGGAATAGGTAGCACTCGAATCAAATAATACATAGACATTTATATTATTGATTGGGAGAATACCTGACACCACGTCCCTTGCAGTCACTGCGCCTTGGACAGTCATGTTAAAGGTTCGGGTAGTCGGTCGATTGGATTGCGTTGGTTCGCCGATCATCAGCTTGCTGCCCCCTCCCTGTTGGCCGCTTCCTTCGTTGCTCCCCTTCTTTGGGCAATCCTTGATTTGATGCTCAGTTGAGCCACACGCGAAACATCCCTTGATCTTTTTCAGCTTTGGGCAGTTGAGTGAAATGTGCCCTTCTTGGCCGCAGTTGTAGCAGACGCTGCACCCCTTCCAGCATTCCCCTTGATGGTTTTTCCCACATTTTGAGCAAGCTTCACTTCTTTTCTTAAACCCTCTTTGATAACTTTATGACTGGTTGATGTTTCGGTGGTTGGTGTTGTTGCGGTTATCCCATTTCCTCTTTCCCAGATAACTTCCACCACTGCTACTCCCTCCATGAGTTTCTCCCCTAACATTCTTGTTCTACTTCTCCTTGTTGTATTGGCTCAATGCCTCACTACCTCCCTCAGCAATTATCGCCTTCTCCAATAATGTGGTGAACGATTCGATTTAAAGGACCGACACCTTGTTGAACAACCAAGGTTTTAGTCCAAGTTTGAAGCGTCGAGATTTCCTTTCTTCAGTGTCTACTTGATGTGTTACGAATCGTGCGAGTTCATTAAACTTGGCCACATACTGTGCCACTGTCATCTCCCCTTGTTTTAGTTCTAGAAACTTTACCTCTATCCTATTCTTCATGCTCTTCGGGAAGTAATTCTCGAAGAACAAGGTCTTAAACCTTTCCCAGGTTATAGTCCATTCTCCCGCCCTATGTTGATTTCTTCCCACCAGTAGTTTGATTCACCCCTCATCATGTATGTAGCGAACACGGTTTTCTGGTCTTCACCCACACGAGTAATGGTGAAGGCTTTCTCTATTTCCTTGATCCACGTTTGCGCTACAATAGGATCGGTAGTACCTATGAATTTCGGAGGTCCTACACTCTTAAAGTCCTTGAAGTTTGCGATCAGAGCTACTTGGGGATTGGGTGTTACTTGTTCATTTCTTCCCCTAAGAGCCTCCCCTAACAAATCTGCAAGCCTCTGAATGGGATCTACTTGTCCTCTCTCATCATTAACCGACTCTTCCGGTGCAGTTAATCTACGTCTGGGCGGCATTTTTCTGCATCATAAAACTTCCATTTTTTATTATCTAATTATATTATTTAAACAATTCCCTATAAAAGGAATAAGATTTCAGAATACATTTCAGAACAAGATCATTTATATTCATATGCCAAATTGTTACATTACATGATTATCTCTAGCATACTTCTATAAATGACACAACTTATCCCCTAATATCACAAAAGATAGGGACAACCATTAACATACTACCCCTCTAATATAACTCAAAAGTTTGGGGCTTACAACTATCTCACATTCTACATAAAAGACTAAAATTACAACAACAGATAATACACTACATAACGAACTATAACTAATAACTTTTAACGCCTAGACTCAATCTATCATTCAGCGCTCCACAGCGCTCTGGTACTCCCTCTGAGTAATGTACACCACCAAATCTCGGCTTATGGTGTGCCGGGTCTGTCCCTACTCTGTCGGGTAGTGATTTACCCCATCAATCAGTCTCTCCATGGCCGTGCGCACTGCATAGCCCATCCTGTTCATCTTCCTCCTTTTGCACCTCACTTCATCTTCTAGATCGTTAACCCTATCATTGGCCCCTTCCCACTTCTCTTCGAAATGGATCCTATCCATTACCTCCATCCCTAACTGAGTACGGATAGCTTCCTTCTCTGTCCTCTCGCTCAACTCCCTCTGCCTCATCTCTTCCAACTTCCCTGCCAGTTCTACATTCCTAGCCACCGCCCTGTGAAACAAAGCCCCTATATGGATCCCTGCCTCCTTACGGTGAGCAATCTCTACCTCTATCTCCTGCATCACTAACTTTCTCTGGTGGTCTTCGTCCCTAAGCTTTTGGAATTCGGACTCCCTGTCCCTAGCCTCAGCCTCTAACTCCTCAACTCTGCACCCTAACTCTAAAATCTACTCCTCATACTCCCCCAACATCCTATCCTCAAAAGTAGCCTCGTCGGAGTCCTCTATGGGCTCGTCCACCATACACTCCTCCATAGGCTCCTCCTCTGGTTCAGACTCCTCGGGTATTGGATCCATCTCCTCTTCCTCATCATCATCATCATCGATAGGGACTATAGTTGATATAGGCCCTGCTATCAATGGTGCCTCATATACCACGTGTATGTCACGCGGCTTCTCTTCTACTACTCGGCTAGGTCTTCCCGTGTCAGTCATCCTACAATCACCAACACAAGACAAAACAACCAACAACTCAATTTGAATGTTAAATAACATAAGTTTATTATATAGAATGAAGTTATATTCTGTAACACGCTAAGTCTCTCTCTACGAAAACTCTATGTGAGTTTCATCCCTTTCTATCTTCTAAGTTCTCCTAAGTTATAATCTAAGGGCTCTCACTCCTAAGGTTTATAACTATAGCTTTGATACGAACCTGTGACGCCCCCAAAATTTCGGACACCCATATCTCGAATTCGGTGCATCACGTGCAACTATGAATATCTTACTAAACTCTACAACGAAATACTAGAATAATTTACATTGATATAATAGAAGATTTGCGTCCCAAGGTACCGTAACCATTACTACGACAATTCAGTGATTAACTTAAACATAACTTAATCATTCTTGAATACATCATAACAAGCATAACAATAATAATAATACTTCTAGTCCTAAGGACTAAGTTATTCTGTCGCCTTGCTCTTTCCCTTGTCCTGTCCTGAAGTACCGCCTTACTCTGCCTTAACTGTAATGTTTTAGGAAGCAGGAATGAGCAACGAGTTTGCCCAGCAAGTAATATAGCCAGAAGAACAAGCAGTTATAGCATTTAAATCCTTCAAGGGTATAATAATAATTGGTAGTTCAAGGATATCAAGAAATATCAAGAGTATTCAATAGGTGTCGCTATAGACCTGAAGGATATCTACAATATTTCAGGATTTATTCATTTCGAGGTTCAACATGAATGAGCACTGAGCAGTCACCAAGGACTAAGAACTCTTACTAGAATTTACAGTATTACACTGTAATCCAATATAAATGAGTACAACAGGTGATCAGCCTAAAGTACCCTACATTATGCATAACATTTAATCATACTCATGTGCGCACATCGGTTCCCCAACAATATATAATTTCCCCTTCAATGAGGGTTGTTCATCTCAGTATATTTACGATAGTCCGCACCAAGTCAATCGGTTTGGATAGCTTTTGAACACATAATAATAGTCTAGTTGAATCAAAGGCTTAGACAAATTTTTATAATGCATTTAAGAACGATAAGTCCAATACTTGCAACAACGTCAAGGTATACAAATGATTTTTCGAATAGAACAGACATTTGCTTGATATAAATATAGGTTGATATGACAACAATTCGAATGTATACAATGTAAGAATTAAGGAACTTGCAATCACAATAATAATAGTGTTCGGATACTTGCTCAATGTAAATTTGAGTGAGGTTAGGGAACTTGCCTTTAGCGTTGATTACTACTTGTAGCGAAAATTACCTCAATGAACTATGTTTGTCCTATTTATGTAAGTATAGGTATTCATTAGCCAACACACTTGATATACATATATAAACAACATGTACACATAACACATTTTTTTTCTATCTATGTATACTGCTGCACCCATCGAAACTCATAGCTGTACACTAACATGCTCATATTTTTGACCAATGCTAGTTTATTCATAATCTTTCTTCTTCGTAGTTCCAAGAGGTTCATTGCTTTAAGTAGACCATAACATCTATTAATCCCACCGACCCTTTTCAACGCATATTTGCAGGCATTAGATTTATTTTCCCGAAGTTAGTAAAATTCTCTACTTAGAACTCATTCGTGTAATAATAGTTTATAAAAGTATAGGAATATTTATTAATCCATCCTTATATCAAGTTATGATGCTGTCTCCAAGTCCCAGGACATCTCGCCCTACCCTAATATGAAGTTATCTTATCATTTCCGAAGACATCTCGCCATGTCCGAAGCTGAAGACGTCTGGCCATGTCCGAAGCCGAAGACGTCTGGCCATGTCCGAAGATATTATGACTTGTCTGAAGACAACACGATTTTTGCGAAGACATCTCCGAAGTCAGCTCTTTCAGAGACTTCGGTCTACACTATTTCGACAAAGTCTAAGTTTGTCGGGTTAATTTCATTAAGACTTTACTATATGCATACAACCTAAGGGAATTTCTTAATACATGGTCTAACACGACCGAACCCATTAGCTGGTTCCTAAGTACGGTGCAGCTGCACCCCATGGAGTTCAGAAGCAGTGAACATGCTCTGTTTTGCAGAGTAGCCACAACTTGATTCCAGCCAATTATTAACGTATTCATGCACGAAAGTAAACTTTCTAAACACCCTATATCATGTTAATTCATCATACTTGACCTATTAATTTAGGAAAACCGAGAATCAAACAAGACTCAAGTTAAGAACAAAGTAGAAATTATACCTTCTCGAGATTTAACCTTGATATCTCACACACTGATTTGGTAATGCTTAGCAACTAAGAATTCGTTACTCAGATTTCTCCAACACTCTTATCACTATAACAGACTGCAATGGTGGCTTATATTTAAAGAGAAAAGCATGGACTAGACACTTACTTTACACAATGTTGGGATTCATGGTGCAATAGAAATGAACTATGGTTACTTAAGGAGTTGTTTAATCACTCCATACCAGCCACTTAGCTAGCCATGCATGCCTAGGATTAGCAGCTCGAAAGTTTGCGTAAAGAGAGTTTAGGCTACTGTTCCTTGTACTTGGTGACCCCTAATTTGGGACAAGAGAATGAATCTCAGACATAGACAAGGGGCTAGTCGGTCAGGCCCATTGCCCCATGCCACATTTTATTTAACCAACACCTTGTTCCATCAGTTAATAATTATGTTGGGTTCCGAATTGGATTTTAAATAACCCAAGTTTATTGGGCTAACTCAAAAGTATATCAATTAAGTTATTGGGCTAGACTCCCAATTTTATTATTTGGATTATAAACATGTAAATACTTAATTATTATGACAGCAAATTAATTAATTTAATTTACCCAATAACACTAAATTATACATCACCTTAATAATTATTAATAAGTTGGGTTATTCCACATAATTTAAGTTACTCACTTAATAATAATAAAAAGATTTGGTCCATCCAGACAAGCTTTCAATCCAATTCAATGATTTATTATTACTCTGGTATAATTAAATAAATTAATTATATACCACCTCTCTTATTGTCATCTTTTACTTAGTAATGCACTCCTTCTTAATTATTCCTCACTAATTCCATCATTGTGTCACACAAGACATTTTATAAACCTATCATAATTCTCCACATCTTATCAATTATTAAAAGTTCAATTTTAATTCAATTGAGTTACTCGCCTCATGCCATGTAAGCATTTATAAAATAAATAATCACAAGTTCTATTTATAAATATTAATATTAAATCATAAAATTTACGGTTATTACACGTCTATTACTCCTTTTAAAGAGTATAAAAAGAATTATCTTTGTAGTGATAAGAGTATAAATTGATATAATATTTTAAATTTATCATCATAATTTAATATAATGTCATTAATGTTAACCTAACAACTTATTCACTTGAGATGGATATTGTGATGCCCCCAAAACAGGTATACATCACCCATCTTGAGTCGTCAAATACATGGTACAAAATTCAAATACAACTTAATTATACAAGAGTCGTGTAAAATATGAAAAAACATAGCTCAGAGTTTAAACAAGAATATTGTCATCTAGACAATATCCACACTCAATGGTGTCCTCATTACAATTATTATCACATTATTCAGTAGAATAGTGAGGACTACTAAGCCATTTATTCTGGACCATCACTTCATTCCCCGACTCGTCCTAGCTATATTCTCATTTCCTGAAGAGAACAATGAAAAAAAGGGTGAACTCAACTAGCCTAGTAAGAAATATTATGACTAAGATAATGCAGAATAAATTATCCTTAGCCTTCAACAATATAACAACTGATAGAATACAATAGACAACAAGTTTTAGATCAACAACTGCAGCGGAAATAAGCAATCCATTAGAAAAGTCAAGTAGAGCATAAAATCTACTATCTTATGTGATTTAAAAAGTTTTTCATCAACTTTATCGCTGAGACTCAGCTTAATAAATAAAATCGAATCATCATTGCATCACGGCTAAGGATATTCATGTAATCATCAATGGCCATGATTATACCGAATAATCCATGGTCATAATCATACCAACAATTGTCCATCAATGAACTACAGGCCAATGAGGACTTTTATCACATCATTTGTCACATTACGGTCATGATTATACAGAATAATCCCTGGTCATAATCATACCAAGTCCATCTATGCACGTAAGCCAAAGATGACTTTAATCACAATATAAGCATGAGGATGATGACAATGACATAATAATTCAATAAAACAAGTTCAAGGATAAATTTTAAAGATTTATAATTTAATTTATCTAGGAATCAATAATGTCCAAATTGTCAACATGATACTGCTTTGTAGTGTAAAATTCAAGAATAATATTCATGTACCAAAAATAGTTTGGACAAAAAAGAAATATATTTTTCGGGTGAATAGTACCCCGTGAATAGTACTTCAGAAATAGTACCCCGTGAATAGTACCCCGACACAAAAAGTGTCCCAAATACCCGAGTGAATGATACTAGAGTGAATAGTAATCAGGTGAATAGTAACTCTCGAAAAGTAACTTGTGAATAGTACTCCAGCACGAAAAGTACCCCGAATACCTGAGTGAATAATACCAGAGTGAATAATAATTGGGTGAATAGTAACCCATGAATAGTAACTCGTAACAGAAAAATACCAAAGAAAACGATATTTCATGACGAGTACAAAAGAAATGATATCCTAGATGAGTATAATAAAATATGCGAAACTGCAAATGGATTTTCACCCGCCATGCGGTAATCCACGTAGACAGATTATTTCCATAATTTAATAAAGAATGAATATGAAGGATCATTCACTATGCAAGCGATAATCCACATAGAGAGGTTATTCCAATAGAATAATAAAGAATGGAACCAGGTCATGCGTAATCCGCACAGACAGGATATTCTAACAGAATAATAAAAAATGGAATAACAAAAGAATTCACCATGCATGCGATAGACCGCACATACAGGTTATTCCCAACATAATAATAAAGAATGGAACCAGGTCAACGTAATCCGCACAGACACGATATTCCAACAGAATAATAAAGAATGGAACCAGGTCATGCGCAATCCGCACAGATAGGATAGTCCAACAAAATAATAAAGAATGGAATAACAACAGAATTCACCAGGCATACGATAGACCGCACAGACAGGTTATTCCAATTGAATAATAAAGAATGGAATAATAGAAGAATTTTACCATGTACGCGGTACTTCGCATAAACAGGTTATTCCAACATAATAATAAAGAATGGAATAACAATCCTTACGAGTATTGAAAGAAAATATCTCTCTTCATGAATACGAAAGAATAATACCCCTTACCTCAAAAGAAGACTGGATACTGGAATAGTGACGTAGCAGACTTCTCTTCTTCTTTCTCTCTATAATTTCTCTCTATAATAATTGCTCTATAGCTTTAGTGAATTGGTGAAAAATAATGAAGGAATGAGCTTCTATTTATAGGAAAATATAGTTTCGATAATTTCACATTTTGGGGCTCGAAATATTACAGTATAATACCTTCCTCTTTTCCTTCATTTTTAATTTAGTCCTGCAAGTATTATCAAACTTGCACCATCTTCCATAATAGTAAATCATGTGAATCAATAGTAAATCATGTGAATCAATAGTTCTAGACATGTGAAAATACGAATTACAGTATAATACCTCCATCTATTCCTCCATTTTTAACTTAGTCATGCAAGTATTATCAATCTTGCACCAACTCCCCTAATAGTAAATGAATGTGAATCAATAGTACACACATGTGAACAAATAATTATAATCATGTGAATTAATAGCAATTAATTACTTATTTATCCGGTTAATTACCCGATTGGTCAATATAACCTCCAGACATCAATTATTATCGAAATAAATGTCAATTTTCACTAAAACTAATAATCCCAACATAATGGAACTATCAATTTCATCTTTAATCAACACGAACTTATTCATCATTAATATTATAACTCTCAATATTTAACAACCAGGTCGTTCCCAGGAAAGAAGGGGCTTTCCGATATGGATTTCTCCTTATTGGCGCGCAATTAGGTGACCAAACCTCTCCTTGACAGAACTTCTAGACATTATCAATATTACAAATAATAATATGAATAACTTTGTCGTCTCAATTATTGATTTAATAATATAACATATTATGCAGATGATACTGTGACAATAATTGAATCAATAATATGAGAGATATGATGTAGCAATTACTGTAGAAATAATTGAGTATAACTGAGTGACTTCTTACATAAGCATCAATAATCAATACCGTGTGCTACTATGCAACCATGCGTAGTACTGTACTTTTACTACCGGGTAGTTCAACAGTTTTAACGGTAACACTTTCGCCGTTATTTATATAAAATGATAATTCTGTCATTTTCTTACTACGATAATACTTCTGTTATGGGGTCCACCAATGATTGTGTCGTCGTACGGATATTCCCCGAACAAACGAATATTTTATAACAACTTGCATACTTTGCAAAAATTTTCACATATCACCCTTAACTTTAACCTTTTATCAATTTAACCATTTATGAAATAAAATAATAATTATAAGAAAATTAAATACTTTCAATTCATAAAATTCGGGGTCTTACAGATATTGAACAAAAACACATATTTAACATTGATAAATTTTATAAATATTGTTCTTTTTGTGTAACGTAGCTATTATTGTTTAAAACAATGTTATTTATAAATTTGTTTTTAATTTTTGGACCAAGGGAGTGTACGACTGTACACCTAGAACCAGTGGCGAAGTTAGTAATAATTTTTATTGGGGTTAAAATTATTACTAAGTTATAAATAATTTGGTGGGGGTTCGGGCCACTGCCCCCGAACCAATACTTTTATACTTTTGGGTCACACACACACACATTATATTACAATGAAAATATAATAAGTAATAATATATGTTATATATACACTATATTGACTCATAATAGACTTTTTTAATCACAACTGTTCATAATTAATTAATTAATTAATTATTTTTAAAAATAATATAAATTAGATTATTATTTAGTTTAAAATATTATTGAGAAATATACATATATTGAGAGGATGAGTTGCATAAAATTTGATTGACAAAGTTATAAATTTTTAATTTGATCTCGTATAATAGAAAATTTATAAAATTTTAATGGGATTAATTTATATATAATACATAAAATTTTTTAAATTTACCTTATATTATAAAACAATTATTTTTTCACCCCAATATTATATGTAGCTTCGTCAGTGTCTAGAACATTCAAGTAGACTATAATGGGTGTTTTAAGTTTATAACTATCAATATATGTGAATTGTAAAGAGGCGTCGTTACAATATTTCCCGTTCAGACTCAAGAACGATTGAACGGACTAGATTGATAAACGTAATCAGAAATCGAGTGACAGGTTTGGTCCGTCGCTATAAGTTCAGTCCGTCGTTATATGTTGTCCGTCACTAAAAGTTAAGACTACGGTTCTCTGATATAGTGACGGACTAAACCGTCGCCCGATCTATCGCTAAAAGAAATGAACTCTTGAAATGGACTATATATATAACACCCTTGTATTCTCCCTTCGTCTTTCATATTTATATTGCAAAGCAACTGAAGTCCTCTACATTATTAGGTAATATAACTGCATCATAAATTTCATTTTTGATTAGTTTGTTTTTACTCTCTTATTTCAAATTTTAGCAAATATTGATTCATTTCTGATTAATTTCTCCATCGTCAAGTGTTCAAAATCCATTTTAAAATGCGAATATGGAAATACATATAGACTTAACATAAATTATTTAATATTTGCACTAATTAAACTAATGTCTTAATTAATATTATTGTTTCAGGGTAATGATCTCATTATGTGGGTACCCGGAGATTGCATGATCTCTTATCAGTTCGTGGTCGTAATATATAATATCTCACCTCGTTCAAGGACCGTCATGATCGCTTTAATCTAATGGCTACACTTTATGTATTATTTTACAAATATTTATATATTTAAACTACATGATTCTTGATTTCTACTAGTTTCTAATGGTTTGCTTATGTATATGTAACATCTATAATACAAATAGACACTTTGAAAAACTACGAAATATTTTTAAAGTCCTAATTGTTTACATATTGAAAAAAATATGAAATATTCTAGAGATTACTTCAAAAGTAATTTAAAACTAAGGAGTGAAATATTTAATAAAGTTATTAACGAGATATTTTAGGCCAACAAAGGGTAGAACTGTGATTCATCGCTAATTTTGGTGAAAAAATATTTAGGTAAAAAATAGTGTTAAACAAACCTTAGTATGTAAATATTTTTAAATATCAAATGAGACTAGATCCTTGTCCACGCTGCCGGGGATTCCGTAAATTTGCTGTTTCTACCCTTTTGAATTTCGATTTGGTTATTTAGGTCAAAAGGTGAGTTTTAGAAAAAAAAACCAAGATAAATACCGACAACTTGAAAAGATTGATTTTAATAATTGGACCAAATTAAATAGTCGATAGTTGGTATAATTTTTAATGTATGTACCAACTCATCCAGATTTTGAAGGTTTTCACAATATGACTCAATATATAGGCACCACCGACTTCCGTAAAAACACGATTAATTACCGCATCTTGTTAATTTCCTAAGCATGAAATGTGTGTGTTTTTGAGAAAATTTTTTATTTAACTTGTATTAAATGCTTTGATTTTAAGAGTTGTTCTAGGTCTTGCTTTAACCTATGAGCGACAAATTCGTTGTTTCTACCCTTTTGGATTCCTGATTTGGTTATTTAGCTCAAAGGGTGAGTTTTAGGAAATAAATCGAAATAAATGTTGACAACTTGAAAAGATTCATTTTAATGAATGGAACGAATTAGACAGAGTTACCAATTGGTATAATTTTCAATGGATATACTAACTCATTCGGATTTTGAAGGTTTTGGCAATATGACCCAATATATTACTCCATAAAATTGGTTTGAAACTCGAGATTCATACAGTTCGGGGACTTGCTTAAGCGGGGGATGGTGTTAGGCACCCCCGACTTCCGTAAAAACACGGTTACCGCATCTTGTTAATTTCCTAAGCATGAAGTGTGTGTGTATTTTTTTTTAAAAAAGCTTTTTTTTTTACTTGTGTTAAGTGCCTTGATTTTAAAAGTTGTTCTAGGTCTTGCTTTAACCTATGAGCGGCGTTATTTTGAAAGTAGTGTTGAACCTCTTTGGACCTATGCACGAAGGATTTGATTTAAAGAAAAGTTCATTTTTAGATATAACATAATAAAATGATGTTTTGGAAAATAAGGTTTTCAAATCCTTCGCCAAATAGGAATCAAGGTCCTTTGATACTTTCAGTTATTAATCCTAGATTTGTCTAACCTAGAAGCGCTTTTTAGTTTTATAAAAGCTCTTTGTTGTTTTGCTTGAAAATCATTTTGGGTGATAACGTATGAAAGAAAGCATAAAAAAAGTGGGCCAGACCATCTCCGGGCATGAAAGCCGTCTCGATAGACCCGAGCACCCACAATCACAACTTTTTCATTATCACGAGACCTTAAATCCAATCTTTTAGGACGAGGCCCTCGAAGTCATTTTAAGGCCCAAAATTATATGTACAATGATTTTGCGTAATTTAATATTACATTATAAACAAAAGGTCATCGTGGGAATCTAGTCGAAATCCGATTAATGGATCTCAACCCCAGGATTCCTAGACTCACATTAGTATGCTTGGATCTATGTACATAATGTATCATAAACTTGCTATTAGGTGATTCATTGATCGAAATCCCTGATCATAAGTAGTTAAGACCCCCTCACTACTAGATATAGAACTAGGGCTCTACGGAGTGATGAAGCTGATTAAAAACATTTAAACGACTAGATCTAACCTAGATCTAAGCCTATCTAACATGAAGGTTTGAGCTTTAGAAGCTCATGAACCGGTTAAGGGATAGATCCGGCTAGATCTAGTGAACAGAATTGGTTTCTAACTATATATACACAAAATAATCTGTTAAAAGTCTAGATCTACCAACCAATGCACAATATATATACAAAACAACAAGTCTAACTATAGATAAACACTATATTTAAATAAATCTAGTAGTTCTCGCAATATTTACAAATGAAATGACTAAATATTTGCTTTTTCACCTTGAGGGATATAGATACAAGTCTCACGTGACACAAATCTAAGCTATTTCACTCTATACGAATAATATCTACTATATACGTGATGAAAACAACTCAAATATGGTGATTTAATGTCGAATCTGAGCCCTTTTCTCTCTAGATCTGACTTTCTCTCTCTAACTCTTTTTTTTCAAAAGTGAGATGCTGATGGCCTATTGTAGGCCTTCGGGGCCAGCCACAGTTGCACCTACGACTGGGCCTAGTGGGTCCCATCGTCTCAAAGTTTGTTCATTCAGTCGTTAATCCGGGAAAAGTTAAGGTTTGTATCCAAATATCCTAGAAAGCTTCTGCCGAGTCTTGTAAAATGTTGTCGAACTCTGTTCGATGTGCCTGGATTTTATATCCGGTGCGTTTACTGCTTATATATATATTTATATTTCTGTCAAGCCTGGATTTACTTCCTGGCCTTTTACTGTTTTATTTACATTTCATCCTGCCTAGAGTTTACTCCATGGCGGTTGATCGTTTTTACTACTTTATTTACATTTAGTCCCGCCTGGAGTTTACTTCGTGGCGGTTGATCATATCTATTCCTTTATTTATATTTCTGATCCCCCATGGAGGTACTTCGTGGTGGTTGATCATGTCTCTTTATATATATTTCCTGCTTTTATAATACATTTATGATCCCCCACGGAGGTTCTTTGTGGTGGTTGATCATGTCTCTCTATATATATATACCGCTTTTATATATTTACATTTCCGATCCCTCATGGAGGTGCTTCGTGGTGGTTGATCATGTCTATATATATATATTTACAGCTTTATATATATATAACTGCTTACTACTTTCATATAAATTGCGGGCATCATGTAAGCCTATGAATCATGTGATCACATATTCAGTCTACTGAATCTAGATTCGGTTCCCATTATGGAAATTTTCAGCTGTAAGCAGCTTGTAAATTATTCACGGTGTTTGAATTTCCTTAGATGGCTTTCATGCCCATGAGGAGTTCGACACTGCTATATATTATTTTCTCGAAGTTGCTTCGCATCTCAAAAATAAAAGCAATCAAGCTGAACACTTAATAAAATGGAAGTATCAAAGGCCTCAATTACTATTGAGCACAGGGTTTGAAAAACCTCTTTTACAAAACATCATTGCTTATCTTGCTAAAAATTGAATTTTTATACAAATTTAAACCCTGTATATATAGGTGCGAACGAGGCATAACACTACTTCCACGTAACAAAACATTAACCCACACACACGCATTCATATAACAGTTTCTTAAAAAGTGGCGGTCACCGTGGTAACACGGATGTCGGGGGGTGCCTAACACCTTCCCTCCACATAATCAAGCCCCTGATCCCAAATGAATCTCGGTTTCTCAAACTCGTTTAGCAGTGTTACATCACTTGGATTAATGTGTAAACCTTTTCTCGGTTGCGTTGGTGCATTCAGTTAAAAACACCAACTGGCGACTCTTACAGTCAAATCGTCGACATATACATGTCGGACCTTTTTCACTTATTTTTTTAAACAAATCTCACCTAACATGAGAACACCAAAGAACAAGAACAGAAAATGGACAAATAAAAATCCCGACGTTGACAAAACGAATTAGGAAGATTTAAGTGAAAAAATATTAGATGAAGTACAAACTATTAAGGATGTTCTAAATAGTTTAGGACTTTTCACCGTTTAATGAAAACGTTATCGAAACAAATAACAATTTCTAACCATAATATAAAGTATGAAAGAAAATGAAATCCCTTACCTCAATTAACAAGTGATTGGATGCTGCTTTCTATGAAGTTTATCAACCTAAATATATTTATACTTTAATTAGTAACTATCACATATGGTGTACACTAACTCGTATATTATGAAATTATCAAAAGTGACTATACAGTATAAATTTTGTAGTGTACATAATAAGCTTCAAAATAATATTTCAAAATAAAATCTTCCAAAGATTTTTTTTTTCAAAATAACTCTTCTAAATGAAGAATTAAACACCGTGTGATGTGTGTGTGTTTGACAAACTTTTATAGGCAAATACTTACTTGAACAATACTCATACTCTTACTAATCTTCATAAACACTCAAGATAAGTTAACACACTTAGAGAGAACTTACAATAAGAAATTTTTAGAGAGTGAAAGGAAGTATAAGCAAAGAAGTTATGAATTTCCTTATGTTAAGCCTTCCTATTTATAGCCAAAATATCCCACATTTTATAAATATATTATTAATCTATTATCATTATCTTTAAACATAATGATTATCCATTTTCATCCATTATCTTTACTTTAAACATAATCATTACCCATTTTCATCCATTATCTTTACTTTATTCAAAAAGAATAATCAATTATCAATATTTATTCAAAAAGATAGATCCATTATCAAAAAGATTATTCCATTATAATTATTCATTCAAAAAGATAAATCCATTATCAAAATTATTATTTCATTATCATTAATTATGCAAATAGATAAATCTATTATCAAAAAGATTATTCCATTATCATTATTTATTCAAAAAATAAATCCATTATCAAAAAGATTATTCCATTTTAATTATATTATCCATGTCGATGTCGAGGTTTTTCAAACCTTATGCTCAATAGTAATTGAGGCCTTTGATACTTCTATTTTATTATGTGTTCGATTTGATTACTTTTATTTTTGAGATGCGAGGCATCTTCATGAAAATAAGATATATAGCAGTGACAAACTCCTTGTGGGCATGAGATCTATCTAAGAAAATTCAAACACCATGAATAATTTACAAGCTTGTTACAACAGAAAATATCAATCACGGGAACCGAATCTAGATTTAGGAGTCTGAATCTATGATCACATAATTTCTAGGCTCACATGATGTTGTAGTTTGTATGAAAGCTGTAAACAGTTATATAGATAAAAGCTATATATATATATATATGAATGATCTACCACCACGAAGTAAACTCCATGGGGGATTGGAAATGTAAATATATAAAAACGGTAAATATATATATATATATATATATATATATATATATATATATATATATATATATATATATATATATATATATATATATATAGAAGATCAACCGCCACAAAGTAAACTCCAGGCGGGAATAAATGTAAATATATAAAAGCGATAAATATATTTATATATAGAGACGATCAACTGCCACGAAGTAAACTCTAGGCGGGACTAAATGTAAATATATATATATATATATATATATATATATATATATATATATATATATATATATATATATATATATACGGAGAGGCTCTAAAGCGAACCTTAAAAAGCGAACCAAAGACGAACCGTCGTCTTTGGTGTCTATGGCGACGGTTCAACCCGTCGCCAAAGACTACATGGCTATGGCGACGGATTGAATCGTCGCCATAGACACCAAAGACGACGGTTCGTCTTTGGTTCGCTCTTTAAGGTTCGCTTTAGAGCCGGACCGTATATATATATATATATATATATATATATATATATATATATATATATATATATATATATATATATATATATAGATTAAGAAGATGACCGGTGAATCGGTAAAGTAATCTCTTTCTTTTATTTATAAACATTTGGGAAGGATTACAGTATATCCCAGACTAAATGTTTAAGGGAAGAGAGAAGTATTGAAGACTTCTTCTTCATCTTTAACTAAGAAGATCGAAGCTGAAAGCTTCGTCTTCGGCTAACTCTAGAGAGAAGGGAGAGGACCTCGGAAGAGCTTTCTAGAGAGAGAAGCTCTGAGGCTACATTGAATTAAGCCTAAGTAACTCTAAACACTTCGAGTTTCTTAAATAGAAAACTGAAAAGTAAATTACTATTTGATTTACGTAGGAATCACTATTACATTAACTAAAGTAAAAGTAATTTACTTAAGTAAAAGTAAAACGTAAGAAACATTTTACGTTTACTTTTACATGGGTAAAGGTAAGAAACATTTAACTTAAGTAAAAGCAAAAGTTATTCTTTTACTTTTACTTTTACATTTACTAAAGTAAAAGAGATGATGGCGTGGGCCATCACCTGTCAGTGACAGAAGACTCCTCTGGCGCCTTCTTGTTTGATTGGTCCGTCTCCTGTAGATGCCAGAAGGTGCTGTTGATCATCTTCTTAGATGAGTCACCATCCCCATACATTTCCACCTCAAAATCTTTTATCCAGGAAATAACCCTTTCACCCCCAAAAATTTGGTTTATAAAAAGAAGGAGGAGAAAAAAAAAATTCACCGAAAAATTGGTCAGATCTTCAAAACTTTTTAAGTTTTGTAAAAGATTTTTGTTTAAAAACAAATCAGATGAAATTTGAAATAAAGGATCACTCGATTGGTCCTGATCTATCAGTTAAATCGATCAAAACAAAAGACCTATTTGTTAACTGTTTAAACACAAATTCTTTCTTTGACCATTCCTGTTAAACTCAAACCGTTCTTGCCATAAGTAAACACATACCTCTTGATCTAATGATACCCTTAGCCTAAACTGCTCCCACACTGGAGTCTTACAACGGCGTAACGGGACTTACGACGACCATAAGTGGTTTACGACAAGTCAGGCGAATGATCTAGGAGCCAAAGAAGAAAAAGTTTGAATAAACATTTAAGTAAACAAATCAAACTGTTTATTAATCGAAACCACCAATAGCATCAAGAATCAACCGTGTGGCTCTGATACCATATAACAACGATAAGTTTTTAAAAGAAAAACTTTAATAGAAAAAAGAAAAGATTAAGAAGATGACCGGTGAATCGGTAAACTAATATCTTTCTTTTATTTATAAACATTTGGGAAGGATTACAGTATATCCTAGACTAAATGTTTAAGGGAAGAGAGAAGTATTGAAGACTTCTTCTTCATCTTTAACTAAGAAGATTGAAGCTGAAAGCTTCATCTTCGGCTAACTCTAGAGAGAAGGGAGAGGACCTCGGAAGAGCTTTCTAGAGAGAGAAGCTCTGAGGTTATATTGAATTAAGCTTTTCGACTAATGCCGATTGTAAGTCTTCAGGGTGGGAGCATTGTAAGGCTAAAGGGAATCTTTAGATCTACGGGTATGTGTTTAAGGCAAGTAAGGCTAGAGTTTAAGTGGACCTTCAAGAGAAAGAATTTTTATTTAAACAGTTAACAAATTAGTCTTCTGTTTAGATCGATTTCACTAATAGATCAGGACCAATCGAGTGATCCCTTGTATCAAATCTCAGTCTGATTTGTTTTTAAACAAAAATCTTTTACAAAACTTAAAAAGTTTTGAAGATCTGACAAATTTTTCGGTGAAAAATTTTCTCCTCCTTCTTTATAAACCAAATTTTTGGGGGTGATAGGGTTATTTCCTGGATAAAAATTTTGAGGTAAAAATGTATGGGGATGGTGACTCATCTGAGAAGATGATCAATAGCACATTTCGGAATCTACAGGAGACGAACCAGTCAACCAAGAAGACGCCAGAGGCATCTTTAGTCACCGACAGGTGATGGCCTACGCCATCATCTCAGCTTTTGCTTTTACTTAAAGTAAAAGTCTTTTACTTTAGTAAATATAAAAGTAAAAGTAAAAGAATATAACTTTTGCTTTTACTTATGTTAAATATTTTTAACTTTAGTTAAATGTTTCTTACATTTACCCATGTAAAAGTAAATGTAAAATGTTTCTTACGTTTTACTTTTACTTAAGTAAATTACTTTTACTTCAGTTAATGTAATAGTGATTCCTGCGTGAATCAAATAGTAATTTACTCTTTAGTTTTCTATTTAACAACTCGAAGTGTTTAGAGTTGTTTAGGCTTAATTCAATGTAAAGCCTTAGAGCTTCTCTCTCTAGAGAGCTCTTCCGAGGTCCTCTCCCTTCTCTCTAGAGTTAGGCGGAGACGAAGCTTTCAGCTTCGATCTTCTTAGTTAGAAGATGAAGACGAAATCCTTAATACTTCGATCTTCCCCCCTTAAACATTTAGATCTAGGATATACTGTAATCCCTTCCCTAAATGTTTATAAATAAAAGAAAGAGATTACTTTACCGATTCACCGGTCATCTTCTTAATGTTTTCTTTTCTGTTAAAATTTTTATTTTAAAAACTTATCGTCGCTGTTATATGGTATCATAGCCACACGGTTGGTTCTTGATGCTATCGGTGGTTTCGATTAAAAACAGTTTGATTTGTTTACTTAAATGTTTATTCAAACTTTTTATTTTTCTTGCTCCGCTTTTAATCGTCCGACTTTCGCCGTAAAACACCTAAGATCACCTTAAGGCCCAACTAATGCCGATTGTAAGTCTCCAGCGTGGGAGCAGTGTAAGGCTAAAGGGAATCTTTAGATCTACGGGTATGTGTTTAAAACAAGTAAGGCTAGAGTTTAAGTGGAACTTCAAGAGAAAGAATTTTTGTTTAAACAGTTAACAAATTAGTCTTCTGTTTAGATCGATTTCACTGATAGATCAGAACCAATCGAGTGATCCCTTGTATCAGATCTCAGTCTGATTTGTTTTTAAACAAAAATCTTTTACAAAACTTAAAAAGTTTTGAAGATCTGACCAATTTTTCGGTGAAATTTTTTTTCTCCTCCTTTTTATAAACCAAATTTTTGGGGGTGATAGGGTTATTTTCTGGATAAAAATTTTGAGGTGGAAATGTATGGGGATGGTGACTCATCTGAGAAGATGATCAACAGCACCTTTCGGCATCTACAGGAGACGGACCAGTCAACCAAGAAGACGCCAGAGGCATCTTTAGTTACCGACAGGTGATGGCCCATGCCATCATCTCAGCTTTTGCTTTTACTTAAAATAAAAGTCTTTTACTTTAGTAAATATAAAAGTAAAAGTAAAAGAATATAACTTTTGCTTTTACTTAAGTTAAATATTTTTAACTTTACTTAAATGTTTCTTACATTTACCCATGTAAAAGTAAATGTAAAATATTTCTTACGTTTTACTTTTACTTAAGTAAATTACTTTTACTTCAGTTAATGTAATAGTGATTCCTGCGTGAATCAAATAGTAATTTACTTTTTAGTTTTTTATTTAACAACTCGAAGTGTTTAGAGTTGTTTAGGCTTAATTCAATGTAAAGCCTTAGAGCTTCTCTCTCTAGAGAGCTCTTTCGAGGTCCTCTCCCTTCTCTCTAGAGTTAGGCGGAGACGAAGCTTTCAGCTTCGATCTTCTTAGTTAGAAGATGAAGACGAAATCCTTAATACTTTGATCTTCCCCCTTAAACATTTAGATCTAGTATATACTGTAATCCCTTCCCTAATTGTTTATAAATAAAAGAAAAAGATTACTTTACCGATTCACCGGTCATCTTCTTAATCTTTTCTTTTCTGTTAAAGTTTTTATTTTAAAAACTTATCGCCGCTATTATATGGTATCAGAGCCACACAGTTGATTCTTGATGCTATCGGCGGTTTCGATTAAAAACAGTTTGATTTGTTTACTTAAATGTTTATTCAAACTTTTTATTTTTCTTGCTTCGCTTTTAATCGTCCGACCTTCGCCGTAAAACACCTAAGATCACCTTAAGTCCCAACTAATGCCGATTGTAAGTCTCCAAGGTGGGAGCAGTGTAAGGCTAAAGGGAATCTTTAGATCTACGGGTATGTGTTTAAGGCAAGTAAGGCTAGAGTTTAAGTGGACCTTCAAGAGAAAGAATTTTTGTTTTAACAGTTAACAAATTAGTCTTCTGTTTAGATCGATTTCACTGATAGATTAGGACCAATCGAGTGATCCCTTGTATCAGATCTCAGTCTGATTTGTTTTTAAACAAAAATCTTTTACAAAACTTAAAAAGTTTTTAAGGTCTGATAAATTTTTCGGTGAAAAATTTTCTCCTCCTTCTTTATAAACCAAATTTTAGGGGGGTGAAAGAGTTATTTTCTGGATAAAAATTTTGAGGTGAAAATGTATGGGGATGGTGACTCATCTGAGAAGATGATCAGCATCACCTTCCGGCATCTACAGGAGACGAACCAGTCAACCAAAAAGACGCCAGAGGAATCTTCAGTCACCGACAGGTGATGGCCCACGCCATCATCTCAGCTTTTGCTTTCACTTAAAGTAAAAGTCTTTTACTTTAGTAAATATAAAAGTAAAAGTAAAAGAGTATAACTTTTGCTTTTACAAAAGTTAAATATTTTTAACTTTAGTTAAATGTTACTTACATTTACCCATGTAAAAGTAAATGTAAAATGTTTCTTACGTTTTACTTTTACTTAAGTAAATTACTTTTATTTCAGTTAATGTAATAGTGATTCCTGCGTGAATCAAATAGTAATTTACTTTTCAGTTTTCTATTTAAACAACTCAAAGTGTTTAGAGTTGTTTAGGCTTAATTCAATGTAAAGCCTCAGAGCTTCTCTCTCTAGAGAGATCTTCCGAGGTCCTCTCCCTTCCCTCTAGAGTTAGCCGGAGACGAAGCTTTCAGCTTCGATCTTCTTAGTTAGAAGATGAAGACGAAGTCCTTAATACTTTGATCTTCCCCCTTAAACATTTAGATCTAGGATATACTGTAATCCCTTCCCTAAATGTTTATAAATAAAAGAAAGAGATTACTTTACCGATTCACCGGTCATCTTCTTAATCTTTTCTTTTCTGTTAAAGTTTTTATTTTAAAAACTTATCGCCGCTGTTAATCTTTTATCGCTGTTGTATGGGGATGGTAACTCATCTGAGAAGACGATCAACAGCATCTTCCGGCATCTACAGGAGACGGACCAGTCAACAAAGAAGACGCCAGATGAGTCTTTAGTCACCGACAGGTGATGGCCCACGCCATCATCTCTTTTACTTTAGTAAAAGTAAAAGAATAACTTTTTCTTTTACTTAAGTTAAATGTTTCTTACATTTACCCATGTAAAAGTAAATGTAAAATGTTTCTTACGTTTTATTTTAACTTAAGTAAATTACTTTTACTTCAGTTAATGTAATAGTGATTCCTGCGTGAATCAAATAGTAATTTACTTTTTAGTTTTCTATTTAATAACTCGAAGTGTTTAGAGTTATTTAGGCTTAATTCAATGTAATGCCTTCGAGCTTCTCTCTCTAGAGAGCTCTTCCGAGGTCCTCTCCCTTCTCTCTAGAGTTAGGCGGAGACGAAGCTTTCAACTTTGATCTTCTTAGTTAGAAGATGAAGAAGAAATCCTTAATACTTCGATCTTCCCCCTTAAACATTTAGATCTAGGATATACTGTAATCACTTCCCTAAATGTTTATAAATAAAAGAAAGAGATTACTTTATCGATTCACCGGTCATCTTCTTAATCTTTTCTTTTCTGTTAAAGTTTTTATTTTAAAAACTTATCGCCGCTGTTATATGGTATCAGAGCCACATGGTTGGTTCTTGATGCTATCGGTGGTTTCGATTAAAAATAGTTTGATTTGTTTACTTAAATGTTTATTCAAACTTTTTATTTTTCTTGCTCCGCTTTTAATCGTCCGACCTTCGCCGTAAAACACCTAAGATCACCTTAAGTCCCAACTAATGCCGATTGTAAGTCTCCAGGGTGGGAGCAGTGTAAGGCTAAAGGGAATCTTTAGATCTATGGGTATGTGTTTAAGGCAAGTAAGGCTAGAGTTTAAGTGGACCTTCAAGAGAAAGAATTTTTGTTTAAACAGTTAACAAATTAGTCTTCTGTTTAGATCAATTTCACTGATAGATCAGGACCAATCGAGTGATCCCTTGTATCAGATCTCAGTCTGATTTGTTTTCAAACAAAAATCTTTTACAAAACTTAAAAAGTTTTTAAGGTCTGACAAATTTTTCGGTGAAAAATTTTCTCCCCCTTCTTTATAAACCAAATTTTTGGGAATGAAATAGTTATTTTCTAGATAAAAATTTTGAGGTGGAAATGTATGGGGATGGTGACTCATCTGAGAAGATGATCAGCAGCACCTTTCGGCATCTACAGGAGACGAACTAGTCAACCAAGAAGACGCCAGAAGAATCTTCAGTAACCGACAGGTGATGGCCCACGCCATCATCTCAGCTTTTGCTTTCACTTAAAGTAAAAGTCCTTTACTTTAGTAAATATAAAAGTAAAAGTAAAAGAATATAACTTTTACTTTTACAAAAGTTAAATATTTTTAACTTTAGTTAAATGTTTCTTACATTTACCCATGTAAAAGTAAATGTAAAATGTTTCTTACGTTTTACTTTTACTTAAGTAAATTACTTTTACTTCAGTTAATGTAATAGTTATTCCTGCGTGAATCAAATAGTAATTTACTTTTTAGTTTTCTATTTAAACAACTCAAAGTGTTTAGAATTGTTTAGGCTTAATTCAATATAAAGCCTCAGAGCTTCTCTCTCTAGAGAGATCTTCCAAGGTCCTCTCCCTTCCCTCTAGAGTTAGCCGGAGACGAAGCTTTCAGCTTCGATCTTCTTAGTTAGAAGATGAAGACGAAGTCCTTAATACTTCGATCTTCCCCCTTAAACATTTAGATCTAGGATATACTGTAATCCCCTCCCTAAATGTTTATAAATAAAAGAAAGAGATTACTTTACCGATTCACCGGTCATCTTCTTAATCTTTTCTTTTCTATTAAAGTTTTTATTTTAAAAACTTATCGCCGCTGTTAATCTTTTATCGCTGTTGTATGGGGATGGTAACTCATCTGAGAAGATGATCAACAGCATCTTCCGGCATCTACAGGAGACGGACCAGTCAACAAAGAAGACGCCAGATGAGTCTTTAGTCACCGACAGGTGATGGCCCACGCCATCATCTCTTTTACTTTAGTAAAAGTAAAAGAATAACTTTTTCTTTTACTTAAGTTAAATGTTTCTTACATTTACCCATGTAAAAGTAAATGTAAAATGTTTCTTACGTTTTACTTTTACTTAAGTAAATTACTTTTACTTCAGTTAATGTAATAGTGATTCCTGCGTGAATCAAATAGTAATTTACTTTTCAGTTTTTTATTTAAGTAACTCGAAGTGCTTAGAGTTACTTAGGCTTAATTCAATGTAGCCTCAGAGCTTCTCTCTCTAGAAAGCTCTTTCGAGGTCCTCTCCCTTCTCTCTAGAGTTAGCCGAAGACGAAGCTTTCAGCTTCAATCTTCTTAGTTAAAGATGAAGAAGAAGTCTTCAATACTTCTCTCTTCCCTTAAACATTTAGTTTAGGATATACTGTAATCCTTCCCAAATGTTTATATATAAAAGAAAGAGATTACTTTACCGATTCACCGGTCATTTCGTAATCTTTTCTTTTTTCTGTTAAAGTTTTTCTTTTAAAAACTTATCGCTGTTATATGGTATCAGAGCCACACGGTTGGTTCTTGATGCTATTGGTGGTTTTGATTAATAAACAGTTTGATTTGTTTACTTAAATGTTTATTCAATCTTTTTCTTCTTTGGCTCCTAGATCATTCGCCTGACTTGCCGTAAACCACCTATGATCGTCGTAAGTCCCGTTACGTCGTTGTAAGACTCCAGTGTGGGAGAAGTTTAGGCTAAGGGTATCATTAGATCAAGAGGTATGTTTTTACTCATGGCAAGAACGGTTTGAGTTTAACAGGAATGATCAAAGAAAGAATTTTTGTTTAAACAGTTAACAAATAGGTCTTCTGTTTAGATCGATTTCACTGATAGACCAGGACCAATCGAGTGATCCTTTGTTTTAGATTTCATCTGATTTGTTTTTAAACAAAAATCTTTTACAAAACTTAAAAAGTTTTGAAGATCTGACCAATTTTTCGGTGAAATTTTTTTTCTCCTCCTTCTTTTTATAAACCAAATTTTTGGGGGTGATAGGGTAATTTCCTGGATAAAAATTTTGAGGTGGAAATGTATGGGGATGGTGACTCATCTGAGAAGATGATCAACAGCACCTTTCGGCATCTACAGGAGACGGACCTGTCAACCAAGAAGACGCTAGAGGCATCTTTAGTCACCGACAGGTGATGGCCCACGCCATCATCTCAGCTTTTGCTTTTACTTAAAGTAAAAGTCTTTTACTTAAAGTAAAAGTCTTTTACTTTAGTAAATATAAAAGTAAAAGTAAAAGAATATAACTTTTGCTTTTACTTAAGTTAAATATTTTTAACTTTAGTTAAATGTTTCTTACATTTACCCATGTAAAAGTAAATGTAAAATATTTCTTACGTTTTACTTTTACTTCAGTTAATGTAATAGTGATTCCTGCGTGAATCAAATAGTAATTTACTTTTTAGTTTTCTATTTAATAACTCGAAGTGTTTAGAGTTGTTTAGGCTTAATTCAATGTAAAGCCTTTGAGCTTCTCTCTCTAGAGAGCTCTTCCGAGGTCCTCTCCCTTCTCTCTAGAGTTAGGCGGAGACGAAGCTTTCAACTTCGATCTTCTTAGTTAAAAGATGAAGAAGAAATCCTTAATACTTCGATCTTCCCCCTTAAACATTTAGATCTAGGATATACTGTAATCACTTCCCTAAATGTTTATAAATAAAAGAAAGAGATTACTTTACCGATTCACCGGTCATCTTCTTAATCTTTTCTTTTCTGTTAAAGTTTTTATTTTAAAAACACATCGCCGCTGTTATATGGTATCAGAGCCACACGGTTGGTTCTTGATGCTATCGGTGGTTTCGATTAAAAATAGTTTGATTTGTTTACTTAAATGTTTATTCAAACTTTTTATTTTTCTTGCTCCGCTTTTAATCGTCCGACCTTCGCCGTAAAACACCTAAGATCACCTTAAGTCCCAACTAATGCCGATTGTAAGTCTCCAGGGTGGGAGCAGTGTAAGGCTAAAGGGAATCTTTAGATCTACGGGTATGTGTTTAAGGCAAGTAAGGCTAGAGTTTAAGTGGACCTTCAAGAGAAAGAATTTTTGTTTAAACAGTTAACAAATTAATCTTCTGTTTAGATCAATTTCACTGATAGATCAGGACCAATCGAGTGATCCCTTGTATCAGATCTCAGTCTGATTTGTTTTTAAACAAAAATCTTTTATAAAACTTAAAAAGTTTTTAAGGTCTGACAAATTTTTCGGTGAAAAATTTTCTCCTCCTTCTTTATAAACCAATTTTTTGGGGGTGAAATAGTTATTTTCTGGATAAAAATTTTGAGGTGAAAATGTATGGGGATGGTGACTCATCTGAGAAGATGATCAGCATCACCTTCCGGATCTACAGGAGACGAACCAGTCAACCAAGAAGACGCCAGAGGAATCTTCAGTCACCGACAGGTGATGGCCCACGCCATCATCTCAGCTTTTGCTTTCACTTAAAGTAAAAGTCTTTTACTTTAGTAAATATAAAAGTAAAAGTAAAAGAATATAACTTTTACTTTTACAAAAGTTAAATATTTTTAACTTTAGTTAAATGTTTCTTACATTTACCCATGTAAAAGTAAATGTAAAATGTTTCTTACGTTTTACTTTTACTTAAGTAAATTACTTTTACTTCAGTTAATGTAATAGTGATTCCTGCGTGAATCAAATAGTAATTTACTTTTCAGTTTTCTATTTAAACAACTCAAAGTGTTTAGAGTTGTTTAGGCTTAATTCAATATAAAGCCTCAGAGCTTCTCTCTCTAGAGAGATCTTCCGAGGTCCTCTCCCTTCCCTCTAGAATTAGCCGGAGACGAAGCTTTCAGCTTCGATCTTCTTAGTTAGAAGATGAAGACGAAGTCCTTAATACTTCGATCTTCCCCCTTAAACATTTAGATCTAGGATATACTGTAATCCCTTCCCTAAATGTTTATAAATAAAAGAAAGAGATTACTTTACCGATTCACCGGTCATCTTCTTAATCTTTTCTTTTCTGTTAAAGTTTTTAATTTAAAAACTTATCGCCGCTGTTAATCTTTTATCGCTGTTGTATGGGGATGGTAACTCATCTGAGAAGATGATCAACAGCATCTTCCGGCATCTACAGGAGACGGACCAGTCAACCAAGAAGACGCCAGATGAGTCTTTAGTCACCGACAGGTGATGGCCCACGCCATCATCTCTTTTACTTTAGTAAATATAAAAGTAAAAGTAAAAGAATAACTTTTTCTTTTACTTAAGTTAAATGTTTCTTACATTTACCCATGTAAAAGTAAATGTAAAATGTTTCTTACGTTTTACTTTTACTTTAGTAAATTGCTTTTACTTCAGTTAATGTAATAGTGATTCCTGCGTGAATCAAATAGTAATTTACTTTTCTGTTTTTTTATTTAAGTAACTCGAAGTGCTTAGAGTTACTTAGGCTTAATTCAATGTAGCCTCAGAGCTTCTTTCTCTAGAAAGCTCTTCCGAGGTCCTCTCCCTTCTCTCTAGAGTTAGCCGAAGACGAAGCTTTCAGCTTCGATCTTCTTAGTAAAAGATGAAGAAGAAGTCTTCAATACTTCTCTCTTCCCTTAAACATTTAGTCTAGGATATACTGTAATCCTTCCCAAATATTTATATATAAAAGAAAGAGATTACTTTACCGATTCACCGGTCATCTTCTTAATCTTTTCTTTTTTCTGTTAAAGTTTTTCTTTTAAAAACTTATCGCTGTTATATGGTATCAGAGCCACACGGTTGGTTTTTGATGCTATTGGTGGTTTTGATTAATAAACAGTTTGATTTGTTACTTAAATGTTTATTCAAACTTTTTCTTCTTTGGCTCCTAGATCATTCGCCTGACTTGCCGTAAACCACCTATGATCGTCGTAAGTCCCGTTACGTCGTTGTAAGACTCCAGTGTGGGAGAAGTTTAGGCTAAGGGTATCATTAGATCAAGAGGTATGTGTTTACTCATGGCAAGAACGGTTTGAGTTTAACAGGAATGATCAAAGAAAGAATTTTTGTTTAAACAGTTAACAAATAGGTCTTCTGTTTAGATCGATTTCACTGATAGATCAGGACCAATCGAGTGATCCTTTGTTTTAGATTTCATCTGATTTGTTTTTAAACAAAAATCTTTTACAAAACTTAAAAAGTTTTGAAGATCTGACCAATTTTTCGGTGAAATTTTTTTTCTCCTCCTTCTTTTTATAAACCAAATTTTTGGGGGTGATATGGTTATTTCCTGGATAAAAATTTTGAGGTGGAAATGTATGGGGATGGTGACTCATCTGAGAAGATGATCAACAGCACCTTTCGGCATCTACAGGAGACGGACCAGTAAACCAAGAAGACGCCAGAGGCATCTTTAGTCACCGACAGGTGATGGCCCACGCCATCATCTCAGCTTTTGCTTTTACTTAAAGTAAAAGTCTTTTACTTTAGTAAATATAAAAGTAAAAGTAAAAGAATATAACTTTTGCTTTTACTTAAGTTAAATATTTTTAACTTTAGTTAAATGTTTCTTACATTTACCCATGTAAAAGTAAATATAAAATGTTTCTTACGTTTTACTTTTACTTCAGTTAATGTAATAGTGATTCCTGCGTGAATCAAATAGTAATTTACTTTTTAGTTTTCTATTTAATAACTCGAAGTGTTTAGAGTTGTTTAGGCTTAATTCAATGTAAAGCCTTAGAGCTTCTCTCTCTAGAGAGCTCTTCCGAGGTCCTCTCCCTTCTCTCTAGAGTTAGGCGGAGACGAAGCTTTCAACTTCGATCTTCTTAGTTAGAAGATGAAGACGAAATCCTTAATACTTCGATCTTCCCCCTTAAACATTTAGAACTAGGATATACTGTAATCACTTCCCTAAATGTTTATAAATAAAAGAAAGAGATTACTTTACCGATTCACCGGTCATCTTCTTAATCTTTTCTTTTCTGTTAAAGTTTTTATTTTAAAAACTTATTGCTGCTGTTATATGGTATCAGAGCCACACGACTGGTTTTTGATGCTATCGGTGGTTTCGATTAAAAATAGTTTGATTTGTTTACTTAAATGTTTATTCAAACTTTTTATTTTTCTTGATCCGCTTTTAATCGTCCGACCTTCGCCGTAAAACACCTAAGATCACCTTAAGTCCCAACTAATGCCGATTGTAAGTCTCCAGGGTGGGAGCAGTGTAAGGCTAAAGGGAATCTTTAGATCTACGGGTATGTGTTTAAGGCAAGTAAGGCTAGAGTTTAAGTGGACCTTCAAGAGAAAGAATTTTTGTTTAAACAGTTAACAAATTAGTCTTCTGTTTAGATCAATTTCACTGATAGATCAGGACCAATCGAGTGATCCCTTGTATCAGATCTCAGTCTGATTTGTTTTTAAACAAAAATCTTTTACAAAACTTAAAAAGTTTTTAAGGTCTGACAAATTTTTCGGTGAAAAATTTTCTCCTCCTTCTTTATAAACCAATTTTTTGGGGGTGAAATAGTTATTTTCTGGATAAAAATTTTGAGGTGGAAATGTATGGGGATGGTGACTCATCTGAGAAGATGATCAGCAGCACCTTCCGGCATCTACAGGAGACGAACCAGTCAACCAAGAAGACGCCAGAAGAATCTTCAGTCACCGACAGGTGATGGCCCACGCCATCATCTCAGCTTTTGCTTTCACTTAAAGTAAAAGTCCTTTACTTTAGTAAATATAAAAGTAAAAGTAAAAGAATATAACTTTTACTTTTACAAAAGTTAAATATTTTTAACTTTAGTTAAATGTTTCTTACATTTACCCATGTAAAAGTAAATGTAAAATGTTTCTTACGTTTTACTTTTACTTAAGTAAATTACTTTTACTTCAGTTAATGTAATAGTTATTCCTGCGTGAATCAAATAGTAATTTACTTTTTAGTTTTCTATTTAAACAACTCAAAGTGTTTAGAATTGTTTAGGCTTAATTCAATATAAAGCCTCAGAGCTTCTCTCTCTAGAGAGAACTTCCAAGGTCCTCTCCCTTCCCTCTAGAGTTAGCCGGAGACGAAGCTTTCAGCTTCGATCTTCTTAGTTAGAAGATGAAGACGAAGTCCTTAATACTTCGATCTTCCCCCTTAAACATTTAGATCTAGGATATACTGTAATCCCTTCCCTAAATGTTTATAAATAAAAGAAAGAGATTACTTTACCGATTCACCGGTCATCTTCTTAATCTTTTCTTTTCTATTAAAGTTTTTATTTTAAAAACTTATCGCCGCTGTTAATCTTTTATCGCTGTTGTATGGGGATGGTAACTCATCTGAGAAGATGATCAACAACATCTTCCGGCATCTACAAGAGACGGACCAGTCAACAAAGAAGACGCCAGATGAGTCTTTAGTCACCGACAGGTGATGGCCCACGCCATCATCTCTTTTACTTTAGTAAAAGTAAAAGAATAACTTTTTCTTTTACTTAAGTTAAATGTTTCTTACATTTACCCATGTAAAAGTAAATGTAAAATGTTTCTTACGTTTTACTTTTACTTAAGTAAATTACTTTTACTTCAGTTAATGTAATAGTGATTCCTGCGTGAATCAAATAGTAATTTACTTTTCAGTTTTTTATTTAAGTAACTCGAAGTGCTTAGAGTTACTTAGGCTTAATTCAATGTAGCCTCAGAGCTTCTCTCTCTAGAAAGATCTTTCGAGGTCCTCTCCCTTCTCTCTAGAGTTAGCCGTAGACGAAGCTTTCAGCTTCAATCTTCTAAGTTAAAGATGAAGAAGAAGTCTTCAATACTTCTCTCTTCCCTTAAACATTTAGTCTAGGATATACTGTAATCCTTCCCAAATGTTTATATATAAAAGAAAGAGATTACTTTACCGATTCACCGGTCATCTTCTTAATCTTTTCTTTTTTCTGTTAAAGTTTTTCTTTTAAAAACTTATCGCTGTTATATGGTATCAGAGCCACACGGTTGGTTCTTGATGCTATTGGTGGTTTTGATTAATAAACAGTTTAATTTGTTTACTTAAATGTTTATTTAATCTTTTTCTTCTTTGGCTCCTAGATCATTCGCCTGACTTGCCGTAAACCACCTATGATCGTCGTAAGTCCCGTTACGTCGTTGTAAGACTCCAGTGTGGGAGAAGTTTAGGCTAAGGGTATCATTAGATCAAGAGGTATGTGTTTACTCATGGCAAGAACGGTTTGAGTTTAACAGGAATGATCAAAGAAAGAATTTTTGTTTAAACAGTTAACAAATAGGTCTTCTGTTTAGATCGATTTCACTGATAGACCAGGACCAATCGAGTGATCCTTTGTTTTAGATTTCATCTGATTTATTTTTAAACAAAAATCTTTTACAAAACTTAAAAAGTTTTGAAGATCTGACCAATTTTTCGGTGAAATTTTTTTTCTCCTCCTTTTTATAAACCAAATTTTTGGGGGTGAAAGGGTTATTTCCTGGATAAAAATTTTGAGGTGGAAATGTATGGGGATGGTGACTCGTCTGAGAAGATGATCAACAGCACCTTCCGGCATCAACAGGAGACAGACCAGTCAACCAAGAAGACGCCAGAGGCATCTTCAGTTACCGACATGTGATGGCCCACGCCATCATCTCAGCTTTTGCTTTTACTTAAAGTAAATGTCTTTTACTTTAGTAAATATAAATGTAAAAGTTAAAGAATATAACTTTTGCTTTTACTTAAGTTAAATATTTTTAACTTTAGTTAAATGTTTCTTACATTTACCCATGTAAAAGTAAATGTAAAATGTTTCTTACGTTTTACTTTTACTTAAGTAAATTACTTTTACTTCAGTTAATGTAATAGTGATTCCTGCGTGAATCAAATAGTAATTTACTTTTTAGTTTTCTATTTAAACAACTCGATGTGTTTAGAGTTGTTTAGGCTTAATTCAATGGCAAGCCTCATAGCTTCTTTCTAGAGAGCTCTTCTGAGGTCCTCTCCCTTCTCTCTAGAGTTAGCCGGAGATGAAGCTTTCAACTTCGATCTTCTTAGTTAGAAGATGAAGATGAAGTCCTTAATACTTCGATCTTCCCCCTTAAACATTTAGATCTAGGATATACTGTAATCCCTTCCCTGAATGTTTATAAATAAAAGAAAGAGATTACTTTACCGATTCACCGGTCATCTTCTTAATCTTTTCTTTTATGTTAAATTTTTTATTTTAAAAACTTATCGCCACTGTTATATTGTATTAGAGCCACACGGTTGGTTCTTGATGCTATCGGTGGTTTCGATTAAAAACAGTTTGATTTGTTTACTTAAATTTTTATTAAAACTTTTTATTTTTCTTGCTCCGCTTTTAATCGCCCGACCTTTGCCGTAAAACACCTAAGATCGCCTTAAGTCCCTACTAATGTTGATTGTAAGTCTCCAGGGAGGGAGCAGTGTAAGGCTAAAGGGAATCTTTAGATCTACGGGTATGTGTTTAAGGCAAGTAAGGCTAGAGTTTAAATGGACCTTCAAGAGAAAGAATTTTTGTTTAAACAGTTAACAAATTAGTCTTCTGTTTAGATCGATTTCACTAATAGATCAGGACCAATAGAGTGATCCATTGTATCAGATCTCAGTCTAATTTTTTTTAAACAAAAATCTTTTACAAAACTTAAAATTTTTTGAAGATCTGACAAATTTTTTGGTGAAAAATTTTCTCCTCCTTCTTTATAAACCAAATTTTTGGGGATGAAAGGGTTGTTTCCTAGATAAAAATTTTGAGGTGGAAATGTATGGGGATGGTGACTCATCTGAGAAGATGATTAGCAGCACCTTCCGGCATCTACAGGAGACGGACCAGTCAACCAAGAAGACGCTAGAGGCATCTTCAGTCACCGACAGGTGATGGCCCACGCCATCATCTCAGCTTTTGCTTTATTTAAAGTAAAAGTCTTTTACTTTAGTAAATATAAAAGTAAAAGTAAAAGAGTATAACTTTTGCTTTTACTTAAGTTAAATATTTTTAACTTTAGTTAAATGTTTCTTACATTTACCAATGTAAAAGTAAATGTATAATTTTTCTTACGTTTTTACTTTTACTTAAGTAAATTACTTTTACTTCAGTTAATGTAATAATGATTCCTGCGTGAATCAAATAGTAATTTACTTTTCAGTTTTCTATTTAAACAACTCAAAGTGTTTAGAGTTGTTTAGGCTTAATTCAATGTAAAGCCTCAAAGTTTCTCTCTCTAGAGAGCTCTTCCGAGGTCCTCTCCCTTCTCTCTAGAGTTAGCCAGAGACGAAGCTTTCAGCTTCGATCTTTTTAGTTAGAAGATGAAGACGAAGTCCTTAATACTTCGATCTTCCCCCTTAAACATTTAGATCTAGGATATACTGTAATCCCTTCCCTAAATGTTTATAAATAAAAGAAAGAGATTACTTTACCGATTCACCGGTCATCTTCTTAATCTTTTCTTTTCTGTTAAATTTTTTATTTTAAAAACTTATCGCTGCTGTTATATGGTATCAGAGCCGGTGAATCGGTACCATAAGAGGGCGGAAGAAGAACAAGTGCGCATAAGAGGGCGGAAGAAGAACAAGTGCGCATACAAACACAATTAAATTACTAAATAAAAACAATTTTATTTATGATAACTCAAAATATTTACAAATAAAGAAGTTCAAAATGACTTACAAGTTTACTAGATTAAGAACATTAGATGAAAAGTGGTTAAGTAGGCTAAACAGCGGTTGAGGCTAAAGATTAATCAAAGAAGGAACTCTGAGTCTTTCCAAGTCTGCCTTAACCAAATGAATTCGAATTCCTTTTATAGACCAAGGAAATGAACTATTACAATGTTATTATTACAATAGCTGATGTAAAGTAAGAAACATTTTACTAAAGTAAAAGTACAAGTAAAAAACATTTTACAAAAGTAAAAGTAAAAGAATCTGCTTTCGGCGGAAAAGCAGACGTCTCTTTTGACTAATGCGGCCGTGGGGCCAGATGTCTGACTGATTGCTGCTTTTGGTGGAAAAACTGCTGGTGACTAGGCTGCCAGAGCAGGTGCTGGCTGATTGATGATTAGGCAACCGGAGCAGGTGACTGGTTAAAGGCTGCCGGAGCAGGTGCTGGCTGATTGATTGAATAGGCTGTCGAAGCAGGTGCTGGCTGATTGATTGAATAGGCTGCCGGAGCAGATGACTGGTTAAATGCTGTCGGGTGTAGATAGAATGTCATCACACCCACTTTGATTGATTACTATAAGGCTCAGGCAAAGGGATCCTGAGCATCCTGGAGATGAATTGTGCCGTAAGGATCACAATCACCTTCATCATCAAGATCTCGACTAGAGTTTTCTCCTCTGGTCTGAGAAGAAGCTTTGTCTGACTCTTTGTGTAACTGGTCAAGCCTCAAATGAATGGCATCAGGAAGACGCCTTAACTCAGAAGTGGAGTAATTTGAAACATTAGTAACTTTATCAGATTCTGGAGGAACAACTGATTTTTCTTTGGGCCTTTCAGTTGTCTTTGTCTTACTGGAAGTACTAGAAGATGCAACGGCAGGGGCCGTGGTAACTGAGGGAGTGGTAACTAGAGGAGTTAATAAAGGAGATGGCAGAAATTCTTTCTAAACTTGGCCAACTATTCTATCAACACTGAACTTATCCCACCATTTGATGAAAAAACGGCGAGAGACGTGAGAAATAGGGGAAAGATAAGTCTGAGCAGACCTAATACCTATGGATGACGGAGGATGAAATACCGTAACTTCTTGGGTGGCTAAAATGACATATTGCCATTTGAGAATCCAAGGGATTTTGTATTTACTACAAAATATAAGGAAGACTGGAATTTCCTCATATTTGGAGTGATAATTACTATGATGGCAGAAATGTTCTAACTGAGCAAGGAGTGGTTTGGGGAAAATATCATGACACAAACCATACCTTGTCCACCAAAGGATGAACCATTTGGGGAATTGACTCTTGAATTTGTGGTCAAACTGGAAAAACCACGAATGGCTATGATCTTCATTTTGATGAAGCATAATTTTATGCCAAGCCTCAATATAATCATAATAGCAATAAGAGCTAGTGTGATTAGAAAGTGACTTGAGATCAGAAGGATGATTACCCCAATCGGACAGATTGAGAACTTGCTTAATATACAACGAATGATAAAGGAGCTTTGATTTATCTTCATTGGCATAAATTGGTTTAATGAATACTGACTCTATTTCAATAAGAATATCCCTATAATACACAAGTGATTTATAGGGAGCAAGAGGAAGGAAATGCCATCCAATAGAAAAATACTGGGCAGCCAACTGAATCGGATCATTCTTGGGTTTCATAGCTAACTCAATATGGAATAATTGCTGATCAAAAATCTGACGATAATCAGACACTGGTTGATTGGGTTTTGATGAATTAGCTGGGGGTTGACTAGCAAAAATATCGAATGGCTTTGGCTGACTAGTAAGAACTGAGGAGTAGGGCTTGGGGACTGTACCAAGCACCTGGAATTTATTATGAGTTTGAGTAACTGGATGTGGAACAACAGTTCCTTTTGACTGATTACTTGGACCGGTAGAGCGGCCATGACCACGAGAAGAAGAGCCTCCTCGTACACTCATGTTGCTTTAATTGTACCTATGTTAATAAACTCACGTGTAAGAAAATCTGGAACTGAGTTGTTACAACCTTTAATGTATTCAATATCAAAATCAAAAATGCTTAAAATAGCTTTCCATCTAGCGAAAGAATGCTTAGAGGCGACATTTTCAACATCTTTTTCAAGAATAAATTTTGCTGACTTGCAATCAATTCTAACTAGGAATTTTTGGTTCAATAGATCTCTCTGAAATTTTTTAATACATAAAACTAATGATAAAATCTCTTTTTTAATAGTACTGTATTTTAACTGTGTAGGATTCCATGCGCCAGAATGGAAACGAACAATTTGTTCATTAGAAGTAGGAGTTAACTTTTGTTTGAGTATGCCGCCGAATCCAATATCAGAGGCATTAGTTTCAACTATTTTGAAAGCTAAATCATTTGAGATGCCAAGGCAGGGTAAAACCTTAACATATTTTTTAACTTGGAGGACAACAGAAGTGTGAATGTCAGTCTATGGAGGTGGATTACTTTGTAAGCACTGAAAGAGAGGCTTACAAATCTTCCTGAGGTCCTTGTAGAACTGGCCAATATAATTGAGCGAGCCAAGAAACCTCTGTAGCTGAGTTTTGTCGATAATCTTATCTGGGAACCGGTTGGCGAATTGAATAGCTCTGTCAATTGGCCGCGTAAGTCCATGATAGAGGACTAATCCGAGAAACCTGACCTTAGTCAGAAACAGACTACACTTGGAAGGAGAAAGAACAAGACCATTTGATTTAACTGTTTTGAAGAATGAATTCAAATGTTTAATATGTTCTTCAATAGTCTTGGAGAATACAAGGATATCGTCGATGTAAACAATAATAAAATGACTGAAAGGATTCAAAATATTATTAAGAATATTCTGAAATTCACTTGGTGCATTTTTAAGTCCAAATGACTGAACATTCCATTCGTAGTGTCCGAACGGAGTGGTGAATGAAGTTTTGTACCTATCATCTGGATGAATAGCAACTTGCCAGAATCCTGACTTTAGGTCAAATTTACTAAAAATAGTGGAAACACTTAACCTACTAAGGAGATCATCCTTATTGGGAAAAGGGTACCTAATCCACTCTAGAACTTTGTTTAATGGTTTGTAATTAATGACTAACCAAGGGACTCCTCGCTCTTTCTCAGCTTCATTATTAACGTAGAAGGCTGGGCAAGACCATGGTGACTTACTATGTCTAATTAAACCTTTACTTAGAAGATCATTAATTTCTTTTTTACATAACTCCATTTGTTGATGACTCATTTGAATAGGCCTAGCTTTGGTAGGAATTAAATGTTCTTTAAATTCCTTAGCATAGGGTAATCTAACTGTGTGCTTTTTCCTATGCCAAAAAGCATTGGGAGAATCCGAACACAAATTTTTTATTAAATAATCTTTTAACTCTTTTATTTTTTCTTGAACTATATCACTCTTTAGTTGTTCTTTAACTTGTTGATACCTAACTTCTTCTTTAAGAAAATTTAGGTGGTTTACTTTACAATTTAACAGATTCAATGATTTAGAAATTGATTCTTCTTGAATAAATTTTAAATCTCTTTCTTTTGGTTTAATTAAGAATTTAAATGTAACTTTCTTTCCTAAATGTTCACAACTTAAACCTTTATTACTAGTGGTAAATGGATATAATAAATATATAAATGGTAAGCCTAAAATGATTTTGTTAGTTAGATTGCGAACTAAGACAAATGAAGTCTTAAAACATATACTGTCCTGACAGATATGTACATTAGGTAATTTATACTTTATTTCCATTTGACTACCATTAGCTGAATTTAGTTTTTCACTAGTTTTTTTTATAATATCTAGTGGGGATAATACCTTCTTGAATACAGTTCAAGTCTGCACCAGTATCAACCAAAGCAGGGAGCTGTACAGAGAAAGTTTTATCGATAACTAAATTAATAGATATATACCATTTTTGAATAGTAATATCTTTAATTCTTTTAAGTGAGAGACCTTGAATAAAGAGATCAGAATCTTTAGCACCTGATGATTCTGGTTCGTCGTGACTTTCATCACTGGAAGAGGAATCATGAACTTGAAGATCTGATTTTTTATCGTCGATCTCTTTTCTTAGATTAGAAATATCTAATTTTAAATTAGAATCTCTTTTTTAAGTTTATTAACTTCTTGATTTAATTCTGGGAGTGTAATTTCTTTTACTGGAGTTTTAAATCTTTCAAGAGTTTTATTGAGACTAAAGATGGGTTTTTCTTTGGCTCTAAGAACCTTATCAGTGACTTTCTTATCCTTGGTTAATAAATCCTTCAATTGTTTTAAATACTGAATTTTCAATTCAGGGTCTGTAATTTTGCTGATTAAATCAACTAATAGAGTACTTTCTTCTTCTTCTTTTGTAATTACATTGATTCTTTTACAACAATTTTTATTACAATTTTCTGTACATATGGTGACTTCATTTTCACTATCTGAATCATCATTAGATGCGTTATTACTAGAAGATTATGGGATATCAGAAGCTTCTTCATTACTGCTACTACTGTTATTATCAATTCTCATTAATTCTAATAACTGTTCTGTATCTTCAGTCAAAATATTTAATTGAGCTAATTTTTGTTTAACTCTACACTCACTTTTATAATGTCCTTTCTGCCCACAATTGTGACAGACAATTTTACTTTTATCATATTTCTTTGATTTTTTGTATGATTTTTTCTTCGATGATTTAGGTTTATTGTAATAAGTATCTTGATTATTACTTTTATCTTGATTATATCTTTTCTTGTGACGTCTATGGCTTTTATGTGACTCGATTTGTTTATTTTTGTGCCTATGCTTTCTTCTAGAGGGAGCAACAGGTGGCAAACCATACTGTTCACAAAATGTTCCTAACTCGTACTTGGCTTTATTTCTATCCTTACTAGCTTGTTTGGCTAATTTAAAGTCAATACACATTTTTAATCTAATTTTTTGAATATTACTAATAATATCACCATAGGTTAAATTATCATAGTCAATATATCCTAAATTCTTACTTAATTCTTCTCTAACTTTGTGAGCAAATAAAGAAGGTAAACCATTAACGAATTTTTCTTTTCAAAATGGTTTATTACTGTCATTTCTCATCATAACTCTAGAAGTAAATACATCTTTGTACCATCTGAAGTCACTCAGAGTGGGACACGTAAGATTACTTAATTGATCATGAATTCTTTTTGTAATATTACTAGAGGTTCCAACAAAGTGTTTAATTATAGTAAATATTAAAGTATTAACTCCGTCAGGAGGACCAATACCAGCATCTTCATCAAAGATGGGATTGCCTTCATTATCTCTTTGAATAGCATGAATTATGGATATTCTAATATATTCTGTGAGATGTTTTTCCCACCAAGACCTAAGAATACCAATAAATCCACTAGTTAATAATTCAACTATATCTGGTTGAGATAAGGTGTTAAATTTGGTAATATAACTGTTGTCTACCATGGACATATGATTAAGTTTATTAAGGATTTCTTGTTCACTAAATCCATCAATATTCCATTCATAAATTTTATTAGAAGAAACAGAAAACTGTTTATCTAGATTTCTCTCTTCGAATTGTAAATCCGGAGGAGTTGGTCTAGAGTACCAGTTTCTGGTAATACTTGTGTTATTAACAGTTAATTTATTTAGCTGTTCATTAAGGTTCGAAATAGATGAGTGATCAGAAGAACTTGAGTTACCATCAGATTCTACCTGATCGATAACGGCGATAGTTCCACTTGGTCCGGGTTCTGTTTTAAGTTTTTTAAATAATTTTTCAATAGATTGGACTAATTCACTTTCTTTATTAGGTAAACTTAAATTATATCTATTTTTAGGTAATTTGATTAAAGGTTGTTCAATCTGTAAATCAGGTTTTTTAATAATACCTTCTTCAAATTTTTCTTCAATTCTATCTAGCTGTTTTCCTACTGTTGCTAGATATTGATTACTAAAGTTTAATTGTTCTATTATTTTTATACTATCATTAGTTCCATCAGGTATTTTGAAGGGACTAGCGATAACTGAAGTGTTTTTAACTGGAATTAAAACTGTCTCTAAAGGAGGATGAGTAGATGATACTTTAGACTTGTCTTCTTTAATCCACTGAGTTTTACTAATAACATTACATTTACTCTGATATTGCTCATACCAGTCGTAAAAAGTAATATTAATTTCTTCATTTTTAATAAATCTTTTCCATCTATTAATTATTTTATCTCTCTCTTTTTCAGTTGGGTGATTAGATCTGAATAGATGTCTTTTTTCTTTATTAAATTTTGAATTAAAATCTTTTACTAAATTATCCCATTCTAAAACGAAATTCTTTTTAAGGACTCTTAATTGATTATGAATTGGAGCATTAATATCAGACTGGGTGGGGTATACCGAGGATGCCGGAGAAGAAGAACCTTCATCTTCTACGGTATTATTCTGAGTATAGCAAGAATGACTAACTTGTCCTTGGTTAAGGATACCTTTAAGTTTGATATCTCTAACCAGAGGATTACTAAGGACTTCAGTATCTCTTCTAGTGTGGATAATAGAAGGGGCTGAAGTACTGGAAATGTCTTCAATAATAACTGGTGTTCTAGTACGTTCAAATCTAATTTTAACAGTTCCATCAGAGAACTGTTGGATATTTTCAATATTTAATAAATTGTTGACTACAGGCTGTGATGGTAATTCATTCGGTAAAGTCCATTGACTAGGTAAGGTAATATCTTTCCAAAGAATTGTTCTTGGGATCTGGATATTAGCATCACTAGTTGAACTTTGAATTAAGATTGTTTGATCTTTTGAACTTTTATTAAAAGCATGAACGTTTAAATTTGACTTCATTATCTTATAATAAATTCGATAAATCAAAGCAATAGGCTGAGATCCCTCAATCATATGAGTAATCTCTCCATCAGTTTTAATGTTTAATGTTAAGGCTTTAAATAAATTTTGATCACTAAGACTCAATGTGAAATCAGGAAAGCAATTGAAATGGATAGGTCCATTATACAAACTTGCTTCCATAGCACCAATAATACTAGGATAATGATTCAAAAATCTAGCATCTCTAAGACAGAGGTAGATAGATTAATTAATTCCTTTTCGGTTGAGTGGCTTAATTGCAACTTGAACAAGACCTATATGAATAAAATTGTAACCCTTTTTTCTGTGCTTTTTAATAACTTCTGGTGATAAAAGACTACAATTTTCGTATTCTTTGTTAATTGCATAAACTCTTTCAACTGTTTTGACATTATAGTCAGTTTTGAATTTATCTGAAAAAATTGACTGATAAATTTCTTTTGGAGATACTTTAGGTATATTCCAATTGTGTAAAACTTGATTAATATTTTCATAATTATGTTCTTCTTGATTAACTATGTCTGGGACTGGAGGCAAAGCTGACCTATTACTAACCGAAGAGCCAGATTTGAATAATCTACTCATCTTGACTGTTTCAAAATAAAATCTTACTCAAGGTTCATTCATACATACTCTGTTTACCCAAACCAGACTCATACCTATATTCTAAAACCCGACACTGCTCACACCCTGGAAACTTACAAAGGTTAGACACGAACAAGGTGGACTATAGGTAAATAAGGTGACTGCAGAACACTGAGGAAAAAGATGATTTTGAAATAGTAAAGAAAAAGTATGATTAAAAAGATCTGACTATACAGTTACTAACAACAAACAACTTGGCTCTGATACTGGTAGATCAGGACCAATCGAGTGATCCTTTGTTTCAGATTTCATCTGATTTGTTTTTAAACAAAAATCTTTTACAAAACTTAAAAAGTTTTGAAGATCTGACCAATTTTTCGGTGAATTTTTTTTCTCCTCCTTCTTTTTATAAACCAATTTTTTGGGGGTGAAAGGGTTATTTCCTGGATAAAAATTTTGAGGTAGAAATGTATAGGGATGGTGACTCATATGAGAAGATGATCAACAGCACCTTCCGACATCTACAGGAGACGGACCAGTCAACCAAGAAGGCGCCAGAGGAGTCTTCAGTCACCGACAGGTGATGGCCCAAGCCATCATCTCTTTTACTTTAGTAAATGTAAAAGTAAAAGTAAAAGAATAACTTTTGCTTTTACTTAAGTTAAATGTTTTTAACTTAGTTAAATGTTTCTTACATTTACCCATGTAAAAGTAAATATAAAATGTTTCTTACGTTTTACTTTTACTTAAGTAAATTACTTTTACTTCAGTTAATGTAATAGTGATTCCTGCGTGAATCAAATAGTAATTTACTTTTTAGTTTTCTATTTAATAACTCGAAGTGTTTAGAGTTGTTTAGGCTTAATTCAATCTAAAGCCTTAGAGCTTCTCTCTCTAGAGAGCTCTTCCGAGGTCCTCTCCCTTCCCTCTAGAGTTAGGCGGAGACGAAGCTTTCAACTTCAATCTTCTTAGTTAGAAGATGAAGAAAAAATCCTTAATACTTCGATCTTCCCCCTTAAACATTTAGATCTAGGATATACTGTAATCACTTCCCTAAATGTTTATAAATAAAAGAAAGAGATTACTTTACCGATTCACCGGTCATCTTCTTAATCTTTTCTTTTCTGTTAAAGTTTTTATTTTAAAAACTTATCGCCGCTGTTATATGGTATCAGAGCCACACGGTTGGTTCTTGATGCTATTGGTGGTTTCGATTAATAAACAGTTTGATTTGTTTACTTAAATGTTTATTCAAACTTTTTCATCTTTGGCTCTTAGATCATTCGCCTGATTTGTCGTAAACCACCTATGATCGTCGTAAGTCCCGTTACGCCGTTGTAAGACTCCAGTGAGGGACAAGTTTAGGCTAAGGGTATCATTAGATCAAGAGGTATGTGTTTACTCATGGCAAGAACGGTTTGAGTTTAACAGGAATGATCAAAGAAAGAATTTTTGTTTAAACAGTTAACAAATAGGTCTTTTGTTTAGATCGATTTAACTGATAGATCAGGACCAATCGAGTGATCCTTTGTTTTAGATTTCATCTGATTTATTTTTAAACAAAAATCTTTTACAAAACTTAAAAAGTTTTGAAGATCTGACCAATTTTTCGGTGAATTTTTTTTCTCCTCCTTCTTTTTATAAACCAAATTTTTGGGGGTGAAAGGGTTATTTCCTGGATAAAAATTTTGAGGTGGAAATGTATGGGGATGCTGACACATCTGAGAAGATGATCAACAGCACCTTCCGGCATCTATAGGAGACGGACCAGTCAACCAAGAAGACGCCAGAGGAGTCTTCAGTCACCGACAGGTGATGGCCCATGCCATCATCTCTTTTACTTTAGTAAATGTAAAAGTAAAAGTAAAAGAATAACTTTTGCTTTTACTTAAGTTAAATGTTTTTAACTTAGTTAAATGTTTCTTACATTTACCCATGTAAAAGTAAATGTAAAATGTTTCTTACGTTTTACTTTTACTTAAGTAAATTACTTTTACTTCAGTTAATGTAATAGTAATTCCTGCGTGAAAATAGTAATTTAATTTTCAGTTTTCTATTTAAGTAACTCGAAGTGTTTAGAGTTACTTAGGCTTAATTCAATGTAGCCTCAGAGCTTCTCTCTCTAGAAAGCTCTTCCGAGGTCCTCTCCCTTCTCTCTAGAGTTAGCCGAAGACGAAGCTTTCAGCTTCGATCTTCTTAGTTAAAGATGAAGAAGAAGTCTTCAATACTTCTCTCTTCCCTTAAACATTTAGTCTAGGATATACTGTAATCCTTCCCAAATGTTTATAAATAAAAGAAAGAGATTACTTTACCGATTCACCGGTCATCTTCTTAATCTTTTCTTTTTTCTGTTAAAGTTTCTCTTTTAAAAACTTATCGCTATTATATGTGTATGGGGATGGTGACTCATCTGAGAAGATGATCAACAGCACCTTCCGGAATCTACAGGAGATGGACCAGTCAGCCAAGAAGACACCAGAGGAGTCTTCAGTCACCGACAGGAGATGGCCCACGCCATCATCTCTTTTACTTTAGTTAAATATTTCTTACATTTACCCATACGATAATATATATATATATATACAAAAGAAATAAAAAGCCACAGATCGACTATCCGGGCATACACACACAACACGACTCTCAACGTGAATAATTGTGTGTGAACAAAAGTGGAGAAAGGCTTTAAGAAATGCAAGAAGTCTTACAGTGAGCTGCCAAGAAGACTTCAAATAGCTTTAAACGAAGGAACACTCGATTTTCACCGATAAAATATAGCAAAACACAAGCTCAAAAGTGTTTGAAAAGAGAAAACACTTAGTTTATAGTGTGTACAAAGCAAAATAGACAGGGCTTCATCGTCTTTTCTCTCTTGAAAATGGCCACCCTAAGACCTCTATTTATAGGGGGGAGCCGCAGGTGTACCTGTGGCAGCCACGGGTCTACCCGTGGCTGCCCGGGGTGCCCTGGGCTCTGCGGGTCTCATTGTCTCAAAGTACGTGCACTCGAACAACGCGTTATTCACTTGAACCTTTATAACTTTCAATTTGGGAGTCTGATGGATGCGTGCCATACCATTCTGGAAAGATCTTTCCGAGAGCTATGCAATGACATAGAATTTGCCCTTTTTATTTTTAAAAGATGGGTCAATGACCGAAATAGCATTTTTGGGTCTCCGTTAGGCAGTCCGTTGAGTTATTTTGCGTAGTTTACGCTCGAAAGTTAAGATATGATTCTTGTGGGACTTGTTTTGTAGTAGTTTTGAGTTAAAATGAATTGATTTGATTTGTGTTGAGTTTGAGTTGGTAAAATAACCATTTTGCCCCTCTTGGGGTTGTTTCTGACTTTGGCACAATTGTAGCGGTCTTTTCCCAGGGTTATCTCTGAGATTGTCATGTTGTTGACTTTGAATGTCCTCAAGTTTATCTCTAAGGTTGGACTGATCTCTCGGGGTTATCTCCGGGGTTTGGAACTGAGTTTCCCCAAGTTATCTCCGGGGTTGGAAATTGATTTCCCAAGGTTATCTCCGGGGTTGGAAACTGGATCTCCTGGGTCTATCTCTGGGTTTTGACTTGATGTTGTGGTCCTCCAGGGTTATCTCTGGAGTGTGAAAAAGACGCTTTTATCCTCCTGCATAGTTAATAACAGGAAAATGAAATTTTGAGTGTCTACAATCCATCTTCTATATTATTAACTTAATGGATATTACTGTTATTCAAATAATGAGTCGACCTAACTATTTAAAACCCGTGACTTCCATTTATGTAACTATTCATTACTACCCTTGCTACGATGTCAGTTATTGGTTCAATAATATAAGATACTATAAAAATTATTGTGACATCCCTAAATCCATGTGCTTGCTACAGTGGACTGGTGCTCAGTAATTTCTTCTAAGAATAATTATTATAGACTTACAATATTGAAAACAAGATCGTTCCCAGGAAAGAGGGGGCCTTCCATATAAACGACGCACAATTAAATAACCCCTTTCCTTGACAGAACTTTCAAGAAATTGTTAATAATGTTTATTAGCCTAATAATATCATATTAGATCAAATGAGTTACTGTGTCATGTCAATTATAATAATATAAAATATTGTGCATTTGCTACTTTGGCAATTATTGAGTTCAATAATATAAAATATTATGCAGTTGCAATTGTAAAAATTATTAAATCAATAATATAAAGTACTGTGCAATACGGTGTGATATTATAGAATGTCACGTGTCACTATAGAATACCGTGTGCTACTGTATTTTTATCACCGTGTATTTAAACAGTAAAAATGATAGTACCATTGACTATACTTTTTTATTAAAAAGGTTATTAATGTTATTTTCTGCTTTCGACAATATTTCGTTGTGGAGCCCACTAATAATTGGTTATTTCGGCGCCGTCACACGTTTACTTAATATTCCTGACAAAACGAATATTCTCCGACAAAACGAATATTCCCCGACAAAATGAATATTCCCCGACATACTTTTATAATGTACACATATCACCCTTAACTTAATGTTTTATCAATTTAACCATTTACTGAATAGAATAATAATTATAAGGAAAATTGAATACTATCTTACAATTAATCAATTAAAGTGCAAGATATAATAGACAATTTAATAATAACCAACAATAACTAATAAAGAAATAATTAATTAAAAATATACATCAATTTTAATTACAATCTTGAAAAGAAATTAGTTCATAATTGAATTGAAAACCATTATCCACAAGTTAAACATCATCCATGAATTACAAAATAAAAGTAAAAGAAGAGAGAAAAATTGGTGTGACACAATTCTCGAACTCCTCCTTAGATTTCTATGTTGTTCTTCCTTCGTGATCTCTACATTACTTCAAGCCTTTGAGTCTTTCTTCAAAATAGGGTTAGCAATCCTCTCCAATATGTCTAGAATAAAGTATTTATATACCCCAGAATTAAGTCCTAAGCTCTTAAGAAATACCTAGTCCAAACACTAATCAAAAACTTCAAAAGTTAAAAAATCAAGGCAACTAAGCAGTCATCTTGGCGCTGCCATGCCAGGACTCTAGAGAAGGCCCTTCTTTGTCTAGCAATAGGCACTGTCGCGCCATTCTCTAACTCTTTCTGGCGCTGCCACGACATGACTCCTACCAGCCTTGCTTGTTCTGCTTCTTCTGCTATTGCATTCCCAATCTAGTAATTCCTTTGTCCCACACCATATAACCTACACAACACACACAAATGCATCAAAATTACACAAAACCCTTGAAAATAACCAAAGATTCATGTGAGACCCCAAATTTTATGAATAAAGATTTAAATTTTTCGAAATATTTTTTTTGAATATTATGGTGTTGATTAGATATAATGTTATAGTTGTGGGTAATATTTATAAATTTTGTAAAGTAAGTAAGTTATTATATAATATTTGATTGGTCGGGAAATATTCTTTTTATCGGGGAATATCGGTACGACGACACAATCATTGGTGGACCCCACAACGGAAGTATTGTCGTAGTTAAAAAATGACATAATTATCTTTTTATAAAAAAACGGTGGAAATGTTATCGTTAAAACTGTTGACCTACTCGGTAGTAAAAGTACAGTAATATGTGTGGTTGCATAGTAGCACACGGTATTGATTATTGATGCTTACGTGAGAAGTCACTCAGTTATACTCAATTATTGCAACAGTAATTGCTGCATCATATCTCTCATATTATTGATTCAATTATTGTCACAGTATCATCTGTATAATATGTTATAATATTAAATCAATAATTGAGACGACAAAGTTATTCATATTGTTATTTGCAATATTGACAATGTCTAGAAGTTCTGTCAAGGAGAGATTTGGTCACCTAATTGTGAACCAATAAGGAGAAATCCGTATTGGAAATCCCACTCTTTCCTGGGAACGACCTGGTTGTTAAATATTATGAGTTATAATATTAATGATGAATAAGTTCATGTTGATTAAAGATGAAATTGATAGTTCCATTGTGATGGAATTATTAGTGTTAGTGAAAATCGACATTTATTTCGATAATAATTGATGTCTGGAGGTTATATTGACCAATCGTGTAACTCACAGGATAAATGAGCAATTAATTGCTATTGATTCACATGATTATAACTATTTGTTTACACATGTGTACTATTGATTCACATTCATTTACTTGCAGGACTGATAATACTTGCATGACTAAGTTAAAAATAGAGGTATAGATGGAGGTACTATAATGTAATTCGTATTTTCACATGTCTAGAACTATTGATTCACATGATTTACTATTAGGGGAGATGGTGCAAGTTTGATAATACTTGCAGGACTAAATTAAAAATGAAGGAAAAAGGAAGGTATTATACTGTAATATTTCGAGCCCCAAAATATGCAATTATCGAAACTATATTTACCTATAAATAGAAGCTCATTCTTTCTTCATTTCTCACCAATTCACTAAAGCTATAGAGCAATTATTATAGAGAGAAATAAGAAGAGAAGTCTGTTACCTCACTATTCCAGTATCAAGTCTTCTTTTGAGGTAAGGGGTATTGTTCTTTCGTATTCACGAAGAGAGTTATTTTCTTTAAATACTCATAAGGGTTGTTATTCCATTCTTTATTATTATGTTGGAATAACCTGTCTATGCGAAGTACCGCATACATGGTGAAATTCTTCTGTTATTCCAATCTTTATTATTCCGTTGGAATAACCTGTCTATGCGGTCTATCGCATGCCTGGTGAATTCTGTTGTTATTCCATTCTTTATTATTCTGTTGGAATATCCTGTCTGTGCAGATTACGCATGACCTGGTTTCGTTCTTTATTATTCTGTTGGAATATCCTATCTGTGCGGATTACACATGACCTGGTTCCATTCTTTATTATTCTGTTGGAAATAACCTGTCTATGCGGTCTATCGCATACATGGTGAATTCTTCTGTTATTCCATTCTTTATTATTTTGTTGGAATAACCTGTCTATGTGGATTACCGCATGCATGGTGACTGATCCTTCGTATTCATTCTTTATTAAATTGTGAAAATGATCTGTCTACGTGGATTACCGCATAGCGGGTGAAAATCTATTTGCAGTTTTGCATATTCTATTATACTCATCTGGGATATCATTTCTTTTGTATTCGTCATGAAATATCGTTTTCTTTGGTGTTTTTCTGTTACGAGTTACTATTCACCCGGTTACTATTCAGTCTGGTATTATTCACTCGGGTATTCGGGGTCCTTTTCGTGCCAGAGTACTATTCATGAGTTACTATTCACCCGATTACTATTCACTCTAGTATCATTCACTCGGGTATTCGGGACACTTTTCGTGTCGGGATACTATTCAGTCGAAAAATATATTTCTTATCTGTCCAAATTATTTTTGGCACATGAATATTATTCTTGAATTTTACTCTACAAAGTAGTATCATGTTGACAATTTGGACGTTATTAATTCCTGGATAAATTAAATTATAAATCTTTAAAATTTATCCTTGAACTTGTTTTATTGAATTATTATGTCATTGTCATCATCCTCATGCTTATATTGTGATTAAAGTTATCTTTGGCTTACGTGCATAGATGGACTTGATATAATTATGACCAGGGATTATTCGGTATATTCATGACCGTAATGTGATGAATGATGTGGTAAAAGTCTTCATTGGCCTTTAGTTCATTGATGGACAGTTGTTGGTATGATTATGACCAGGGATTATTCGGTATAATCATGACCATTAATGATTACATGAATATACTTGGCCGTGGTCCAGGGATGATTCGATTTTATTTATTAAGCTGAGTCTCAGAGATAAAATTGATGAAAAACTTTTTAAATCATAGAAGATAGTAGATTTTATGCTCTACTTGACTCTTCTAATGGATTGCTTATTTCCACTGCAGTTGTTGATCTAAAACTTGTTGTTTATTGTATTCTATCAGTTGTTATACTGTTGAAGGCTAAGGATAATTTATTCTGCATTATCTTAGTCATAATATTTCTTACTGGGCTAGTTGAGCTCACCCTTTTTTTCATTGCTATCTTCAGGAAATGAGAATATAGCTGGGACGAGTCGGGGAATGGAGTGATGGTCCAAGATAAATGGCTTTAGTAGTCCTCACTATTCTACGGAATAATGTGATAATAATTGTAATAAGGACGCCATTGAGTGTAGATATTGTCTAGATGACAATATTCTTGTTTAAATTCTCAACTATGTTTTGTCGTATTTTACACGACTGTTGTATAATTAAGTTGTATTTGAATTTATGTACCATGTATCTAGCGACTCAAGTTGGGTGATGTATATCTATTTTGGGGGCGTCACAATTCAAGTCCAAATACACTCGATTTGCAGGTATGAAACTCACTCATCAAATACCCCTAAACTTAAACATTTACTTGTCCCCAAGTAAAACAATGACTAATAATATGCAACTAACACAACTACATACGAATCAAACAATAACCAACATAATATCAAAATATGGTCTCAAAGATTCTTAACAATACTTTAAAAGAAAAATCCAAACAATGCTATGTATAAATCTCAATTCATTTGTCAAATTTTAACCTACTTGTAACCATATGGTATGCGTTTGTGAATCTCAATTATTCTAACTAATCAAAATCCAAGATAATTCACAAAACAAACCATTCAACAAAAAAATCCTAGATCAATTATTATTATTATTATTATTATTATTATTATTATTATTATTATTATTATTATTTTCTTCTTCTTTTATTTATTGGACGAGTGCGTTTTACGCTCCATCTCATCTAAAACTCTAATCTTGACGTGTGCAATGTCTAATTTTCTAAGGTTTAATAGAATTACCCATGTAATGAGCATTTGAAAAATGACTGTGACGCCCCCAAATTTAGATACCTTTACCTGAACTTGGTGCACCACAATATAATTCATAATCTATCTAATTAACAATATATTGCGAAATAATATATGGTTCACATTGATTAATATGTTATTACATTCTTCTCCCAGGTTCTCGTGACCTTAACTATTACATAACTTAACTTAAATTATTCAAATACATAGTTAATATGAGTCTTAATACAATTCATCATCATAGTTACTTAATAATAAATAGCTAAGACTACTTTGTAGCCTTTCCCTTTCCTTTAACCTTTCCCGAGCCACTGCCCAGCTAAGCCTTAACTGTATAATTTATAACAAGCAAGTGTAGACGCTTTTACCTTTTAGGAGGGTAAAAGCGTTATTTCACCTCAGAGACAACCCCAAGGAAGGGCAAAGACATGATTTCACCCCGAAGACTATTCTGTGGGGAAACCAAAGTGATACGACACCCAAACACATCGTGGTCTAAACGAGGATTGCCAAGCTGGGGAAGAGGCCACTAGAAGCCACCATAACAACCCCTGAACTGCTAATTGCATAAAACGAGCCAGTTGATTACCTCAGGAATCGAAAGATTCCTTTCAGCTAATTGCATCATCTTCCCGGACTCCGTATCTGTGAGACCCCAAATTTTATGAATAAAGATTTAATTTTCTCGAAATATTTTTTGAATATTATGGTGTGAATTTGAGATAATGCTATAGTTGTGGGTAGTATTTATAAATTTTGCAAAGTATGCAAGTTGTTGTATTATATTCGATTGGTCGGAGAATATTCGTTTTAGCAGGGAATATTCGTACAACGACGCAATCATTGTTGAACCCCACAACAGAATTATTGTCGGATTGAGAAAATGACAAAAATATTTTATGAAAATAACGGCGGAGGTTTTACCGTTAATACTGTTGAACTACCCGATAGTAAAAGTACAGTAATATGCGTTGTTGTATAGTAGCACACGGTATTGATTATTGATGCTTACGTGAGAAATCACTTAGTTATACTCAATTATTGCTATAGTAATTATTGCATCATATCTCTCATATTATTGATTCGATTATTGTCATAGTATCATCTGCATTATATGTTATATTATTAAATCAATAATTGAGACGACAAAGTTGTTCATATTATTAAATTGCAATATTTACAAAGTCTAGAAGTTCTGTCAAGGAGAGGTTTGGTCACCAAATTGCCCGCCAATAGGGAGAAATCCTTATTGGAAACCCTCTCTTTCCTGAGAACAACCTGGTTGTTAAATATTGTGAGTTGTAATATTAATGATGAATAAGTTCGTGTTGATTAAAAATGAATTTGATAATTTCATTGTGTTGGGATTATTTGTGTTAGTAGAAATCGACATCTATTCCGATGATAATTGATGTTTAGAGGTTATATTGTTCAATCGGGTATTCGGGACACTTTTCGTGTCAGAGTACTATTCACGAATTACTATTCATGAGTTAGTATTCACGAGTTACTACTCATGAGTTACTATCTATTCATGAGTTACTATTCACGAGTTACTATTCACGAGTTACTATTCATGAGTTACTATTCATAAGTTACTATTCATCCAAAAAATATATTTCTTTTCGGTCCAAATCATTTTTGGGTACAATATTATTCCATGAGGAGATGTGCTAATTCTTCAGACCGTTGGTTGAATTTATATTAGTAAATCAATATGGATTGTTGGTTTAAAGTTTTAATAGTGAATCAGTATGGATCGTTGGTTTAAAGTTTTAATAGTGAATCAGTATGGATTGCTGGTTTAAAGTTTTAATAGTGAATCAGTATGGACCGTTGCTTTAAGTTTTAATCTAGACCGTCCGTTTAAAAGTAAATCAATTTGGACCGTTCAGGAATTAGTTACTATTCAATCCATTCTTCTATAAATAGAAGCTCATTCCTTCATTATTTCTTACGAATTCGATGAAACTCTAGAGAGAGAAATTATAGAGAGAGAAGAAGAGTTTTCTGTTACTTCACTACTTCTATATCCAATTTCTTTTACGGTAAGGGGTGTTATTCTTTTTTATTCATGAAGAGAACTTATGTTATTCCATTCTTTATTATTCTGTTGGAATAACCTGTATACGCGGCATACCTATACTTGGTGAAATCCTTCTGTTATTCGATTCTTTATTATTCTATTGGAATAACCTGTATACGCGGCATACCCTATACATAACCTGTATACGCGGCATACCCTATACTTGGTGAAATCCTTCTGTTATTCCATTCTTTATTATTCTATTGGAATAACCTGTATACGCGGCATACCCTATACTTGATGGAATCCCTCTGTTATTCCATTCTATATTATTATTTTGGAATAACTTGTTTATGCCAAGTACCGCATACGTGGTGAAATTGTTCTACTATTCTGTTCTTTATTATTCTGTCGGAATATCCTGTCGGTGAGAATTTCGCCTGACCTGGTTCCATTATTTATTATTCCACATTTATTATTCTGTCAGAATATCCTATCTGTGCATTTTACGCCAGACCTGGTTCCATTATTTATTATTCCGCATTTATTATTCTGTCGGAATATCTTGTCTGTGCATTTACACCGGACCTGGTTCCATATTTATTATTATGTTGGAATAACCTTCCTGTGTTATCTATCACATGCCTGGTGATTTCTTTTGTTATTCCATTATTTATTATACTCAGTTGGTTAAAGTTTTAACTTCTATACTCCATGAAATTAGTGGAATATCTTTGATATTTGTGGTTCATCCAGTATCTTTTCATGGAAATATTCTTCTGAGCATTCTTGATTTTTACTCTATAAAGAAGTATCATGTTGACAATTTGGACGTTATTAGTTCCTGGATAAATTAATTCGTGAACTTGTTTTATTGAATTCTTATATCATTGTCATCATCCTCGTGTTTATATTTTTGAAAGTTATCTGTAGCCTATAGTGCATATATGGACTTGGTTTGATTATGACCAGAGATTATTCGATATAATCATGATCGTAATGTTACAAATGATGTGATAAAAGTCCTCATTGGCCCGTAGTGCATTGATGGACAGTTGTTGGCATGATCATGACCATTGATGAATACACGAATATCCTTGGCCAGTAGTGCTTGTATAATTTGTAGTCGTGACCCTAATGAATATCCTTGGCCGTAGTGCAGGGATAATGTGGATTATTTATTAAACTGAGTCTCAGCGATAAAAGTGATGAAAAACTTTTTAAATCATAAAAGATAGTAGATTTTATTCTCTACTTGACTCTTTAAATGGATTTCTTATTCCGCTGCAGTTAAACTTGTTGTCTACTGTATTTTATCAGTTTAACATTGTTGAAGGCTAATGATAATTTATCCTGCGTTATCTTAGTCATAATATTTCTTACTGGGCTAGTTGAGCTCATCCTTTCTTTCACTGTTCTCTTCAGGAAATGAGAACGTAGCAGGGACTAGTTCGGGACGAAATGATGGTCCAGATGATAGCATTAGTAGTCCTCACTATTCTATGAAATAGTGTGATTATAATTGTAATGAGGACTTATTCTGAGAGTGGATATTGTCTAGAAGACAATATTTGTATTAAAACTCACAGCTTTTGTTGTATATTTAAGATTGTATTTGTATTTTGTACCATGTATTTGGTGACTCAAGATGGGTGATGTATACCTATTTTGGGGGCATCACAGTATCAGTTAGACTCGACCTCATTCCGTAGCCTTAAATAAAAGCTTTCTTAGATTTTTGGGTACGTAGATCAACTTTTCTGGACAGAGATCGAAGGAAGGAACTTCGAGACGACGGGGCCCACGGGTTCAACCGTTGGAAATACTAGAATGGAAATGGGAGAATATTACGATGGACTTTGTGGTTGGATTTCCAATTACACAGAAGGGTTATAATGCCATTTGGGTTATTGTGGACCAACTAACAAAGACAACTCACTTTCTACCTATCAAGATCTGATTCAATCTTAGTCAATTACCAAATTTATATGTAAAGAAAATTGTATTGCGACATGGAGTGCCGGTGTCGATTGTCTCTGATCGAGATCCGCGTTTCACGTCAAAATTTTAGAAAATCTTGCAAGAACGAATGGGAACTCGGTTGAGATTAAGTACTGCATATCACCCCCAAATCGATGGACAGAGTGAACGAACAATACAAACATTAGAAGACGTGCTTAGAGCTTGCGTGATAGACTTCAAGGGAAACTGGGACGACCACTTACCCTTAGTTGAATTTGCTTAAAATAATAGTTATCATGCGAGTATCGGCATACCACCGTACGAAGCACTTTATGGAAGAAAGTGCAGAACACCATTGTGTTGGGATGAAGTCAAGGAAAGAAGAATTTTGGGACCAAAATTAGTTTAACAAACGGCCGAGGTGTTAACCACGATAAGAGCCAGGTTATTAGCAGCTCAAGATCGCCATAAGAAGTAAGCATATTTATATCGTCAAAACCGAGACTTTGAAGTCGGTAGTTTCATATTTTTGAAAGTATCTCCCTGGAAGGGAAAGATCATATTCAGAAGGAAAGGAAAATTGAGTCTGAGGTTCATAGGACCATTCGAAGTATTAGGTAGAATAGGAGAAATGGCATACAAGGTAGCTTTACCACCCGAACTGGAGCACATCTGTGACGCCCCCAAAATAGATCCAATCCATCCAACCTATTCTGAGTCGCCAAATACATCATACAGAAAATAACTACAACTTTATTACTACAACAACAAATATGCTATGAGTTTTGATACAAATATATACCAACTGTGACTCATGTCCCAATCATGGATAGCACCTCACAGTGATACCTTACATAAAGGTACAGTCAATAACTATTTTAAAAATTAAAATCTTTGGAAAAAGCTCAAGGAAACCTTCGTACATAGGAGGCCATGAATCTAAGTTATGATAGATATCATATGTACATAGAATTATCCTTGGTTGACCCAATAGACCCCAAAGATTAACGAGAAGATTACTATCATGTTCTTTTCAATGGTGAGTCTTCTATTGACATATAACTATCTCCACTGTTTGCAATTGAAAATTATATTTCAACCAAACTCCAAGGTCATATAGGTAGTGCTCGTAGATTTACTCAGCATGTGGATGTGCACAACCCTGTCTTATGATAACACGAGGTTGTATGTCATTAGATATCTTGTATGATAGTGGCAAAATACCCTTCCAACGTTGGGTTCACCTCACCCTATTCAGTTCACCAAAATTAAATATCAAATGACGTATACAATACAACACACTTATCTAAAGTTCTCAATAAAATTATTTTCATAATATTTAGGGAGAACCTCAATAGCTATAGACCACCGTTCTATTCCCCTGTTATCCCCGCTCGACCCGGCAACACTCTTATTACCTTAAAGGAATTGTGAAGCAAAAGGGTGAGCACAACTAGCTCAGTAAAGAATATAATAACTAAAGATAATTAAATTATCAATAGCCTTCATCAGTAATAAATCAGAGATTTAGAACATATGGTAGATGATAAAACTTTTCAACCATAGTTGCAACGGAATGAACAATCCATTAGAAGAGTTAAATAGACCATAATGTCTATTATATTCTCTATATTAAAAGTCCACCAACAATATTTTAACCCTGTAACATCAATCAACAGTTACTGTCCACAATTATATGAATAACTCATAATCATATTTGTGGTTCCAAATTCTTTTTCTCATCCAGGACGAAGATAATTTTCATCACCCGTCTTTACCTGAAACATCAAAGATCATTGTTATATCAAATCACAGTTCTTGTTCATAATCATTCTAATAACCTCATCTTTGCACTACGGGCCAAAGATATTCATTAACAATTCATCTTTGCACTACATGCCAAAGATATTCAACAACATGTCATCTTTGCACTACGGGCCAAAGATATTCATCAATAATTTATCTTTGCACTACAGGCCAAAGATATTAATATCTCAAAAAAATACATAATCATATCAGAATTTATATAAACCATAATTATAACCATTTTAATCAATTCACCTTTGCACTTAAGCTAAAAATATTCAATTGTAAATTCAATGGTCATGATCATACCAGTCAACAATTCATCTTTACACTACTGGCCAAAGAGAACCCATAGTCACGATCACACCAATAATTTACCCATCTTTACACTTAAGTAAAAGAGAAATTTCATCACCGGGATTATAAAAATATGATAATAAAAACAATATAATCAACAGCTGCATTTAATTTCAAGAGTAAGATTTATAAATCATTGATTTCATAACACCTTAATCCAAATGTTATAAATCACTTAATAATCTCATAAACTAATATTATTAATATTACCACAATATTTTAATCATTTTTAAACGTATAAACAATTTATTTTAATTGTTTACACTTTACTAATTAATGTATTCAATCATCCTAAAATGTCAAACTCATAAAATTTCATTACCAATAACCAAAACGCTCATAAAAAATCTGCATATACCTTATATAGGATTCCCAAGCCATAAAATCATATTTTCTAATTTTATTATTTCACATAACATATTTGATTCATTTACTCACTACTAGTCCATTTTAATGAAAAATACCAAATCAGTACAAAAAAAATTTCTTTTCTTGGATTTAGCATATCATAGTTCCATATTGAACATATATTTTTCTCAGAATTTTTAAAATTCATTTACTATTTTTATATGACCAAAACTGCCGAATATTTAGACATTTATCCTAAATTGTACTTTTGTCCAAAAATTCTGAAATTTTTAGAGTATACTGCTATTATATACATGTACTCCCAATAAAAATTTCACCAATTTTGGAGTTAACCACAAGGAGTTATAAAGGTTTTGCTTTTAAAATAATCTTTTCTCATAAAATTCATAACTCCTAATCTATACATCCAAAAATTGTCATTTTTGGACACAATCTAAAAAACTTATCAAATTATTATTTTAAATTTTTCTAGAATTTTTGAAGGTCAGAAAAATTACGAAACTGAAGAAACATAATAACCCTTACAATCCCTTACCTCAAATGAGCAGTATTTCTAACTAAAATATCGAACGTAAAGCCGAAGGAAACTTGCACTGAAATACAACTCTCAAAGTATCTAAATACTCACAAAATACGCTCGATAATATAGAGAGAAAGAAAACTTATTTTTGGTGTGATTTTCAATTCTAACTTAAGCACCTATTTATAGAAAAATGCTAGAACGCTAAAGGAGACTAAATTAATAAAATAATATTATATTATTTTCTTTTATCCTACGCAGCCAAGCTAGACCAAATTCTCAGCCACCACAATGTGGCCCACCCAAAATTAGCACATGTTTTCTCAACAACCAAAAGTGGGTCCCACCCAATTTTAATAAAAATCATTTTATTTTTTAAAACTTCAGTAATTCATAATAAATAGCCCTTTTATCAGAAAAATACGAATTTTATGTCCATTCCACACGAAATCGAATTCTCTACAACTTTGTATCTTTAAGTTTTTTTTTTCCAAATTCCAGACAAAAAATATCCGAAATCCATAAACGGATGATTTTTAACACCTTTTAAAATTCATAACAAATCATGCATTAATTTTTAACGGTTTAGAATTTGTGGACATATACTCAACTTATATATGTATAACATATCTAAAAATCACAACGGATCCAACGGTCAGATTAAAATTATAACTCACGCAATAGAGCTTTAAGAACACCGATTTGATCTGTTAATACCTCCAATCCGACAAAATACTGATAAAACACCTCAACATTAATTCCTTCATTTATAACCACATAAATAAATAAATCCATCATTTATATCCGCATTAAAAAAAATTTCCTTATCATATAAATCAATAATTAATTATTCACAAATAACATTACAGAATCACAATTATGACAACCAGGCCGTTCCCAGGAAAGAGGGGGCTTTTCAATAAGGATTTTTCCTTACTGACGCGCAATTAGGTGACCAAACCTCTCCTTGACAGAACTTTCCAGACATTGCCAATAATGCAATCTAATAATATTATCCAAATAATATGAAGTATTGATCCGATAATGGGAAATACTGTGCAATGACAATTATTGAAACAGCAATAACTATCAACGCAACAATTATTGAATCAATAAAATAAAATATTGAACAATAACTACTGTAACAATTATTGAGTAGTGCATTCTTACGTAAGAATGAATAATTCAAAAATACTATGCAATACCGTGTGCTACTGTGCAACAACACGTATTATTGTATTTTAACCACCAGTTATTCCAATAGTGTTAACGGTAACAATTACGCCGTTATTTATAAAAACTCAAACTTGTCCTTTTCTTCATCCGACAGTTATTCTGTTATGGGGCCGACAAATGGTTGCGCCGTCGTACGAATATTCCCCGACAACAAGAATATTCCACGACCAAATGAATATTCCCCAATAGAAATGAGTATTTTATAACCACTTGCGTATTTTGAAAATTTTATATATCTCCCTTAACTTTAAACTTTTATCAATTTAACCATTTACTGAATAATAATTATAAGAAAAATTGAATACTTTTATTTCATAAAATTCGGGGTCTTACAATCTCCCCTCCTTATGAAATTTCATCCTCAAAATTTACGTACCTGATATTTTAAGAGTTGAGAATACCTTGCTTTCATTTCAGATTCTATCTCCCCGGTCATCATGATTTCTACATTGCTCATCTCCTGTATTTCAGATATCATTCTAGAATACAGCTTCAAAACAAAGGTTAATTGACATATCATAATTTGTCAACTTAAGTAAGAAAATTCAGCTTAGGTAGGAACACACTAGCGAAGGATATTACTCGTCTCTCTCTTCCTAGTTCTAATCCCAGATCTCCGCCAGAGATCATATCCCTATGCTCTGATACCAACTGTGACGCCCCTAAAATAGGTCCAATCAATCCAACCTATTCTGAGTCGCCAAATACATGGTAAAGAAAATAACTACAACTTTATTACTACAACAACACATATGCTGTGAGTTTTGATACAAATATATACCAACTGTGACTCATGTCCCAACCGTAGACAACACCTCACAGTGATACCTTACATAAAGGTACAATCAATAACTGTTTTAAAAATTAAAATCTTTGGGTAATGCTCAAGGAAACCTTCGTACATAGGAGGCCATGAGTCTAAATTATGATAGATATCATATGTCCAGAGAATTATCCTTGGTTGACCCAATAGAACCCAAAGATTAACGAGAAGATTACTATCACGTTCTTTCCAATGGTGAGTCTTCTCTTAACATATAATTATCTCCACTGTCTGCAATTGAGAATTATATTTCAACCAAACTCCAAGGTCATATAGGTAGTGCTCGTAGATATACTCAGCAAGTAGATGTGCACAACCCTGTCTTATGATAACACGAGGTTGTATATCATTAGATATCTTGTATGATAGTGGCAAAATACCCTTCCAACGTTGGGTTCACCTCACCCTATTCGGTTCACCAAAATTAAATATCAAATGACGTATACAATACAACACACTTGTCTAAAGTTCTCAATAAAATTATTTCCATACTATTTAGGGAGAACCTCAATAGCTATAGACCACCGTTTTATTCCCCTATTATCCCCGCTCGACCTGGCAACACTCTTATTACCTGAAAGGAATTGTGAAGCAAATGGATGAGCACAACTAGTTCAGTAAAGAATATTATGACTAAAGATAATTAAATTATCAATAGCCTTCATCAGTAATAAATCAGAGATTTAGAACATATGGTAGATGATAAAACTTTTCAACCATATTTGCAACGGAACGAACAATCCATTAGAAGAGTCAATAAACCATAATGTCTATTATCTTCTCTATATTAGAAGTCCACCAACAATGTTTTAACCCTGTAACATCAATCAACAGCTCCTGTCCACAATTATATGAATAACTCATAATCATATTTGTGGTTCCAAATTCTTTTTCTCATTCAGGACGAAGATAATTTTCATCACCTGTCTTTACCTGAAACATCAAAGATCATGGTTATATCAAATCACAGTTTCTGTTCATAATCATACTAATAAACTCATCTTTGCACTATGGGCCAAAGATATTCATTAACAGTTCATCTTTGCACTACATGCCAAAGATATTCAGCAACATGTCATCTTTTCACTACGGGCCACAGATATTAATCAATAATTCATCTTTGCACTACAGGCCAAAGATATTAATATCTCAAAGAAATACATAATCATTTCAGAATTTATATAAACCATAATTATAATCATGTTAATCAATTCACCTTTGTACTTAAGCTAAAAATATTCAATTGTAAATTCAATGGTCATGATCATACCAGTCAACAATTCATCTTTGCACTACTTGCCAAAGAGAACCCATTGTCACGATCACACCAATAATTTACCCATCTTTACACTTAAGTCAAAAAGAAATTTCATCACCAGAATTATAAAAATGTTATATATGATAATAAAAATAATATGATCAACATCTGCATTTAATTTCAAGAGTAAGATTCATAAATCAATGATTTCATAACACCTTAATCCAAATGTTATAAATCACTTAATAATTTCATAATCTAATATTATTAATATTACCACAATATTTTAATCATTTCTTAAACATATAAACAATTTATTTTAATTGTTTACACTTTACTAATTAATACATTTAATCATCCTAAAATGCCAAACTCATAAAATTTTATTACAAATAACCAAAACCCTCATCAAAAATTTGTATATACCTTATATAGGATTCCCAAACCATAAAATCCTATTTTCCCATTTTTTATTTCACATAACATATTTAATTCATTTACTCACTACTAGTCCATTTTAATGAAAAATACCAAATCAGTATAAAAAAATTTTCTTTTCTGGGATTTAGCAGAACATAGTTCCATATTAAACATATATTTTTCTTGGAATTTTTAAAATTCATTACTATTTTTCATATGGCCAAAACTGTAATGACCCCAAAATTCATACAATTTAATTAACTTCGGTCGTTAATAACACATCTACCTTCTAATTTTACATCATTATTCGATGATAAACTTTATATAATGCAGAATAATTTAAACTTTTATGTCTTCTTACTTTAATTTCCTGAATCAAAACCTTTATCATATATATGTCTTTGAATCAATCTTATTTTATGATTCACTTTATCACTGTTATTATAAAATTTTATATTTCAATCTGATAACCTTTACATATCATATAACTCTAACATTAACTTTACAACTCAACATAAAACTATACATCATAAAACATTTAGTACATCTCATGAGTCTTAATCATGGTATAAAGAATTAACAACTTTAGCTAAAATATTAATCTTCGTGTATTATTTCTGATCCACGTCATTCAAGTAGCACATAGTGTTACCTTAAATCCTTAACCTACAAAAATGGTTATTTGCAAGGTTGAGCTCGACATCCCAACAAAATCTAACAGTTTTCATGCATCACGTAGCACATAGTAACATGCTCAACATCTATCTCATAAACATTGGACTAACATAACATACATGTTACAGTTCATATAACAAGTATAAAGATTGAGTTCCTTACTCAATCAGCATGCTTTACTCAATCAACGTAGTCATAAGTTGACTTTAACATTTCATACATTCAACATATATATAACACAACATGTTCTTTGCAATAAAGATTTAAAACAGTTAATCACTAAATTCACATAACAAATAGGAACTGAAAGACTTGCCTTGATTGTTGTTTACCAATAACAATTTAATCAGCTTACAGTTATCTGCACTTCACGTGCCCTACACAATTATATAATCATGCACATCAACTATTAGTCACATAGCAACGCATAGTAGTTGTAATGTAAACTTTAATTTATGTCTCATAACCCTTCCTATCATAAATACACAATGTTTATTTTGATTGTGTTAACTTTCAACTTATATCTCACTGTATTTCATATTTGAAGTTTATTCAAGTGTTGAAGTCTTGCTAAGAATCATTATTGGTCTTATATTAACACTATTCAATATCTTATTATTTTCATTTCATTTGATTTAAAACACTTTTTACGTTCATTATCACTTATCACGGCGTTTCGACGTTTATTCGTCATACGCCCAATTTGTCTCTCTTGTGTGTGCTTAGTATGCGTATACAACTTATCTAATATATCATTTATTAGTGTTAAGCATCATTATACTTCATAATATTCATATTCTATAACTTAGAACATCATCTATTATTGTCGACATCACTATACTTGTGTATGTGCATGTCCAACGCCCTCCGATTGCCTCCGAATACACATCAGTCACAAAGATGACCATTTTGACTATTGTTCTCTACCTTAAATTAAAAAACGTAAAGAATTAAAGTTATAGGCCTATTCGTTCTCGTTCTGGATCATCTTGAATCACCTCAATCGGAGTTCGTATGAAAAAGTTATGCCTATTTTACTAAAATAGGTCAAAGCAGTCACACCTGACATACTTTGGGCGCAACTGCGCCCAATTAAGCCTAGGGCATAGCGCAGCTGCATCCTACAGCGCAGCTGCGCCCCAAATGACTTAGGGCACAGCACAACTGCGCTCGTTAGCAGAAACGGGACCTGAAGCTACTGTTCTTCGCGATTTTTGACCCTTTTTCTCCTACTAATCTTCATAACTTGAGTTATACACATCCAAATTAGTCCGTTTTCGATTCTATGGATTCGTAATTCATAGAAATACAATATACTATAATTTTAACAATTTATAAAAACATTAACCAACCTAAAATTTGACCCAAAACACATGTTCATACTCTATTTTCATGTTTTAACATCTCTAGCGAATTCGATCGCCACGACTTTGTTTCTTAACCAATTAACACAATTTAAACTACGCCATTTTCATTTCTTAACATATTATCACAATCTAATAACAAATTATAGATTACAACACATATAAGGCATCAATTCTTGTACTTTCTAAAGCCTTTTTTCAACATACACACTGATATATATACAATCTTCTACTACAACCCTATTCCATACCTTTAATCATCAAATAACACCCACAAATGAGGATTAACAGATTATAGAACATATATATATACATGTATTTTTATCAATTCCACAAAATTATCAAAAAATTAGAGTTGAAGTAGGTTATACATTCTCTTCGATTGTATGCTACAAAAGATGGTGACTAGGTTTAGTAATTTCCCTTCTTCCTATTGCCAATCTCCAAAAACTAGTTTTTCTTCTCTTTTGCAAACCCTCTGTAATTGTTCTTCTCACCCAACTCACCACTAGCCTTGGGAAAAATAAGATGTGTAGATAAATATAAATTGGCCACTCACCCACGCACACTTCAGTTATAAAAATTAGAAGACGTTAGTTGGAATAAGCCAAAGGCCACAAGGCCTTGTTTGGCTAACACCTTTTTCCCCCAAATAGATTATTTAAATAAATATTATATAGTTACTACTTGTCACACATGCAACCCATTAAATATCTTATAATTTATAATTATAATAATTATAATCTTATTATAATTATAAATATATATATATATATATATATAACTAATTTTAATAAATTAGAAACATTATTTTATTTTATTTTATTCATTTAATATTAAACAATTCACTTAATTTAATTATCTTCTTAAATATTAAGCAATTGATTTAATTTAATTATTTTTTTAAATTAAATCCTTCAGATAAAATTATCAACACTTAATTTAATTATCATTAATCAATTTAGTTACTAAATTAATTCACCACAATTCATCGATTATTTATTTATCTCAATAAAAAAATAAATTTAAAATATTTATTTACTTCAATAAATATTTAAAATTAATTACTAAATTCATTTAACTCCTTCAATAGTTAACTTGACTATTAATTTCTCACTTTCCCAATATATGAATATATATTTCTCTTCACACTAGATCATATATTTCAACATATATAGCACGTATATATACATACTCAAACTTATAACATCTCCTAATAAGAATTTTAATTATTAAATTCTTATTTTAATAATTTATAAAAATTTGGGTTGTTACAAAAACTGCCAAATATTTAGATATTTATCATAAATTATACTTTTGTACAAAAATTCTAAAATTTACAGATTATACTGCTATTATATACATGTACTTACAATAAAAATTTCACCAATTTTGGAGTTAACCACAAGGAGTTATAAGGGTTTACTTTTAAAATAGTCTTTTCTCATAAAATTCATAACTCCTAATCTATACATTCAAAAATCATCTTTTTTGGACACAATCTAGAAAATTCATCAAATTATCATTTTAAATTTTTTCAAAATTTTTGAAGGTCAGAAAAATTACGAAACTGAAGAAACATAATAATCCTTACAATCCCTTACCTCTAAGAGCAGTATTTATGACTGGAATATCGGACGTAAAGCCGAAGAAAACTTGCACTGAATAGCAACTCTCAAAGTATCTAAATACTCACAAAGTACGCTCGATAATATAGAGAGAAAGAAACTTATTTCTAGTGTGATTTTCAATTCTAACTTAAGTACCTATTTATAGAAAAATGCTAGAACGCCAAAGGAGACTAAATTAATAAAATAATATTATATTATTTTCTTCTCTCCTACGCAGCCAAGCTAGACCAAATTCTCTGCCACCACAGTGGGGACCACCCAAAATCAGCACGTTTTCTCAACAACCAAAAGTGGGTCACACCCAATTTTAATAAAAATCATTTTATTTTTTGAAACTTCAGTAATTCATAATAAATATCTCTTTTATCAGAAAAATATGAATTTTATGTCCATTCCACACGAAATCGAATTCTCTACAACTTTGTAGCTTTAAGTTTTTTTTCCAAATTCCAGACAAAAAATATTCGAAATCCACAAACAAAAGATTTTTAACACCTTTTAAAATTCATAACAAATCATGCATTAATTTTTAACGGTTCAAAATTTGTGAACATATACTCAACTTATATATTTATAACATAACTAAAAATCACAACGATCCAACGGTCAGATTAAAATTATAACTCATGCAATAGAGCTTTAAGAACATTGATTTGATCTTTTAATACAATTCGATAAAATACTGATAAAACACCTAAACATTAATTCCTTTATTTATAACCACATAAATAAATAAATCCATCATTTATATCCGCATCAAAAAAAATTTCCTTATCATATAAATCAATAATTAATTATTCACAAATAATATTACAGAATCACAATTATGACAACCAGGCCGTTCCCAATAAAGAGGGGGCTTTCCAATAAGAATTTTTCCTTACTGGCGCGCAATTAGGTGACCAAACCTCTCCTTGACAGAACTTTCCAGACATTGCCAATAATGCTATCTAATAATATTATCCAAATAATATGAAGTATTGATCCGATAATGGTAAATACTGTGCAATGACAATTATTGAAAGAACAATAACTAATAATGCAGTAATTATTGAATCAATAAAATAAAATATTGAACAATAACTACTGTAACAATTATTGAGTAGTGCCTTCTTACGTAAGAATGAATAATTCAAAAATACTATGCAATACCGTGTGCTATTGTGCAACAACACGTATTACTGTATTTTAACCACCAGGTATTCCAATAGTGTTAACGGTAACAATTACACCGTTATTTATAAAAACTCAAACTTGTCATTTTCTTCATCCGACAGTTATTCTGTTATGGGCCCACAAATGGCTGCGCCGTCGTACGAATATTCCCCGACAACAAGAATATTCCACGACCAAACAAATATTCTCCAACAGAAATGAGTATTTTATAACCACTTGCGTATTTTAAAAATTTTATATATATCACCCTTAACTTTAAACTTTTATCAATTTAACCATTTACTAAATAATAATTATAAGAAAAATTGAATACTTTTATTTCATAAAATTCATGGTTTTACAACATCCACAATGTATTTCACATTTTTGTGTTATGTCTGTACAAGCCTGACTATAAGCATGTGATATCTTATGAGCCATCCAAGTGGAGAAGAATATGACTTACGAAGAGATTCATGTCTAAGTAATAGATAAGAAAGAACAAACGTTGAGGAATAAATTTATATCTTTTGTAAAGGTAATTTGGCAAAAACCACAACGCCGAGGAGGCTACGTGGGAATTATAGGATAAGATGAGGAGGGACTATCCCCATCTATATTTTTGTAACCTTATACCAATTTCGAGGACAAAATTTTTATAAGGGGGGATGATGTAATACCCGAGAATTTTAATAAATAACTTTAGTAATAAAACAAAGGTATTTGCAATTGCTTGTGTGTGTATATATATATATACATGTATATGTCACATGGGACTAATAATTCAATACAAATTGAATCATGTATGAAAAGGTTAATAAATATATTAATAATGATGATAAGCTTAATTATGATTAATTAAGCAAAAGTGTTAAGCCTTTTGTGGCATAATTAATTTCTTAATGAGATTAATTAACGGATAACTTAATGAAGTGTTGGACCTAGGATATATCCAAGCCCAACATTAATAATGTGACATACTTGCATGTGTTAGGAGTTTAGCCCAAGTAATTGAATTGGTAGACTAATGTTTAGCCAATGTGTATAAGTAATTGTACCTGGCCCAATTTAATTTAGCTTGAGATTTAGCCTAATGTGTAATGTATGAATGGTAGATATATGTATTTATATACATATATATGTAAGTATATGTGGGAGTATGTATATAAGTATATATGCATATATGTGTGTATATAGACCTACACTTGATAACACTTTGTATAATAGGTAAATAAAAAGCCTAGCCTATCCCTAATACCCCTCCCAACCGACCACCCCCCTTTCCCCTTACCTAATGCTGATTTTTTTTTTTGGCTAATTGAGCTCACAAGCAAGATCCACGTGGGGGGGGGGGGAATGATTATGTGAGTACTAGGAATAGTGGAGGGATAGTGTTAGTTGGTGGAACTTTTCACCAACTTCACTTTTACCCTTGGTTAATATTCTAGCTAATTGGTTAATGATTTCTCTATAAATAACAATCTCCCAATTTATCTCCTTGTTTGTCAAAAATCCTAAGTGTTGGGAGATATAGAGAGAATTTAGAGAGAAAATAAAGAAACATAGAGAAATTCTTTTGAATAGGTGGTTCAAGAGAAAACCTAGAAGAAGGAATCAAGGTGGAGGCATACTCAAAGTTCATAGCCAAGAGAAATAAAGCCACTAAGAGGTAGGTTCACTATCTATTTCATATTTTTGTCAAATAGGTTAGTTATGATTTCAAGTAAGAAATGCATGCTTGATTATGGGAGGTTTATCTGTTGCGTGATCATGACGGATCCAAAGGTATAAGGATGAGTATTGGAAGGAGTATATGAGGTATAAATGCCTTGTGTGAGTTAATAAAACCAAATGAATAAGAAAAATGCATGTAAGCATGAGACCTAGCTTTGTATGCTTGGAAGTTTGATAATTATGATTAATGTCATAAAATGTGTAAGATATATGTATAATCCTAAAATATTATATTGAGCATATATGAAATACAATAATAACCCAAGTGGAATCATCGGATTCGGACTTAAAACGAACTTGTGGCGAAACATATAGTGAAACATGTCCAAATGTGAACCCTAGCTTTGAAAATCCATAAAGTATGACTAGCTAAAGATGTTGAGAGGTGATTTAAAGAATCTAATATCAAATATATGTAAGTTTACAAAATAATGGAGTGGTTTGAACTTATTTGGTTTTAAAATGAGCAAGTTATTCAAGATTTAATCAAATAAGGTAGAAAATCAAGTGTTGAAAAATCTCGTCGAGAGGTTCTGCCAGACCGGCGCGCCCCGCGTCAACTTAGAGTAAAGTACAGTGCGCCTCGCGCCAGGCTCTACAGGGGTAACACATCATGCGCTGATGGAAGGCCTATGTCGACGCGTGCTGCGCCGGGCCTCTTTCGCAGTTGACTGGGTCGGGTCAAACTAGGTCTAAAATAAACCTATGATTTCATTAATTAATTATTTTAATTAAATATGAATAAAAAATTAAAATAAATTTAATTGTAAATTAGTAAAGAATAATATTAAGGATTTCTATAGAAATTCCTAAGCTTTAATTAAACATTTACAACTGAATAGGTTTTAAAGTGTGAAATGAATGAAGACGTTAAATAATATCTCGATTATGGATAATTAAAATTTCTAAATACTTTGAAGACTATTAAATTGTAGACTATTAAAAACATAAATAATTAGAACAATATAAAGAGATAATTCTATCTACGAATCAAGGTAAATACCAATGTATGGTGCACTAATAATGAATGATTGGTAATTACTTGAAGAAAAAAATGAAGTAAAAATACCTTACAAGAAGGTGTAAATCCTTAGTAAAAGATTATCTTATGAAATGAATAGAATGAAGGAGATAATGATTAGAAAGATAGTTAATAGAACAACTAGATTAATTAAATCTTAGCTATTTACGGCTATTTGTTAGATCGATTAAGATTCATTAACCGTTATGATAACAATAGGTTATATTTGCATGCTAAACAATAAGTTAAATACAAGAATAACTTGCTCAATATCAAAATTAAAGTTTAGAAACCTTGCATCATTATATTACAATCGAATTGGAAACCATAATTGGCTCAACAAGATAATACATTAGAGAACTTGCCTTTCTTGTAGGTTAAACCGAACAATTCAAATCACAGTATCCTATATATATGTCATCATGACATAATTATTCACTACCACTTTACAAACATAACTAAGTACATTTATCATGTAAGATTTGATTTTTAATCACATAACCAAGTTACACAACAAGTTAATTGTTACTAACATGCTCATTCTTGGTATAGAAATATGGAAATCATAATTTAATAGTTCTTCTATTAACACATAAGAAATTCTTCAGACTTTGTGTACAAAAATTGCACTGTCTGGCCATTCTGCTAATTCGCGCTGTGGCGCCACAGTTTATACTGTGGGTCAGCGCTGCGGCGCGGAGATGGCGCTGCGACGAGTGAAATATACTACGAGGCCGCGCTGCAGCGTGGCGCCGGCGCTGCGGCGCGAGAGTAATACTGCGAAGCTGCGCTGTGGTGCCGAATTGCAGACTTCGGCAAACAGCTGCATAAATCACATGAACAAAGCCAATTTTGGCCTACAAGATACTTTCTACCAGCCTAATTAGCATGTAATTCATACAAATTATACACATGATTATACACATAATTATATAAACATATTTCAAAGACTCTTAACATGATTATACACATAAAACAACACAAACATCGAATTTAAAACATCCAATTTCACTATTTTTGATAAAAAAAAACTCACTTTTTGATGTTTTTAATGAAAATTAACACTGTGATTTTGTTTTTCAACCAAAACAGTTAATTTAAAGCACCTTATCTATGTTTACACATACTCTTTCAAATTCAATTGTCAATTTATCAATTAAACAACTAGTTAAACCTTAATTTTACCCTAAACTAAATCATATTCATATATATTTATATAAACTCATTGTAATATAGTTTTCTTCACAAATTACATACATATCATAACTTCATTGACTATACTCATATATAAACTTATGAAAATAGTTTTACAACACTAGTTTAATATATAAAGCCACATACAATCAAACAATTTATCCTTTCACAAAAATTTTATAGAGAAATAAGGAAGAGAAAATTGAAACTTTAAAAACTTAAAAGGTAGGATGATACCTTGTTTTAGAAGATGATATTTTTCTCCTTGATCAACAAGCTTTTCTCCAACTTCACTCTCAAATTCTCTAAGATTCTCTCAAGTTTTTCTCGCACTTTTCTTCTTCTCTTCTTCTTATTCATCTGAGTCTTTCTTCCAAACTCTAACTAACGTACTAACAAAAATATAACGTATATAGTATAATATATAATAATTGTATAATATAATTATATCAATTAACTGACATCAGTTTTTTTTAAAAAAACTCAAAAGCCATAAGGCTTGTTTGGCTAACTAACTAAAAATAATCCATTAATTCTTACACCTTGTTTGGTAAAACACATTTAAAATAAAGACTTAATATGCATTAAGTCTTGTTTGGCAAAACTGAATTAAACTCCTTTAAGTTATTTTAATAACTCATTTATAAAAGGTTATTTGTCACACTTTTATTTAATTAAAATTTTCAATAATCAATTAAATTAATTCTAAAAACAATTTATTAAATTACTTTAACACATAAATCAATACCACAAAATTATAATTTTGTATATAATTATAACTTTATTTAATCAACTAACACATCCTTTTAATTACCAATTCAAATTAAAATATAATAATTCATTTAATCAAAACTCTCTAACTTAATAATTAAATTAAATTAGAATATAATAATTAATTTCCTTAATTATTTATTTAACAAATAATTAACCAAATCGAATCAAATTTGAACAATTATTTATTCAACAATAAACACATCCATTCAATACTTATATAATTCAATAAATATTTAATATAACAATTTTAAAAAAAAATCTGGAATGTAATATCATTCCTTCCTTACAAGGATTCTGTCATCAGAATCACAATTCAAACAACTCATTCGTCACATTCTCCCATACTTATAAAGATTTGGTCCCCAGAATCGAAGACATAGATTAAACAAATAACTTAGGTAATTCTTCATCATTTCAGCTTCGAGTTCCCACGTAGCCTCTTCGACATTGTGGTTCCTACATATTACCTTCACAGAAGGTATCACTTTATTTTTGAGCACTTGTTCTTTTCTGTCGACTATCTGAATAGGAACCTCTTCGATAGACAAGTCTTTATCAAACTACAATGGTTCGTACTCGATCACGTGCTTATAATCGAATTTATATGGTCGTAACACCGAATTGTGAAAAACAATATGAATGTTTTGCGGTTCTAGAGGTAGAGCTAACTCGTAAGCCACCTCTCCAACTTTTCGCAGCACTTCGAAAGGGTCCAATAAACCTCGGGCATAGTTTACCCTTTTTACCAAATCAAATTTTTCCATTCCAAGGAGAAACTTTTAGGAAAATGTAATTTCTTACGTCGAATGCACGATCTTACCTGTGTTGATCAGCATATTTCTTTTGTTTGTCTTGAGAAGCTATCAATCTTGTTCTAATGAGTTTGACAACCTCAGTAGTTTGTTGTACCAGTTCTGGTCCTAACAGTTGACGTTCACCGACTTCATCCCAGCACAGTGGAGTTCTGCACCTCCTGTTGTATAATGATTCGTAAGGTGGCATGCCGATGCTTGCGTGGTAACTATTATTATAGGCAAATTCAACCAACGCTAATTGTTCATCCCACCTTCCTTTGAAATCCATGACACATGCTCGCAATATATCTTCCAATGTCTGAATCGTTCATTCACTTTGGCCATCTATTTGTGGATGATATACCGTACCCATTCGCAACTGTGTTCCCATACATTCTTGTAGTCTCTTCCAGAAGTTTGATGTGAACCTCGGATCTCTATCTGACACAATTGACACTGGAACTCCATGTCTCGTCACGATCTCTTTAACATATAACTTTCCCAGCTGATCAAGATTGAATCTAATCTTTATTGGTAAAAAGTGGGCAGATTTTGTCAATCTGTCCACTATCACCCAAATCGCATCGTATCCTTTCTGAGTAGTCGGAATACCTACCACAAAATCTATTGTGATATGTTCCCATTTCCATTTCGGTATCTCTAACTGTTGAAGTAATTCGCTTGGTCTTTGGTGCTCAGCCTTGACTCTCTAACATATCAAGCACTTTGCGACGCATTCTGTAACGTCTCTTTTCATATTTGGCCACCAAAAATGTCACCGCAAATCTTGATACATCTTCGTACTTCCCGAATGAATCGAATATCTTGAGCTATGAGCTTTTGTCAAGATGTCTTCTTTAATATCTGGTACTGCTGGAACCCAGATTCGTCCCTTGAATCTCAGCATTACAACGGTATCAACCTTGTATTTCACTTCTTTTCACTCGACCACACTTTCTCTTATTTTTCTGCATTCCTCATCCTGCAGTTGAGCGTTCTTCACTTTGTCTACCAAAGTTGGACTGACTTCCATCTGGTATAATTTTTCATCAGATTCTTTTGGAAATTTGATTTCCAACTCTAACCTTGACATTGTTGTAATAAGCTCCTCCTTATCAGTTAACAACATGAACTTTTATCTGCCCTTCTACTCAAGGCATCTGCAACCACATTTGTTTTGCCTGGATGATAAAAGATCTCACAATTGTAATCCTTTATCAATTCTATCCATCTCTTTTGACGCATGTTCAGGTCTTTCTGAGTGAAAATGTACTTCAGAATCTTATGGTCTGTTTAGATCTCACATTTCTCTCCATAGAGATAGTGTCTCCATATTTTAAAAGCAAACACAATCGCCGCCAACTCTAAATCATGAGTCGGATATCCTTTTTCATAGTCTTTCAATTGCCTTGATGCATACGCGATGACTTTTCCGTTCTTCATAAGGACACATCCTAATCCTTTGTGTGAAGCATCACTATACACCACAAAATTTCCTGTATTATTTGGTAATGACTGTAAGACCCAGAATTTTATAAAATAAAAGTATTCAATTTTTCTTATAATTACAATTCAGTAATGGTTAAATTGATAAAAAGTTAAAGTTAAGGGTGATATATGAATTTTTTTCAAAAATACGCAAGTGGTTTTAAAATATTCATTATTGTCGGAGAATATTCGTTTGGTAGTGGAATATTCTTTCTGTTGGGGAATATTCGTACGACGGCGCAGCCATTTGTGGGTCCCATAACAGAATAACTATCGGATGAATAAAAAGACAAATTAAAGTTTTTATAAATAACGGCGCAGTGGTTACCGTTAACACTGTTGGAATACCCGTTGGGTAAAGTAAAGTAATACGCGTTGTTGCACAGTAGCACACGGTATTGCACAGTATTTTTGAATTATTTATTCTTACGTAAGAAGGCACTACTCAATAATTGTTACAGTAATTAATGTTCAGTATTTTATTGATTCAATAATTGCTGCGTTGATATTTTATATTACTGTTGTTTTAATAATTGTCACTACACAGTATTTTTCATTATCAGATCAATAATTCATATTATCTGAATAATATTATTAGATAGCATTATTGGCAATGTCTAGAAAGTTCTGTCTAATGAGAGGTTTGGTCACCAAATTACGTGCCAGTAAGGAAAAATTCCTATTGGAAAGCCCCCTTTTTTCTGGGAACTGCCTGGTTGCTATTATTGTGATTCTGTAATATTATTTGTGAATAATTAATTATTGATTTATATGATGAGAAAAATATTCATTTTATGTGGATATAGATGGAGAAAATTTTTTAAAGTGACAATTGTTGAAAATCGATATTTTGCATTTTCTGATAAAATAATATTTTATTATATTATTATAATATAATAATGATGATATTTTTACAATGAATGTGGGATACATGAGTATATGAGGAGGAGGAGTATTTTTGTTGCAAAAGTTGTTTAAAACATGTTAAACATGTCTGTGGGCCCATTTCTTGACTGAAATTTGATTATAGCCTGTAAAATCGTCCGTATGTGGATTTCTATCAATTTTTGTTTGGAATTTAGAAAACTTTTCTTCTGCAAAGTTGTAGAGAATTGAATATCCTATAAAAAGTCGCGAGATTAGAATTTTCTGATAAATGGGCTATTTATTATGAATTATTGAAGTTCCAAAGTTCCGAAATAATTAATTTTTGAAGTTTTAATTATTTTTAATAAGAAAAACGTTTTTACATTTTTGGGACTCATTTAACATGTGTTAGGATGGCTGATTTCAGATGCTAGGTGTGCGTAGGAAATTTATATAAATATATTATTAATTTATTAAATTTTCTGCTTTGGTATTCTAAGCATTTTCCTATAAATAGGGTGCTTAGGTTAGAATTGAAAATTACACCAGAAACTGAAGTTTTCTCTCTATTTCTCTCTCTATTATATCGAGCGTATTTTGTGAGTATTTTAGTACTTCTAGTATTGCTATACGGTGCAAATTCTTTCACCACTATATCCAGTATTCCAGTCAAAAGTACTATTCTTTCTGAGGTAAGGGAGGTTATTTTCTTCTAAAATGATATTATTTCTTCAATATCATTATGTCAGAATGTTGGTTGGAAATTTTTATCAAATTTGGAACTTTTTCATGTCGGGGTTACTATTTATGAGTTACGATTCATGAGTTACTATTCACGAATTACTATTCACGAGTTACTATTCATGAGTTACTATTTACGAGTTACTATTCACGGGTACTATTCACGAAACGTGATGATATTTTTTTGTGAAATTTCTATCTTTTGGTGTCAGAGTTACTATTCACGTATACGACACTATTCACGAATACGGCACTATTCGCCGAGAAATGAAATTTCTTCTTTTGTCCAAAATATCTATTCTGGATACTAGCTTTGATTGTATCCATGTTTTGACCATTCTTTAATTTTACCCCACTATGGTTATTTATGAAGTATTTTTGAATGGGAATTGTTTAAAGTACGAATCCTTAATATTTTTTCTTTTGCTTCACTGGATTCGTTCTCTTTAAAAAAAATTCATCATCCTCAGTCCTAAATGATGATATAACTGAATATCTTTGGCTTGTAGTGCAAAGATGAATGATTTCTGATGAATATCTTTGGCCCGTAGTGCAAAGATGAACAGGTGTTTAGATGAACATGACCAACTGATGAATATCTTTGGCATGTAGTGCAAAGATTACTTGTTGATGAATATATTTGGCCTGTAGTGCAAAAATGACTTGTTGATGTATATCTTTGGCCGTAGTGCAAAGAAGAATTTATTAGTAGGATTATGAACATGAACTGTAATTTGGTATAACCATAATCTTTGATGTTTCAGGTGATGAAAATTATTTTTGTCCTGAATGAGGAAAGGAATTTAGAACTACAATTATGATTATGAGTTATATACATGATTGTGGATATTAATTGTTGATTGATGTTACAGGGTTAAAACATTGTTGGTGGATTTTTAACATGGAGAAGATAATAGACTTTATAGTCTATTTGACTCTTCTAATGGATTGCTCGTTCCGCTGCAACTATGGTTGAAATTTTTTTTATCATCTTCCATATGTTCTAAATATCTGATTTATTATTGATGAAGGCTATTGATAATTTAATTATCTTTAGTCATGATATTCTTTACTGAGCTAGTTGTGCTCACCCTTTTGCTTCACAATTCCTTTCAGGTAATAAAAGTGCAGCTGGGTCGAGCGGGGGATAACAAGGGAATAGAACGGTGGTCTATAGATGTTGAGGGTGAGGTGAATTTAACTTGGAAGGGTGTTTTGCCACTATCATACAAGATGTCTAATGACATACAACCTCGTGTCATCATAAGACAGGGTTGTGCTCATCCACTTGCTGAGTATATCTACCAGCACTACCTATATGATCTTGGAGTCTATTTGAAATCTAACTCTCAATTAGAGACAGTGGAGATAATGATATGTCAAGAGAAGACTCACCATTGGGAAGAATATGATAGCAATCTTCTCATTTTTCTTTGGGGTCTATTGGGTCAACCAAAGATAATTCTGTGGCCATATGATATCTATCATAACCTAGAAGCATGGCCTCCCATGTACGAAGGTTTCCTTGGGCACTTCCCAAAGATTCTAATTTCTAAAACAGTTTTCGACTATACCTTTATTTAAGGTGTCATTATGAGGTGCTGTCCACGGTTGGGACATGAGTCATAATTGATATATATTTGTATCCAAACTCACAGCATATGCGTTGTTGTATTTTGCACGACAATTGTTGTAATAAAGTTATAGTTGTTTTCTGTACCATATATTTGGCGACTCAGAATGGGTTGGATGGAATGTACCTATTTTGGGGTCATTACAATGACAACACAGGAGCCATACTTAACTTCTTTTTCAATTCCTGGAAACTTCCTTCACACTTCTCCGTCTAAACAAATTTTACAGATTTCCTCGTCAAATTTGTCAACGGAGTGGCAATCTTGGAGAAAACCTGGATAAACCGTCTGTAATACCCTGCCAATCCCAAGAAACTTCTTACTTCTGATGGAGTTCTTGGTTGTTCCCAATTTATCACAGCTTCGACCTTTGATGGATCCACTAAAATTCCATCCTTGTCAATTACGTGCCCAAGAAATTATACACGTTCTAACCAGAATTCACATTTAGAGAATTTTACGTACAACTTTTCCTTTTATAGCGTCTCCAGTGTTAGACGTAAGTGTTTCACATGTTCTTCTTGAGTCCTAGAGTACACCAGGATATCATCGATAAACACCACCACAAACTTGTCTAAAAATGGTTTAAACACCATGTTCATCAAATCCATGAACGCTGTAGGGGCGTTTGTCAAACCAAAAGACATCACCAAAAATTCGTAATGTCCATACCGAGTTCGGAATGCCGTCTTCGGTACATCCCCCTTCTTTACTTTCAGTTGATGATACCCACTTCTCAAATCTATTTTTGAGAAATATCTATCACCTTTCAACTGGTCAAACAAATCATCTATTCTCGGTAATGGGTATTTGTTCTTAATAGTGACTTTGTTTAACTCCCTATAATCGATGTAAACACGCATTGACCCATCCTTCTTCTTTACGAATAACACCGGTGCTCCCCCACGGTGACACACTCGGTTGAATGTATTTCTTGTCCAACAGCTCCTGCAGTTGTACCATCAGTTCCTTCATATCTACCGGAGCCATTATGTACAGGGCTTTTGATATCGGAGTGGTTCCTGGCGCTAAGTCGATCACGAACTCGATTTCTCTGTCAGGCGGAAGTCCTGGCAAATCCTCTGGAAACACATCCATAAATTCCCTAACCATTGATATTTCTTCGAGTTTCACAACTTCTTCTGAGTATCGACTATGTAAGCTAAATAACCCACACAGCCTTGACTCAACAACATCTTGTCCTGCATAATCGTCAGACATCTCATTTGTTTAGGTGATTTGCTACCATTAAAAACTATCTTTGACGGAGTCATAAGGTTTACACATTTCTTTTGGCAGTCAATTATCGCTCCATAATCGAAAAACCAATCCATTCCCCAAATAACATCAAACTCTCCAAGCCTAATCGAAATTAAATCTACCATCAAAATATTTCCCTTAATATTCATCCTAAAGTTCTTGTATACGAACCTAACAGGAATTACATCTTTATTCGTAATTTCTATGTTTAAAGGGAAATTCAATTCTTCACTAGGCAATCCTAATCTCATAGCAAATTCATCAGATATAAATGAGCACGTAGCACCCGAATCAAATAATACATAAGCATCAATATCATTGATTGGGATAATACCTGACACCACATCCTTTGATTGCACAGCATCTTACACAGTTATGTTAAAGGTTGTGGCTGTGGGTTTGTTCGATGCCTTTGGTTCAGTAATAGCCCATGTACCTCCACTGCTACCTCCCTTGCTTATCGTTGTCACTCCAGCTTTCTTCTTAGGGCACTCACGAGCAAAGTGATCCTTGGACCCGCAAGTGAAGCAAACGTTCTTCTTGGGTTGATTGCAATTTGGGGCGATGTGACCCTCCTGGCCACAGTTAAAGTATACTCATTTCCCCATCAAGCATACACCCTTGTGAAACTTCCTGCATGTAGCACATGCTTCAAACTTCTTATTCTGTTGGTTACCTTGCTAATTTCCAGCACCCATATTTCCATTCCACTTTCTTTTTAGATTATTGTTACCATTTCCACTACCACCAACTCCATTCTTAACCTCCACTTCATTCTTCTTCTTTTTCTGTTCTTGATTGAACTTGGTTACAGCCTCACCTCCACCTTCAGTGAGAATTGCCTTTTCCATTACGGCTGCAAATGTCTTCAACTGGAACAAAGAAACCCTACTATACAACCAGGGCTTCAGTCCCTGTTCAAATCTCTTTGCCTTACATTCATCTGTGCTGACTTGGTATGGCGCAAACCTCGTCAACCCGTTAAATTTTGCGGCATACTCCGACACTGTCATCGTTCCCTTCTTCAGTTATAAAAATTGCATTTCTAGCTGACTCTTCAAGCTCTCTGGGAAATTGGTCTCAAAGAACATCTGATTGAACCTATCCCAAGCCATAACCACTGGTCCTCCTCGAGTTTTATTGGCCTGCCACCAATAACTAGCCTCTGCTTTCAACATGAATGTTGCAAAAGTAGTTTTCTGATCTTCCCCTACTCCCGCAACATCGAACACTTTCTCTATCCCCATGAACCAGGTCTATGCCTTAATCGGGTTCACGGACCCACGGAATTCTGGTGTTCCAACTGCCTTAAAGTCCTTAAATGTTGTATCTTGATTTTGTGGTTCATTCTGCTGTTGATTTTGCAGTCCATCTATTAGTAACGTCACCAGTTGCTGAACGGGGTTAGCTTCAGCATTATCGTTGTTGGTTCCTTCAGTGGTTCTCTATCGGGGTGGTGGACGTCTTGGAGGCATTTTCTGTTAAAAATACACTCATTAGATTATTACTCAACTCTTTCAAGTAATTTCTACTTAACTTGCCCCCAAAATAATCATCACATAACACTTTGGATAAAAGAAGATAATAACTTTCCCCCGCAGCATCACTACTATTTACATTATTTTCCTGAACTACTAAAGTTTCAGGACATCATCATCATATCGCATAAGTTACATAACATTTGGGATTTACATAATATTTATCATAACATAAATCATAAATCAAGTACACTCCCTACGATGTCCTATTAAGATACTGTAAAGCCTTATGACGCTCTTCATCCATAATTCAGAACATAGTTCGACGATTTAGTATGTACAATGGCAGCGTCTCAAACTAAATCGGATAACCCATGACCCGATCCTGATCTCGATTAATCGCTGTGTTGAACACGTTATTCACTTCCTACATTTTCATTCTCTTTGGTTGTGTGTTTCCCTCTACTATTTCGGCTCGTTGATCAGCTTCCTCGTACGCATCTTTGGCTTTTGCCCTCTTAGTAGATTTCTCTTTCAACTTGTTCTTCAACTCTGCAATCTTTGCTCTCATTCGCTCGTTCTCTCCTTCAGTATGAATCAGCTTATCTTCAACATTGTTCAGACGTTCTTCTCGGTCCTGAATTTCATCGTCCTTCTGTGCCATCAAGGTCTGTTGCTCAGCTACTATCTCTTGTGATTCCTCGACAGTATCTTGAAGTTCCACGTTGCGATCATGTACCTCATCGCATATACGGCCAGCTATCGAGTTAAGTGAAATCCTTTTCTCCTCGTCCTCTTCATCCGACTGTGGCAGTTCCACGGGATCCTCCTCGTCCGTCTCTATCTTATCATCCTCATCAGGTACTCTCTCCTGCTCAACTACTGTAACCAATGGAACTGTTTCCCATGGCAGTAATTGTTCCCAAACTATCTGATTATCTCGAGGCTCCTCTTCCCTAGCCTGACTGGATCCTCCTATATTAGCCATCCTGTCAACCAAAGTTTAAGTTTTAATTACTAATCATTACTACTCGACACTCGCGAGCACATAAGTTACAATCACATAAGCACATAAGTATTTCAGTAGTTAAAGTACAAGTCCACACCAAAGTGAGTTTGGTTTGGATACATTTAAAGGTAATTTGGAATTCACGAACATCAACTAAGGATTAGTTGAATAAAACTAATAACATCATATCAATAGAATAATCGTAACTGAATCAACATGGTAAATTAAAATCATGCTTTAGGAATAATCTAATAGCATACATATTGAATAACTATAACACACCTTGCTTGAACAATATTAAGCCAAGGTTATTTAGAGTTGAATACAAAGCATGCATAGAAATTTAACGATAAAACTGTAAAACATTAGTATATATAAATTTGTATGCTAAACAATAAGTTAAATACAAGAATAACTTGCTCAATAGCAAAATTAAAGTTTAGAAACCTTGCATCATTATATTGTAATCGAATTAGAAACAATAATTTGCTCAACAAGATAATAGATTAGAGAACTTGCCTTGCTCGTAGGTTAAATCGAACAATTCAAATCACAATATCCTATATACATATGTCATCATGACATAGTTAGTCTTCATACTTTGTGTACAAAAATTGCACTGTTTGACCATTCTACTAACTCGCGCTGCGGTGCCACAGTTTATACTATGGGTCGGAGCTGCGGCGCGAAAATGGCTCATCAGCATGCGAAATATACTACGAGGCCGCGCTGCGGCGAGGCGCCGGCACTGCGGTGCTAGAGTAATACTGCGAAGCAGCGCTGCGGCGCCGAATTGCAGACTTCGGTAAATAGCTACGGAAATCACATGAACAAAGCCAATTTTGGCCTACAAGCTACTTTCTAACAGCCTAATTAGCATGTAATTCATACAGAGACTTTACTGTAGATGCTTGAAATTTTCTGCACTTTTATTACTAACATTGCAGGAGGGTAGATTTGTCTTTTGGAGATAACCTTGAAAGACAGCTTACATCCATTCCGGATACTACCCGAAGTTCAGTTTCGACCCGAAACACAAACCGGGAACATCATCTCAAACCCGGAACACACACCGGGAATGTCATTTCCAATCTCGGAGATAACCCCAAGATATACAGATCAAAAGACCAGAAACAACACCGGAGAAGACAGTTCTGTCTCACTGATAACACCGTGACGCTCAGTTCCAGTCCCAGAGAAACACCGGGAGTAGCAACCCCATCCTTGGTGATAGCCCCAAGAGATGCCATTGCAGTTCTGGTGATAACCCCGGAAATGCTTGTTTCAAACATATGTAATCAGCTTCAACCACAGACATCCTGTCGAGGCACACACACCTCAATCCCGGAGTTGACAACGGGTAGACAGGAACATCCACAGATGACAATGAGACATAAAAACAAGCAGCAGTCCAATCTCAAATGTAACCCAAAGCAACGTCTGCTTTCCGCTTACACCAGCGATAACCCCGGTGAGGAGTCACAACGTCATCTTACCATCTCAACAAGATGATATCGCGGCATACCAACAAGTAGTCCAATCTCAGCTGTAACCCTGAGCAACGTCTACTTTCAACTCAAACCGACAGCGAGGAGTCAAACGTCATCTTGTTCCTTCGACAATGGCACGTCGTCTCAACACTTCATACATACATACATCCAACAATGTCCCACAAAGAGCTGAGGATTGACAATCCCGAGTGACTATTACTCATGGCAGTACTTTGGATAGAATTTGAAGCTTAAAGACCATGGGAATAGACCCATCTTCCTGACTTCGTACAACATCTAATCCATGTCATTGCATAACTCTCGACACAAGCGGTATGACGAAGGTCAGATATACCTTGTTCGGATGCTCGAATTGAAGTTCTATAAGTTCGAGCGAACATTACAGTGCATGAGTGCACATACTACGAGATAATGGCACCCACGAGGCTCGTATGCCCCACAACCAGCCGCAGTTACAACTGCAGCTGCCGCAGGTGTACCTGCGGCCATCCGTCTATATATACAAGCATTGGGGTCAGCCATTTAAGAAGGAGAGGAAGGGAAAAAGGCGAGGAAGCCCTGTCCATTTTACTTTGTATACACATCTTTTGAGTGTTTCCTCACTTTTAAACACTAGTTAGCTCATATATAGCTATCTTTTATCCGGCTGGAACTGAGTGTTTATCCATTTAAAGTCATAGAAGTCTACTTTGGCAGTCCACTGTAAGCCTTCTTATATTCTATAAAACCTTCCTCTCATATTAGTACACACTGTTGTACACGTTGAGAGTCGTGTGAGTGTGTTTGCCAGGACTTCGGTCTGTGGTTTTTATTTCTGTCTTTATATATATACTTATATATATATATATATATATATATATATATATGTATATATTTCATATATGGACTAACATTATCGAGTTATGCCTCGATTGAGCCTAGACTTCTGTCTGGAGCGTTTAATTGCTTTTATATATATATATATATATATATATATATATATATATATATATATATATATATATATATATACGGTCCGGATCAAGTGCATACCCCTTATCTTACTCACCCGTGCTCACCCCCCTTTAGGCGACGGTTTCGGTTATACAACCGTCGTCTATACTTTTAGCGACGCTATATGTTGTCCGTCGTTAAAAGTATAGACGACAGTTGTATGACCGAAACCGTCGCCTAAAGGGGGGTAAGCACGGGTGAGTAAGATAAGGGGTATGCACTTGATCCTTGCTATATATATATATATATATATATATATATATATATATATATATATATATATATATATATATATATATATATATATATATATATAAACTATGGTCAGACTCTGTCTGATGAGCTTGGATTTTATATCCGGTGCGTTTAATTGCTTATATATATATATATATATATATATATATATATATATATATATATATATATATATAATTGTTGTCGGACATATCCGATGAGCCAGTAAGGGACATTCAAAAATCCCGACGTCGATAGGTGGCGACTCTGCTGGGGACTCCAGTAAGAGGGCTTAAGCTGCAATTACAAGCTTTTAAAAATTTTTATGTGCTTCTGTGTGAATGTTGCACTTACATTTCTGATGAATGTGTATAAATGCATTTTAATTACTGCACTGCTAAATATCTATCTGTGATATTAGTGTTTCGCACATGTCATCATTTTACATAAACGGTGAGACACGTTGTATGTGAATGTATGTTGTGTGGTCCCTCCACCAGGAGGCTATCCTGTCGGTGTTTGATTACTGGACTTGTGGGAAGAATGATTCCCAGGGGCTCAGGAAAGGCACCACTCAGATTCGCTCCAGTTGAACGACCGGATAAACTTGCCGTCAAGTAGATTGCGATGATCTGGGAACCTTCATGACGAAAAGCCACGAGAGTAACCCTAAGATAGGTCAACCTCTGATAAACCAAATGTGGAGGGAAGTCTCTTCATACTTTCCATTTTAAATTACCTGTAAAAACATTTACTTGTAATTTTATTCCATGTTCATTCATATATAATGAAAAATATAAAGAATATATGTGCATGCATGATATGTTATCAATTAACAACCGGTTTTGCAGGACAAAATTCCTAAACGGACATGTTATGATAACATTTATATTACCCTATGACTAAACTACGTAAGTCTTTTGTAGGGAAGCAGTTGGGCATGTTACCCGTTCAAAGTCCAAAAAGGCCACAGGCCTACAGCCAATCATGTCTTCTTCTGATCAGTCTAATGCTGTTTCCCGAGAAGAATTTAACGGATTGAGTAAACAAATCACAAACTTGGCTGTCCTACTAAAAGAATTACACCAGTCTACTCAAGGTACGAAGATACCTACACATACAGAATCCTCTACACAAGGAGGAGATCAAGGTCTGGAAAAAACAATTCTAGGACATCAGTTGGATACAACCAACAAACACCCTAAAAACACCCATTTCAAAGGAGATCCAAACACCAGTGATATCAGGAAGAAGGTCCTCCGAATGGAGGAAACTATCCGTGTTCTCAAAGGGATTGGAACACATGGCAGTGTTTCATATACAGACCTTTGCATATTTCCTGGTGTTCAATATCCAGAGAAATTCAAGACCCCTAATTTTATGAAATATGACGGATTAGAGGATCCTTATACACATTTAAAGGTGTTCATCAGAGAACATGGGTCTTACGCAGAAAATGAAAAGCTCCAAATGCAGCTGTTTCAAAAAAGTCTGACTGGAGAAGCCCGTTCATGGTATACCAGATTAGACAACTCTAAGATCCATAGCTGGGAAGAGCTGGCTCAGGCCTTCCTTACTCAAAACAGTTTTCAATCTCAGATGGCTCCTGACCGGTACCAAATCACCAAGGTTAAGAAACAGTCTAATGAGTCATTTAGAGAGTATGCTCAAAGGTGGAGGCGCCTTGCTGCTTAAGTTATTCCTTACCTGACAGAATCAAAAATGGTCATGACCTTCATAGATGTACAGGAAGCTCCTTTCTATGAAAGAGTTCTAGCTGGTATTGGAAAACCATTTTCTGAAATGATCAAACACGGTGATATGGCTGAGATGGGATTGAAGTCCGGTAAAATTCAAGACCTAGCCGCTCTTAAAGCTGTTGCTGAGCACATCCAGTCTGGATCTTATGGAAACAACCCCCCGGAGGGTTCATAAAAAAAGAGAGGAGGATGTTTCCTTGATACTAGAAGGATAAAAAGACAATCAAAACATGCCTATGCAGAGGAGAAACTATTCCCCTTTTCCAGCACAATCTTCAAACCCTCCATTGCCTAAAAGTGGAGAAGTAAAGCGACCTCGAACGTTCACACCCTTAGGGGACTCGCTCGAGAATATTCTTGCTCTTATACCTGCTCAGAAGAAAATTACACATCTTCTTCCACCAGCTAACCCTAATGGGAGGGGTTTTAATGCTACTCGAAAGTATGTTTAACATGTCGGGGCACCTGGACATGATACTCAAGATTGTTGGGCCTTGAAACATAAGATTTATAGACAACGGTGAGATCGTGGTCACTAAACTAGATCAACCTCATGTGCAAGACAACCCTCTTCCTCAACACAAAGAAGAAGAGGTCAACATAATCAGTTGGAGTACTGTACAAGGTTCCAATTCTAATGGCGAATCATCCCAACCCATCAAAGACGGTGTTGACAAATGGGATTATGCAAAGTTCCAGTTTACCATGGAACAAAGATGAAAGCTCTTTCCAAACAAACTGAATAATTGGCAGAACTGGTGAACCACCATCATCAAGTCACACGCCAATTAATCAGGAAAGAGCATGCATATCTTCTTTTTTTTGTTATGAATGCCTCCTCGCCACCTTCAGAAAGCGAATCCATAAGGTTATGAAGCGAGCAAATGCTAAAGCCCGTCGGGATTTTTCCAATCAGAGGGAATTCACCTATTTGGGCCAATCTATGGAGGAGATACTACAGATGTTGATCAACGAATGAAGAATTACCTTCCTTCTCCCTCCCGTCAATCCCCACTCAGGGTGGTTCAATCCTGATGAAATGTGTCAATTTCATTCACATTCTCGTGGTCATAGCACAGAAGAATGATGGGCACTCCGCCATCTTATTCAAAATCTTATTGATAGCGGTGTCCTGCAAATAGCATATGATTACACTATACAACTCAAGGGTGGGAATGCATATCCTACCAAATGGAAGGGATCAGTAGTAGTTATATTCGAAGTGGATGATGAGACTGTCAAAGTATTTCCCATACAACCAATTCAACTCCAAGGAGCTGACAATCCTTTGAAAGTGGACGCACCAGAGCCAATTATTTTATCTTTCATACCAAAATATCCTGTTGTCAACTTACACAATGTTCCATGGAATTATGGAAATGCTGAAGGATCCATGTCTCATACTACTGCTACAGTGTAGAAGGAAAATCCACCATACCTTCCTTAATAGGTTGTCAAACCTACTTGCAAAGCAAAGGTGAAGTTGCCCGTGGAGAAGATTGAAAAATTCCTCTGCACTATGGGCCACAATGAAGCCAAAATGATTTTAAGCTTGCGAGAAGCTCCACACCATATTTCAATACTGGACTTAGTTTTCTCTTTTGGGGATCATCGGAAGATCTTGGTGAAGGTTTTAGAAGAAGCCTATTTGCCAAAATCAGTGGATGTGGAAAAATTTTAACATTTGGTTGATCACATTTTCAACAACAATGTGATATCCTTCACTGATGATGACATACCTCCCAAAGGGGCCAGTCATTGCAAGCCTTTGCAGATTGCAGTTTTATCTTCCAGGTACATGCTATCAGGAGTATTGATAGATGGAGGCTCATCTCTACATATCTGTCCATATGCCACCTTGGTAAAGATGAATATCAATCTCAAGCGGATCCAAAGCAGCCATACGGTCATCAGAGATTTTGATGGATCCCGGCGAAATTCCATTGGAAAGATTGAATTGCCAATTGAGATTGGTCCTAATACATTCAACGTATCCTTCCACATCCTCAAGATCGACTCAGGATACAACCTGCTATTGGGGAGACCATGGATACACATGGCTGGAGCTGTTTCCTCCACGCTACATCAACAACTCAAATACATTATCAACAACAGTCTAGTCACTGTTAACGCTGAGCCGGATTGTCCTGAAAAAGGAACTCTACCAATTATCAGCTTCAATTCAGAAGTTGAACCGACCAGTTTCTATACTCTGGAAGTGAGTAACACGCATTACCATTCTATTGGAGCGCCACTTCCCATACCCAAGATTTCTGCCAAAGTTATGTCGGCCACTCAAGAAATGATGTCATTGGGTCATCAACCTAGACAAGGGCTTGGTAAAGATAAGCAGGGTATTAAGCACCCTATTCAAATGTCCAGTCAAATTAGAACAGCCGGACTAGGCTATTCTGCCAGTTCCAGTTACAGGAATCCTCATAAGCACAAGCAGGTTCCTCAAGCTTCCGTCGCACGACGATTTTCTATACCTTTACCTCATGAGTTAATGAAATCTCCAGTAAAGGTTCCAGCCCATGTTGTAGCTATGTTGTTTCCAAAACCAGTGCCAATCAAAGCAAAAGAGGTGCTGATTCCTAGTCCCGAAGTGGAAGAAAAGGAATGGAAACGTAAACATGACCTTACCTTGATGATGGCAGGCATTCGCGTCATTGTTCATGATGAACATACAAATAGATACACCCCAGACGATGATTGCCCAGATGTCATGGTTATCATTCGGGAGAAGGAGGACAATGACGATCCTTCCATCACTGCAGTCCATCAGGACTTTTTCCTCGACAATTGGAGCAGCACTCCATGCATTGGTCGACGAGGGTAAAATGGGCAGAAAAACCCCTCTGCCCTGTAGATAACTTTAATTGCTTGCTTTTCTTTATAGTACTAGAAGTTATTTTATCAAGTACATGCTAACACTTTTGTATGATCGAACAGTTGCATATATTAAGTGAAAGCATATTCTGTTTCAGGACTCTAAATTTAGGTGTGCATGTCCTTGTTGATGACATGCCTTCTCTCCACAAGGGCTGTAACTTTGATGTAAAGTTGGACTCAGACTTGATGGACATCCAAGAGGACATTGAGACACCTCAAGAGATTAAGGAATGGGTCACAGACAAACCCAAACCCAATCTTAATCAAACCACTCCTTTCAATCTCGGAACCTTAGACAACCCTAAGCTAATCCAGATTGGTTCAGACCTTACCACAATTCAATGGAATGATATGGTTTCACTATTAACCCAATTCCTGGATGTGTATGCATGGTCTCATGAAGACATGGTGGGTTTGTCCACTGACATTTTTCTTCATCACCTTCCCATCAAAGAGGGATTCAAGCTAGTTAGGCAAAAGCTCAGGCGATTGAAACCTAAATGGAGTTTAAAAGTTAAAGAGGAAATTATGAAACAATTTCATGTTGGCACCATTATGGTATCTACATATTCAAAGTGGATATCCAACATTGTTCTCGTGCCTAAACCAGGGGGAAAGGTGCGAGTTTGCGTGGATTATTGGAATTTTAACAAAGCTTGCCTTAAAGAGCTATGATGGTTATTTTCCATGATTTAATGCATAAAGAGATAGAGATCTACGTGGATGACATCATTATCAAATCCCGGAAGGAGGATGGCTATTTAGACCATCTCAAAAAGCTTTTCAATAGGTTGCGTATGAACAACTTGAAGTTGAATCCCACCAAGTGCGCATTTGGTGTTAAGTCAAGCAAGTTGCTAGGTTTCCTAGTCAGACACAAAGGGATTGAACTGGATCCTACCAAAATCCAGGCCATCAAGGAAATGCCCATTCCTCAGACAGAGAAGGAAATACAGGGATTTTTGGGAAGAATTAACTTCATTAGCAGATTCATTTCTTAACTCACAGCAACCTGTGAGCCAATCTTCAAGTTGTTAAGGAAGAACTCCTCCATGAAATGGAACGATGAGTGTCAGAAAGCCTTCCTCACAATCAAAGAGAAACTGATTAACTCTCCTATTTTGGTACCTCCCAATGATGATGTTCCCTTGTTCATGTACCTGTCCATAAATGACAATGTCATGAGCTATATATTGGGGCAAAAAGACAATAGAAGCCAAGAACGAGCTATCTATTACCTCAACCAAAGATTCAGCATCAGTGAACACAAGTACACTCTGATTGAGAAAACTTGTTGTGCTTTAGCATGGGCTTCCATGAGGTTACAGCATTACCTCCTTGGTCACACAACCAATCTCATATCCCGAATGGATCCTCTCAAGTATGTGTTCTGCAAGCCCATACTGAATTATCAACTGTCCAGATGGCAGTTGATCCTGCAGCAATTTGACATCGTCTACGTGACGCAAAAGTCTGTCAAAGATCAAGGAATTATGGATCAACTGGCCTCCGCACCTGCAAGGGACTACAAACCCTTGGAAACATACTTCCCCGATGAAGGAGTAATGACAATTCAGCTACAACATCTGTACGATACATCCCGTACGTGGAGAATGTATTTTAATGGAGCAGTTAACACATAAGGCTATGGAGCTGGAGCAGTTTTAATATCCGGTACGGGGGAGCAATATCCCATCGCCGTCAAATTGCAGTTCGCCAGCACCAACAACACGGCTGAGTATGAAGGCTGTATCATGGGGATAAAACTTGCCCGTTGAATGGGCATCAGGTGGTTAACTGTCTTTGGGGATTCCGAATTGGTAATCAAGCAATCCATAGGAATCTATCAAACCAAAGAATTACATTTGCTGCCTTACCATGGGCAAGTTTACAGATGGCTTTGGAGTTTGAAGAAATCTCTTTTTTACACATTCATCGTAATATGAATGATTTTGCAGATGCATTATCAATGTTGGCCTCCTTGGTTTACTTACTGGACAAGGAAAACATGCCAAACATCACGTTTGTTCTGCAAAAAACCCCAGTTTATGGGAATTACATTCGAGAAGTATCGGATGAGCTACCTCTCATCCACAACCCTTGGTATTAGCACATCAAGGAGTATCTACGAGATGGATCTACACCCGCTGAGGCGAGCCTAAATGAGAAGAGGCTGATTCATCGACTTACTATAAAATTCTACCTGAGCGGAGATGCACTCTACAAAAGAGATGCAGGATTAGGTCTCCTCAGATGTCTAGACAAAGACCAAGCTTAGAGACTCATGGATGAGATCCATGGTGGAGTATGTGGCCCACACAAGAGCGGCCCCTTACTTGTCAAGAAAATTCTCAGAACGGGACATTATTGGCTTACACTTAAAGCTGACTGTGATGATCACGTCAAGAGGTGCTATCAATGACAGATTCATGGGAATGCTATCCACACCCCTCCAAGGGAACTCCACAATATAAGTTCACCATGCCCTTCTCAATGTGGGAAATGGACGTGATCGGGCCTATCGAGCCTAAAGCCAGTAATGGACATCGATTCGTATTCACCATGATCGACTACTTCACCAAATAGGTAGAAGCAGCATCCTTCCCCAAGGTTACTAAAGAAGTTATCATTGCTTTCATCAGAAACAATGTCATCTGTCGATATGGACAACTAGAGGTCATTGTGTCAGACAGTGCTAAGAACCTCAACAATAAAATGATGGAGGAGTTATGTAGAAAAATTCCATATCAAACATCTCAACTCCGTCATCTACCGTCCAAAGATGAATGGTGTTGTTGAAGTGGCTAATAAAAACATCAAAAAGATCATGCAAAAAATGTTCGCCAATCATAAAGGATGGCCTGACCTCTTGCCTCTGACTTTATTAGCCTACAGAACTTTCATGCGAACTTCCACTGGGGCAACCCCCTACTCATTAGTCTATGGGATGGAAGCAGTGCTCCCCATAGAGGTGGAAATAGAATCCCTCAGAGTATTGATGGATGATCAGTTGGATGAAGACCAATGGGTACAAGACAGATATCACCAATTGTCTCTGATAGACGAAAGGAGAATCGCGACAATCTTCCATGGTCAGTTATATCAGCAAAAGATCGCACGGTCCTATAACAGAAAAGTCCGACTACAGCAATTCAAATAATATGACTTGGTTTTGAAGAAGATCATTGAAAGCAAGATCAATCTAAAGGAAAATTCGCTCCTAACTGGGAAGGCCCATTTGTTGTCAATGAAGTATTGACAGGAGGTGCTCTCAGATTACAGGAAATGGATGGAAATCAATTTCCACAACATATCAACTTGGACACCGTGAAACGGTACGATGTCTGAAGTTACCATCAAACAAACATCCTGGTTTTGATCATCAAATCACCAGTCATTCCGGTTTTGAACCCATTTCTTTTTTAATACTCTTCTGCCCCTCAGGGAAACATACACTTCAAGCCAATAGCCTGGTTTTGCTTATTTCAAACCTTTCATACAATCTCGGTTATCCTGAGGACAGGATTTAACCTTTCACAATTTCGGTTATCCTGAAGACGGGATAGAACCTTTCACACCTGCAGTTTATCCTGAAGACGGGAGTAAACTTTTCTACGCCTACAGTTTGTCCTGAGGACGGGATTAAACATTTTACACACTTGCAGTTTGTCCCCATTATGGGATCAAAATTTCTTCTCCCCGTAGTATAGCCTGCACATTGGATTTACACTTCTCTTCGCCTTCAATTCGTCCTGAGGGGAGAACTACAGTCGACATGATCTCCTCTTCAACAGGAGTAAGTAGGAAACCATATTCTATATGGCCCGGTTGCAATAAAGTAAAACAACAAAAACATTTCTACCCTTTCTCTACAAAACAACAAAAAAAACCAAAATACTTCTAGACCCATCTGCCTTCCGCACTCAGCGTTGAACCTCCTACACTAGGTTCCAACTACGCAGACTTGATCTCCTCTTCAATAGGAGTACATAGGCAGCCATTCATGGTGCAGTCTAACCCCTACCAGAATAACATACTTGTCACACGGTACTGGGATTAATCTTCAATTTGGCCCCATTTCATCGGTTTCAGATCAAAGGGATGGAATTATCCAACCTCTTCTCATAAATAGAAGATTCGGTGACCATCTAAGCTGCGATCGTGCCTCAAAGAGCAATACCAACCCATAAGAGATGGAATTAACTAGGCTTCTCACAAATAGAAGTATTAGCGACCATCTGTGGTGCGGTCAATCTCAGAGAGGAAGAAACCATCCTCCTCTCCACATTCCATACAGATACCAGTCCCAAGACACCAAAGATGGTAGGGATATACATAAATTAATGATCCGTTCTGAGAGATCTTGTGACGTCTCAATGTCCATCTATCAAGGATAAGTTCAGAATACATCAAGATCACAAGGCCCTGGAGAAATAGTCAAATATCAAGAAAGTATCAAGGCATAACTAAAAGGGAAGTGAATCAAAATATATTTCCCTGCCATATATAATACTGTTTGATATATACATCTGCGTTGTGCATGACAAAATGGTTAAGCTAGTCTGTTCTGGAAAATACAAAGCTATCTATAGTTCTGTGTGTATACGGACTATCAGATCTAACATAGCATCCCTCTATGACGATGGAAGAAGTACTGCAAGCTCTTGCCCAAGGGTATCTACACGAGCTAGCAGATCATAGGCTAACTGCATGGTGGCATAATGCTCATCAATGTAAGCACTCATGTCGGCAATACTGGTAGTCATCTGGGATCTCACTAAAGTGTTGTCTACAATGGTCACATCCCTAGCAGATAAGGCGGCATCCCGCTCCACTATCAATACATCCCTGGTTGATCTAGCCTCATCCCTCTCTAACAGAGCAGTGTCTCTCTCATCAAGAGTTGTCAACATCGCGGCCCTAGCCTGATCTCTCTCATAGGTCATTAGATGTAAGCTTTTCTCCAACTGTTGTGCCGAATACTGAGTAACAGGAGCACTTGGGGTGGGAGAATCCATCATAAATGCTAGCAGCCCAGCAGTCAAATCATCGATGGGAATAACAGCCTCCTCTATAGGCTCCTCATCGTCAGAATCAATCCCCTGTACTGTGGATATTACCGCAGCCGATGCATTCTCTGTCTCCATCCATGTGAAATACTCTACAGAGAACCTGGATGACTGTAGAAAACTCAGCCAGCTCTCGCTGATCCCAACAGGCATACAACCTGGATCTGTCCTCAGCTAATAAACGGTGTGACCCGAAGCGCTGACTCACTGCCCCATCATATGGATGAAAATCCTGGAACTGATCAAATTAACACATCACGGTCAGTGGGTGGTAAGTAATCCTGCCCCTCAATCCAGCCAGAGGGAGATAATCCATGAAGCTGTAGGGTGAACTAAGCTCTGAACACGGTAATATGGCAAACGGATTCCTAATCCCTGTCAAGAAAGCTGACCACGATGCAGCATCTGTGCACTCTGCAGGCTGAAAGAAGTATGACATGGCTATCTCCTGGGTGAAACAAAACCCCTGTCATCTAAATGTGCCAATCAGTCTCAAGTGTGACATAAACCACACATACAGTATAACCGAGCTACCTGTAAACACTCCTGCCGGATAAGTGCAGCAGTATGTCGCTGACCTCAGTGTGTCTGCGATAATCATTGGTACATTGGTATGACCCTCCCTGAGAGCTCTCACTGCCATAATGACGCCGATATCCAGCTCATCCATGTACCGCGGCATGAAGACGTATGACAATACGCATAGAAGTAGTACATCTACTCTGGCTAAACGCCAATGGTCCTCCGGTGTGGTGAAATTCCCAGAATGCCATGCATAGCTGTCCTCAGAGCCAAACCTGTCAAACAGGAAACGCTAGGATATCATATGGCCGGATGTAATCTCGTCCTAGACCACTCTACGTCTCAATCTAGTGAGGGTCATGCACTGTCTGCTCATGTCTCTAATAGCCATATGCACGCAAGGTCTGTCTAGTGGCAACATCGTCAATCGTACATACTCCTCCAAAGTAAGAGTCAACTCCTGGGTTCCAAATCAGAAAACCTGTCTCTCCGATACCCAGTGCTCTAGCATGCCCTCTACAAATCCTGTGGGAACCTGAAACATCAACAGGGTCATAGTATATTGCAGTAAATCATCTACGATCACCATGTCTGATGGTGATATACTATTATACCATGAGCGCATACCAGCTACCACCACAAATGGTGGGGTATGATCAATATAGCTAATTGTCGAAGAAGACATCTGTACGGGCCATGTCATAAGACCATTCAGGGGTCAATGCTGAATATCTCTGGACATACATATGCATAACATAATAACATACATGATACAATAGATGGCAATATGATATAGGGAATGGAAAATTGTACATACATTCCTAAGTATATCATCATCTAATACATCTCTGTACAGCTAAAATATAGGGAAATGGAGCGAAGCTACCCAACATACAACAGAGGCCTATCAAAAGAGATAGCGAGAAATACATCAGAAAAAGTCAAGAGTGTCAATGTCTACATCATCGATCCTATCCACCTAATGTAACTCCTCCTGAGTCACTAGATCTTATCTACAGGGATGTCAGGCCGATACAAAGGAGGATCTGCACCGGCAAAACCATATGGGTCACCTGACAGACCAGCGCTAGAGCTGGAAGGATCAAAAGTATCTACCTCTGCAGGATCTCCGCCCAAATGCCGAATGAAAAGATGTGACCGGTCCAACTACCGAGTCAATCTGTTAATCTGTCAATCTATGTCATATGAGTCGGATCTCTGACACTGGCTAGCCAATCTGTCATCGTCACGGATCCTGGAACCATATCCCCCATAAACTGTGTGGCACGGGTCTGAGCTCCAATCGTACGACGGATCCACCAATACTGGAACATCTCCTGAGAACAGGGGCCCTCTGACAATGTAAAACCATCAATCCCCATCAATGGGATGTCAATGATGGGTGACTACGAAATAGGCCAATAATGCCTGGCAGGAGGCAAGATCGGTATACGAATCTCTCCTATAGTGCTCCTAATAGCACGCTCTCTTAAATAGAGCTCCCATCATTCATCTATAAAGAGAGGAATCCTGCGGATGGAAATGACATACTCTACTTCATTTGGGTACCCATCCTCAAAACCAACTCCTAAATGCTCTCTAGAGTAGGGAATCCATGTAATGACATCGGCTGTCAATAACTCCAACTGTAGGCGACAATGAGTGAAACCCTCAGCAATAGGGACCTCAACCAGTATAGAATGATGCCATCTCCGTCCTCAGTGGATAGGTATCAAAACCAAATGCGCTCATAGGACGCAAACAAGGAAGCCTTTCATAGGCCTAAAACTGCCAACACAAAGGCAAACATCTGCTGTCAGTCAACACTCTTAACCAATACATGGGAAAAGACAAGAGAAACACTCACAAGAAGAAATGGGTAAGAATCCTAACCACGCCTCAGTCAAGCCCTGCGATCGCATGCGCATTCCCCTGAGGAAGTAGGCAAAGGTGTAGAAACCCCAATCATACTCTCCTATACGGTCCACGTGTCGAGTGGCATTGATCAAAGCGAAGGACACTATAGAAGAGTTATCTGCTATGAAGCAGCCCCTAATGATCATCAGGAACAATCGCCGAAGAATGTGATCCCGGACTCTCACATCATCGGGTATGGGCTCACTCAACAGCCCGCTCATAGCATCTACGCTCAAAGGACCTGTACGAACAGTCCTACCTATGAGCGCCTCCCTGTCGGAACTCCCAACAAGGATCTTATGGCAGTAGGGGTGATATCCACCGTGCAAGGCACCTGCTCCCCTCCAAACTCCATACCTGTGATAAACCGCCAATCCATCGGCAGTCATCATCACCTCGCAGTCCAGCAAATAGAGTGACTGAGTCTGGTGAAACCACCGCTCAGACAATGCCCTGAGGTGACCCCAGGGACAGTGACGGGGTAGAATGGAGAAGAACCTCCCGAATCCCCAGCCATGGACGATCGCTCTGTAGTCATCATACAAGGCCTGATACATAGAGTTGATGCTAAACCAGTTCCCTCAAAGCTGTGTGAAGTCGGGAACCTACATCAAATGCAGATCAACATCTGACTCATTGACTCCTCATCAATAGGAAATAAGGAAGATTAAAGATCTAACTTCATACCTCGTTTGTATATAGGTATACTGAAGGATGCCTACTCAAGTAACCCAGAAGATCTAGGTTCGCCACTTGAATACTTGGCAATTCCCTACGAGGAACACGTATAGCAGGAGCAGGAACCTCGATCAGTGTATCCTCCTCCTCGTCCTCGACATTCGGCACTTCAACCCGAATAGGACGTATCACCACCTCCGCCAAGCGATGAGGCTGTCTAACAGAACGACGTTGAGGCTCTTCAAAAGCCCTCCTCCATACACTGGAAGTGGTCCTGTGGGAAACTACTCGACTGATCTGGATCCATGATATCTGGACAACAAGTCTCCAAATCACCTCAGAAAGGGTGTGGTAATTTCTTACCTGAAGTCTTTTCAAAATGCATTCTATGATTGCATGCATGCATGCATTGCTTTAACATACATCTACAGTAGAGTTAAAAATGCATGACTACCCAATACCTACATTTTGGGAAAATTTTGCCATAGCCCCCTTTGTAAATGGGACTATCCACATGCACATAGGCATGACAAGGTGGCCATTCAGTAGCACACCTATACACATTCATATACATCCTGTATGCATCAATACATTGCAGTAAAAAATTTGTAAGTGTAGTCTAATTACCAGGATTATTTTTCTTCTCTACCTTTACTCATTTATCCTCATATAGGATAAGAAATGACAGTAAAAGGTGCCAATTTAACTGCTTCAAAAGTCAAATTTTTTCACATCATTATGTTCAGCATGGTTTAATACTAACATTTATTATGTTGAATATTTTTTATCAAGTCATATCAGCATGCATATTCACTACTATGTGTCTAAATGCATTTCATGCGATAAGTCATTTTCCAACGGACAGAAATTGGAAAAAAAAATACATGCATGTGTTACCAGGACAGTGAAGAACGCTTGTACGGTGGCAGAATATGCAAAAAGTTGCCCGAACTCAGCAGATCTAAAGAAGAGCTCTCGGATTTTCCTTTACTGCACAACTTGAAAATGACTTATGAAAGCAACTAGTTGCCTATATATAGGCACGGTTGGCCGCAAGCTAATCTGCTGCTCCTGCAGGTACACCACGGCACTCCTACATGGGTTCCACACCTCCAGCTCGCTCCAGTTAGAGTTGCAAAGGAGGTTTCACAAGCTAAAAAGGCCAAATCAAGAATAAAAATGCTACGCGATTGAGCGGAATAGCCTGAAATCCTGGTTTCTCATCGATCAGAGTTAAACTCCCGTCGTCTCAAAGGTATTCGCCTGAATGTAGGGTATACTATACCAATGAGGTCAGCTTTCATAGATCATGCTCGACAATACCCCACAAAGGTCCGATGTCGTCATTTGCGGGGTCACAACCCTAAAACCTACCCGGTGGGGGTTACAATGCAAAACCACAAAATATCAAACCTCCCCGGTGGGGGTTACAACACCGAAGTTATCAACATCTATGTATCCCCGACGAGGGTCACAACGCACATCTTTCAAACATCTACGTATCCCCGGCGGGGGTCAAAACGCACATCTTTCAAACATCTATATATCCCCGGTGGGGGTCACAACGCGCATCTTTCAAGCATCTACGTATCCCCGGCGAGGGTCACAACGTACATCTTTCAAACATCTACGTATCCCCGGTGGGGGTCACAACGCGCATCTTTCAAGCATCTACGTATCCCTGGCGGGGGTTATAACGCAATGCAACCATTGATATACACATCAATGAAGGTCAAACGACCTTGACATCATGTCAGCCGATGACAAGTAAACCCATCGAAAGCAACCTTCCCCAGCGGGGGCTACAACGCAATGCTACCATTGACACATACATCAATGAAGGTCAAGCAACCTTGACAATACACCCAGCAGGGATTTATCCGGTGATACACACATCAGCGAACATCAGGCAACCCTGATAACAACAAACTGTTGGCAGTAACTCATATAGAATGAGGGAATATGTTATACACATCCTCAAACGGACAAAGATTTATCCCCACAGATCTCTTACACACAAGAGGTACCTCTATGGAATATAAGCCAGTGTTTAGGATTCAAGACTTTTGTGATAGCCCCAACATCAACATCCTTGGAAACTTGGATCGCATGTCCAAGCCATCACTGATTGTCATCCCAGCAGGATTATCTGGCAATCATGAATCATACATTTGCATCATGTTGCTACATATAACATCATGTTTATCTTGCTTGCATTTCAAGTGTCTAGTATTCTTTATCCTATCCATGCCTTGCATTGCATGAATATGATAAAGAGGGGCATCTGTAGACACTCAAAATTTTTTGTACTCCTATTACTAACATTGCAGGATGGTAGATTTGTCTTTTGGAGATAACCCTGAAAGACAGCTTACATCCATTCTGGATACTATCGGAAGTTCAGTTCCAACCCGGAACATAAACCGAGAACATCATCTCAAACCCGGAACACACACTGGGAATGTTATTCCAATCTCGAAGATAACCCCGAGATATACAGGTCAAAAGACCGGCAACAAAACCAGAGAGGACAGTTCTGTCTCTGCGATAACCCCGCGATGCTCAGTTCCAGTCCCAGAGAAACACCGAGAGTAGCAACCCCATCCTTGGTGATATCCCCAAGAGATGCCATTGCAGTTTCGGCGATAACCCCGAAAATGCTTGTTTCAAACATATGCAATCAGCTTCAACCACAGACATCCTATCGAGGCACGCACACCTCAAACCCGGAGTTGACAACGGGCAGACAGGAAAATCCACAGATGATAATGAGACATACAAATAAGCGGCAGTCCAATCTCAGATGTAAGCCTGAGCAACGTCTGTTTTCCGCTTAAACCAGCGATAACCCCGGTGAGGAGTCACAACGTTATCTTACCATCTCAACAAGATGATATGGCTTACCAACAAGTAGTCCAATCTCAGTTGTAACCCTAAGCAACGTCTACTTTCAACTCAAACCGGCGATAACCCCGGTGAGGATTCAAACGTCATCGTGTTCCTTCGATAATGGAACGTCGTCTCAACACTTCATACATACATACATCCAATAATGTCCCACAAGAGCTGAGGATTGACAATCCTGAGTGACTATTACGCGTGGTAGTACATTGGATAGAATTTGAAGCTTGAAGACCATGGGCATAGACCCCTCTTCCTGACTTCGCACAACCTCTAATCTATGTCATTGCGTAACTCTCGACACAAGCGGTTCGAAGAAGGTCAGATATACCTCATTCGGATGCTCGAATTAAAGTTCTGCAAGTTCGAGCGGATATTACAGTACATGAGTGCACGTACTATGAGATGACAGGACCCGCGAGGCTCGGATGCACAATGACTAGCCGCAGGTACAACTGCGGCCATCCATCTATATATACAAGCCTTAGGGTCAGCCATTTGAGAAGCAGAAGAAGGGAAAAAGGCGAGGAAGCCCTGTCTATTTTACTCTGCATACACATCTTTTGAGTGTTTCCTCACTTCTAAACACTAGTTAGCTTATATATAGCTATCTTTTATCTGGCGGGAGCTAAGTGTTTATCCATTTAAAGTCATAGAAGTCTACTTTGGCAGCCCATTGTAAGCCTTCTTATATTCTATAAATCCTTTTTCTCATATTAGCACACACTGTTGTACACGTTGAGAGTCGTGTGAGTGTGTTTGCCCGGACTTCGGTCCGTGGTTTTCATTTTTGTCTGTATATATATATACTTATATATATATATATATATATATATATATATATATATATATATGTATGTATGTATTTCATATATTGACTAACATTATTGAGTTATGCCTCGATTGAGCCTATACTTCGGTCTAGAGCGTTTAATTGCTTTTATATATATACTTATATATATAAACTGTGGTCAAACTCTGTCTGATGAGCCTGGATTTTATATTCGGTGCGTTTAATTGCTTTTTATATGTATATATACTTATATATATAATTGTTGTCGAACATATCCGATGAGCCTGGATTCACATCCGGTGCGTTTACTTCTTTTATATATATATTTATACATATATATATATATATATATATATATATATTTACATTCTTGTTCGGCATGGAGTTTACTTTGTGGCCTCTTACAGCTTTATTTACATTTCGTCCTGCCAGGAGTTTACTTCGTGGCAGTTGATCGCTTTTACAGCTTTATTTATATTTCGTCCCACCTGGAGTTTACTTCGTGGTTGATCATGTCTATATATATATATATATATATATATATATATATATATATATATATATATATATATATATATATATATATATATATATATATTTACCGCTTTTATATATTTACATTTCTTTTCCCCCATGGAGTTACTTCGTGGTGGTTGATTATGTTTGTGTATATATATATATATATATATATATATATTTACAGCTTTTATATATATATAACTGCTTACTGTTTTCCATACAAATTACAATATCATGTGAGCTTAGGAATCATGTGATCACAGATTCGGTTCCCATGATGTACATTTTTCAGCTGTAAGCAGCCTGTACATTATTTTACAGTGTCTGAATTTCCTTGGATGGTTGTCATGCCCATGAGGAGTTTGGAACTGCTGTATATTATTTTCTCGAGAATGCTTCGCATCTCGAAAATAAAAGCAAACAAGCCGAACATTTAATAATAAAATGGAAGTATGAAAAGGTCTCAATTCCTATTGAGCACAGGGTTTGAAAAACGTCTTTTACAAAGCGTCATTGCTACATCTTAGTTAAAACTGAATTTTTCTATAAAATTCAAACCTTGTGTATATAGGTGCGAACGAGGTCTCGCACTACTTTCAAATAACTGCACATTGATCCACACACACACACACACACATTCATATAACAATTTCTTTGAAAAGTGGCGGTCACCATGGTAACACGGATGTCGGGGGGTGCCTAACACCTTCCCTCCGCATAATCAAGCCCCCGGACCCAAAATGAATCTCGGTTTCACAGACCCGTCTAGCAGTGTCAAATCACTGGGTCAATGTGCAAACCTTTTTTGGTTGCATTGGTACAACAAGTTAAATACACTAATTGGCGACTCTTAAAGTCAAATCGTTGACATTACACATGTCTAACCTTTTTAACTTATTTTTTCAAACAAATCTCACATTAACATGAGAACACCAAAGAACAAGTAACGAAAAGGGACACTAAAAAATCCCGACTGTCGACATTTATATAAACATATTTCAAAGACTCTTTACATGATTATACACATAAAACAACACAAACATCGAATTTAAAACATCCAATTTCACTATTTTTGATAAAAACTCACTTTTTGATGTTTTTAATGAAAATCAACACTGTGATTTTTGTTTTTCAACCAAAACAGTTAATTCAAAGCACCTTATCTATGTTTATACATACTCTTTCGAATTCAATAGTCAATTTATCAATTAAACAACTAGTTAAACCTTAATTTTACCTTTAAACTAAACCATATTCATATATATTCATATAAACTCACTATAATATAGTTTTCTTCACAAATTACATACATATCATAACTTCATTGACTATACTCATATATAAACTTATAAAAATAGTTTTACAACACTAGTTTAACATATAAAGCCACATACAATCAAACAATTTATCCTTTCACAAGAATTTTACAGAGAAATAAGGAAGAGAAAATTAAAATTTTAAAAACTTAAAAGGTAGGATGATACCTTCTTTTAAAAGATGATACTTTTCTCCTTGATCAACAAGCTTTTCTCAACTTCACTCTCAAATTCTCTAGGATTCTCTCAAGTTTTTCTCTCATTTTTTTTCTTATCTTTTTCTTCTTCCTCTAAGTCTTTCTTCCTAACTCTAACTAACGTACTAACAAAAATATAACGTATATAATATAATATGTAATAATTGTATAATATAATTATATCAATTTACTGACATCAATTTTTTAAAAAAAAATTCAAAAGCCATAAGGCTTGTTTGGCTAACTAACTAAAAATAATCCATTAATTCTTACACCTTGTTTGGTAAAATACGTTTAAAATAAAGACTTAATATGCATTAAGCCTTGTTTGGCAAAACTGAATTAAACTCCTTTAAGTTATTTTAATAACTCCTTTATAAAAGGTTATTTGTCACACTTTTATTTAATTAAATTTTTCAATAATCAATTAAATTAATTCTAAAAACAATTTATTAAATTACTTTTAACACATAAATCTATACCACAAAATTATAATTTTCTATATAACTATAACTTTATTTAATCAACTAACACATCCTTTTAATTACCAATTCAAATTAAAATATAATAATTCATTTACTCAAAATTCACTAACTTAATAATTAAATTAAATTAGAATATAATAATTAATTTCTTTAATTATTTATTTAACAAATAATTAACCAAATTGAATTAAATTTGAACAATTATTTATTCAACAATAAACAAATCCATTCAATACTTATATAATTCAATAAATATTTAATATAACAATTTAAAAAAATTCTATAATGTTACATCATTCCCTCCTTACAAGGATTCTGTCCTCAGAATCACAATTCAAATAACTCATTCGTCACATTCTTCCCTACTTACAAAGATTTTGTCCCCAGAATTGAAGATAAAGATTAAACAAATAACTCAGGGTAATTCTTCACCATTTCAGCTTCGAGTTCCCACGTAGCCTCTTCGACATTGTAGTTCCTCCATATTACCTTCATAGAAGGTATCACTTTATTTCTGAGCACTTGTTATTTCCTGTCGACTATATGGATAGGAACCTCTTCATAGGACAAGTCTTTATCAAACTGCAATGGTTCGTACTCAATCACGTGTTTGTAATCGGATTTATATGGTCGTAACACCAAAATGTGAAAAACATTATGAATGTTTTATAGTTCTGGAGGTAGAGCTACCTCGTAAGCTACCTCTCCAACTTTTCGCAGCACTTCGAAGGGTCCAATAAACCTCAGGCTTAGTTTCCCCTTTTTACCAAATCAAATTTTTCCTCTTTCAAGGAAAAATTTTTAGAAAAATGTAATTTCCTACGTCGAATGCACGATCTTGTCTGTGTTGATCAGCATATTTCTTTTGTCTATGTTGAGCAGCTATCAATCTTGTTCTGATGAGTTTGACAACCTTAGTAGTTTGTTGTACCAGTTCTGGTCCTAACAGTTGACGTTCACCGACTTCATCCCAGTACAGTGGAGTTCTGCACCTCCTGCCGTATAATGCTTCGTAAGGCGGCATGCCGATACTTACATGGTAACTGTTATTATAGGCACATTCAACCAACGGTAATTGTTCATCCCAGCTTTCCTTTGAAATCCATGACACATGCTCACAACATATCTTCCAATGTCTGAATCGTTCATTCACTTTGGCCATCTGTTTGCGGATGATATGTCATACTCATTTACAATTGTGTTCCCATACATTCTTGTAGTCTCTTCTAGAAGTTTGATGTGAACCTCAATCTCTATGCTGACAGAATTAACAGTGGAACTCCATTTCACGTCACGATCTCTTTAACATATAACTTTGCCAGCTGATCAAGATGAATCTAATCTTTATTGGCTAAAAGTGGGCAGATTTTATCAATCTGTCCACTATCACCCAAATCGAATCGTATCCTTTCTGAGTAGTCGGGAGACCTACCACAAAATCCATTGTGATATGTTCCCATTTCTATTCTGGTATCTCTAACGGTTGAAGTAATTCCCTTGGTCTTTGGTGCTCAACCTTGACTCTCTAACATATCAAGCACTTTGCGACGCATCCTGCAACGTCTCTTTTCATATTTGGCCACCAAAAATGTCATCGCAAATCTTGATACATCTTCGTACTTCCTGGATGAATCGAATATCTTGAGCTATGAGCTTCTGTCAAGATGTCTTCTTTAATATCTGGTACTGCTGGAACCCAGATTCGTCCCTCGACTCTCAGCATTCCAACGGTATCAACCTTGTATTTCACTTCTTTTCCCTCGACCACACTTTCTCTTATTTTTCTGCATTCCTCATCCTGCAGTTGAGCGTTCTTTACTTTGTCCATTAAAGTTGGACTGGCTTCCATCTGGTATAATCTTTCATCGAATTCTTTTGGAAATTTGATTTCCAACTCTAACCTTGACATTGCTGTAATAAGCTCGTCCTTATCAATTAATAACATCGACTTTTCTCTGCCCTTCCTACTCAAGGCATCTGCAACCACATTTGTTTTTCCTGGATGATAAAAGATCTCATAATCGTAATCCTTTATCAATTCCATCCATCTCCTTTGACGCATGTTCAGGTCTTTCTAAGTGAAAATGTACTTCAAACTCTTATGGTCTGTGTAGATCTCACATTTCTCTCCATAGAGATAGTGTCTCCATATTTTTAAAGCAAACACAACCTGCCGCCAACTCTAAATCATGAGTCGGATATCCTTTTGCGTAGTCTTTCAATTGCCTTGATGCATACGCGATGACTTTTCTGTTCTTCATAAGGACACATCCTAATCCTTTATGTGAAGCATCACTGTACACCACAAAATTTATTGTATTGTCTGGTAATGACAACAAAGGTGACATACTTAACTTCTTTTTCAATTCCTGGAAACTTCCTTCACACTTCTCCGTCCAAATTAATTTTACAGATTTCCTCGTCAAATTTAGTTAACGGAGTGGCAATCTTGGAGAAATCCTGGATAAACCGTCTGTAATACCCTGCCAATCCCAAGAAAATTCTTACTTCTGATGGAGTTCTTAGTTGTTCCCAATTTATCACAGCTTCGACCTTTGATGGATCCACTGAAATTCCATCCTTGTCCAATTACGTGCCCAAGAAATTGTACATGTTCTAACCAAAATTCACATTTAGAGAATTTTGCGTACAACTTTTCCTTTCGTAGCGTCTCCAGCGTTAGACGTAAGTGTTCCATGTGTTCTTCTTGAGTCCTAGAGTACACCAGGATATCATTGATAAACACCACCATAAACTTGTCTAAAAATGGTTTAAACACCATGTTCATCAAATCCATGAACGCTGCAGGGGCGTTTGTCAAACCAAAAGACATCACCAAAAATTCGTAATGTCCATACCGAGTTTGGAATGCCATCTTCGGTACATCCTCCTTCCTTACTTTCAGTTGATGATACCCACTTCTCAAATCTATTTTTGAGAAATATCTAGCACCTTTCAACTGGTCAAACAAATCATCTATTCTCAGTAATTGGTATTTGTTCTTAATAGTGACTTTGTTTAACTCCATATAATCGATGCAAAAACGCATAAACCCATCCTTCTACTTTACTAATAACATTGGTACTTCCCACGGTGACACACTCGGCTGAATGTATTTCTTGTCCTACAGCTCCTACAGTTGTACCATCAGTTCCTTCATCTCTACCGGATCCATTCTGTACGAGGCATTCAATATCGGAGTGGTTCCTGGCACTAAGTCGATCATGAACTCAATTTCTCTGTCAGGTGGAAGTCCAAGCAAAACCTCCGGAAACATGTCCACAAATTCCCTAACCACTGATATTTCTTTAAGTTTCACACCCTTCTTCTGAGTATCGCCTATGTAAGCTAAATAACCCACATAGCCTTGACTCAACAACTTCTTGGCCTGCATAATCGTCAGACATTTCATTTATCTAGGCAATTTTCTACCATTAAAAACTCCCTTTGATGGAGTCATAAGGTTTACACATTTCTTTTGGCGGTCAATTATCGCTCCATAATTGAACAACCAATCCATTCCCAAAATAACATCAAACTCTCCAAGCCTAATCGGAATTAAATCTACCATCAAAATATTTCCCTTAATATTCACCCTACAGTTCTTGTATACGAACCTAACAGGAATTACTTCCTTAATCGTAATTTCTATGTTTAAAGGGAAATTCAATTCTTCACTAGGCAATCCTAATCTCATAGCAAATTCATCAGATATAAATGAGCAAGTAGCACCCGAATCAAATAATACATAAGCATCAATATCATTGATTGGGATAATATCTAACACCGCATCCTTTGATTGCACAGCATCTTGCACAGTCATGTTGAAGGTTTTGGCTGTGGGTTTGTTCGATGTCGTTAGTCCAGTAATAGCTCATGTACATCCACTGCTACCTCCCTTGCTTCCCGTTGTCTCTCCAGCTTTCTTCTTAAGGCACTCACGAGCAAAGTTATCCTTAGACCCGCAAGTGAAGCAAACGTTCCTTCTTGGGTTGATTGCAATTTGGGGCGATGTGACCCTCCTGGCCATAGTTAAAGCATACTCATTTCCCCATCAAGCATACACCCTTGTGAAACTTCCCGCATGTAGCACATGCTTCAAACTTCTTATTCTGTTGGTTACCTTGCTGATTTCCAGCACCCATATTTCCATTCCACTTTCTTTTTAGATTATTGTTACCATTTCCACTATCGCCAACTCCATTCTTAACCTCCACTTTATTCTTCTTCTTTTTCTATTCTTATTGAACTTTGTTATAGCCTCACCTCCACCTTCAGCGAAAATTGCCTTTTCCATTACCGCTGCAAATGTCTTCAACTGGAACAAGGAAACCCTACTATATAACCAGGGCTTCTGTCCCTAGTTCAAATCTCTTTGCCTTGCGTTCATCTGTGCTGACTTGGTATAGGCGCAAACCTCGAACTCTCTGGGAAACCCTACTATACTCTGAAACCGTCATCGTTCCCTGCTTCAGTTCTAAAAACTACACTTGTAGTTGACTCTTCGACCTATCTAGGAAATAGGTCTCGAAGAACATCTCCTTGAACCTATCCCAAGCCATAACCCCTGGTCCTCCTCGAGTTTTATTGGCCTGCCACCAATAACTAGCCTCTGCTTTCAACATGAATGTTGCAAAAGCAGTCTTCTGATCTTCCCCTACTCCCGCAACATCGAACACTATCTCTATCTCCATGACCCAGGTCTGTGCCTCAATCGGGTTCATAGACCCACGGAATTCTGGTGGTCCAACCGCCTTAAAGTCCTTAAACGTTGTAGCTTGATTTTGTGGTTGATTCTGCAATTTATTTTGCAGTGCACCTGTCAGTAATGTCACCAGCTGCTGAATGGGGTTAGCTTCAGCATTATCAGTTGTTGGTTCCTTCAGTGGTTCTCTGTCGGGGTGGTTGACGTCTTGGAGGCATTTTCTGTTATAAATACACTCATTAGATTAGTACTCAACTCTTTCAAGTAATTTCTAGCTAACTTGTCCCCAAAATAATCATCACATAACACATAACACTTTGGATAAAATAAGATAATAACTTTTATTCATTCTTAATTCTTTGAAAACATCATATCAATAGCATCACTGCTATTTACATTATTTTCCTGAAATACTAAAGTTTCAGGACATCATCATCATATCCCATAAGTTACATAACACTTGGGATTTACATAATATTTATCATAACATAAATCATAAATCAAGTATACTCCCTACGATGTCCTACTAAGATACTGCATAGCCTTACGACGCTCTTCATCCATAATTCGGAACATGGTTCGACGATGGTGTGGCGTGGACGCCGGCACTGCGACGCCGAGAGTAATACTGGGAAGCGGCTGTTGCGGCGCCGAATTGCAGACTTCGGCAAATAGCTACGAAATCACATGAACAAAGCCAATTTTGGCCTACAAGCTACTTTCTAACAACCTAATTGGCATGTAATTCATATAGAGACTTTATATAAACATATTTCAAAGACTCTTAACATGATTATACACGTAAAACAACACAAACACCGAATTTAAAACATCTAATTTCACTATTTTTGATAAAAACTCACTTTTATTTAATGAAAATCAACACTGTGATTTTGTTTTTCAACCAAAATAGTTAATTCAAAGCACCTTATCTATGTTTATACATACTCTTTCCAATTCAATAGTTAATTTATCAATTAAACAACTAGTTAAACCTTAATTTTACCTTAAACTAAACCATATTCATATAAACTCACTTTAATATTGTTTTCTTCACAAATTACATACATATCATAACTTCATTGACTATACTCATATATAAACTTATAAAAATAGTTTTACAACACTAGTTTAACATATAAAGCCACATACAATCAAACAGTTTATCCTTTCACAAGAATTTTACAGAGAAATAGGGAAGAGAAAATTAAAATTGTTGATTATGTTACGTTCTAGCCTAATGTTTTGATGATGACTTGGTTATTGGTACTAAATTCTTTAATTTTGAATTTCAGGAAACTGTTTCAAGAATTGTTTGATAAATTATTCAAGAAGAATGAAGATGTTTTGAGTCTTAAGGAAAATATGCAAGGTCATTGCAAATATTTGATTTTTCAATTCAAGGCTCTATGACATTTTATGTGTGCATTTCAGATGATGTTTCGTGCATGCTTAAATCTATGTTAACTGTTATTACAAGATTTAATGTTGTTAGTAGTTATGCATGAGCAAAATTAATGTTGATAATTATTTTTGGTTTAAGAGAGTTCTGATTCTATATAAATTGTATAACATGTGTAATTTGTTGGAAGTACAAAAGCTTGTGGCGGTAAAGATGTGATCATTATCTATTGGTTGAGTTAAATGCCTAAGTCTTGGGAATACAAGATAATGATTATCCTAGAGAGTTGTGTGAAGTTACACTTTCTTATATTTACAAAGTTAACACTCCATTATCTTTTGAAAGCCAGTAATATCTCTTAAAACAATTGTTATATAAGCGGCGGCAGTTTGTTTTTAATTGCTACAGGTCTAGTCCTTTTTGACTTGGTCTCTTTCTAGATTATTTTTCATAGAGTCCTACATATATTTTACTTCTGAAGGTTATTGGATTTGTTATGATTATCTTTAAATAGAATATCTTTGGAATGTTGCATCTTTATGTACAACGTAAACATTTATTTTGCAACGGTAATATATAAATTGGGCTATAAAAAGAAGAATTATTTTTAGTAGAAAACACAACACTTAAAACACTTGAATTAATATTTTGCACTCACATACTTTGAAAGCTATTCCTATTCTTGGTGGCAAATTTTGAGCTGCTGATCAATTGATATTTTCAGTCAATTTTCGTGGGCATAATATTGGTGATATCTTTTACTCTTACTACTTGATCATTGCATTCATTAGTTGAGCCTTGCATTGTCAAATTGCTTATTTGCTTTGATCATTAGACCTCTATTATTGTAATCTAAGTTTTTAGACTAAGTATTGTCTAAGGAGATTTAATCCAGGTGGATTAAGGTTTGTTTACAAACAGGCTCAAGGAAGCATAGGTGCTTAAGGGGTGTAGTGGTGCACAAGGAGCAAGAGTGCTCAAGTGAATTAGTGTAATTTAATTTTATAGAATCTGTATTGTAACAAGAGTCTTTTAAAGAAATAAAAGTGAGTCTCCAATATTAGTTGGTATTGGACGTGAAGTAGGCTATTATTATAGAGGGTAATAGCCGAACCACGTAAAAATCTTGGTGTTATTTTTATTACTTGATTTAACTTAATTTCACTCAAGTTAATTGATTTGCTAAATAAACAAAATTTAATCGTGAGAATTTTTGTTATCATTAAATATTTTATTTAACTTACAAAAATACCAAGATATTTTCTTAAAACAAAAATTTAATTTGGTAGACCATATTCATTCAGCAAGCTGCATTCATCAATATAGTTGACTACATTCAATAATTTGGTTTAAAGTATTTAAATTGGTCATAGTTTGTATCCACACTTATTCAAACCCCCCCCCCTTCTAAGTGTGCCTTATCTGAATTTCATTTGGTATCAGAGTGTGGCCCTACTTACTTGGTCTTAAAAGTGACTTGTAGGGAAAGATTCTGACGTGGCACAATTCGGAAATAACAATCAAGAAGGTCAATCAACCAATAGACCCCCACTATTGCATGGAACAGAAAACTACAACTTCTGGAAATTCCAAATGAGGATCGACCTTAAAAGAGATCCTTGGGAATGGTGGGTTGTGGAGAATGGACCAGTTATTCTAAGGAAATATGATGTTACTCCAAAGACTTTGCTAGAGATGGATTCAATTGAAACCTTCATGGTCTCCTATGACTCAAGGGCGATGAATACTCTATTAAGTGGCATGGTGCAGTCCGAGATTGACAAAGTATCCTCATGCAACACAGCTAAGGAAATTTGGGATACTCTAGTGATGAGTCGTGAAGGAACATCAAAAGTTTGAGAAGTTAAACTAAGCATGCATATGCATAACTATGAGATGTTCAAACTTGAGAAAGATGAAACTATAAAGATGGCTCAAGAAAGATTCCTTGTTCTTCTGAACTCTTTAAATCTACTGGACAAATCAATTCCACAAAGTGAGATTAATCGTAAGTTACTTCGGGCTATGACTAAGAGGTTTGCATCTAAGATTACTACTACTCTTTAAGATTCCTCTACTATATCTACTATGGATACACTAACCCTTTTTGGTGAACTTAAGGAATATGAACATCAGTTAAAGAGGTATGATGATGAGGAGGAAACTCCTCGCAGAAAGGTTTTAGCTCTTAATGTAGGAAATGAAGAAGAGCTTGATGATGATTCTGACGAAGAGATAGCTATGATGTCATGGAGACTCAAAGGACTTCTACAAAGAAAGAATAAACGAAAGAATACCTTCAAAGGCAAAGGAAAGCAAACTGAAGAAACGTGTTTTGAATGTGGACGTCCAGGGCACTTTAAGAAAGACTGTTTTCAACTAAAGAATAAAGGAAAAACAGGCTTCAAGGATAATAAGAAGAACAAGGCACTGGTCACTTGGAGTGATGAAGAAGAATCTGAAGTTGAGGTCGACGCCAAGGATGAGATAGCTCAAGTATGCTTCATGGGAATAGAAGGTGAATCAAATGAGGTATCTATTTTTGAAAATATTTCGTTGAAACAAGAAAATGAGGAATTCAAAGAAAAAAATGCATATTTGAAAGACTTGGTTAACACATTAATGGGTGAAGTAGAATCTTTGATAGATGAAAAGAAAAATATTGAAAAGGAATCTATATGTAAAGAAGAAAAAGTTTTGATTGCTAAAAATAATTTTCTTGAGAATTATAACAAATTTCTTTTCAACAAAGTGACTTACTTGAACAATGAAGTTGAAAATTGACAAATGAACTGAAAATACGAGATGTATGTATGGATGCTTTTGGTAATAAATCTCAGTCTAAACCCATTCATACTAATGAACTTCAAAAGGAAGTAGATTCATTAAAAATATCTCTTGCTAGATTCGTTCAAGGAGAAGATAATCTAACTGTCATGTTAGGAAAGCAAAAACCTAGTTTTGATAGACAAGGAATAGGTTATAATCCCACTCATAAAATTGGTAATGTGAATGTGCTTAGATCCAAGTCACGTTTCAAATTGAATTATTGTTCTCCTTTCACAACATGCAAAAATTGTGGTATTAAAGGTCACTTGGACATAAATTGTTTTAAGAAAAATAAGATTAAAAAGGTATGGGATAAAAAGGTTGATTTACTTGTAACTAACCCTAAAGGACCCAAAAAGATGTGGGTGCCAAAAAGATAAATCAATTTTTCTTGACAGGTATGTTTCAAGGCGAAGGTTCCATCTCAAAAGTGGATTCTTGATAGTGGATGCTCTCATCAAATGACTGGTGACAAATCAAAGTTCGTGGAACTAAAAATCAAGAAGAAAAATAGAACGGTCACATTCGGAGATAATCGAACTTGTGAGATTGTTGGAAAAGGTAAAATCGGTAATGGAAAGGTTAACATCGATAATGTTCATCTTGTTAACGGTCTTGAATTTAATCTTATTAGTATAAGTCAATTAATGGACAATGGTCACCAAGTCAGTTTTGATAAATAAAAATGCATTATTTCTCATGGTACTAACAATATTTCTCTAGTTGCACAAAGAGAAGGAAATATATATACTATTGACTTTGAGGAACAGGATGAAGAATTATGTCTTGCATCTGTACAAGATGAGGCTAATCTGTGGCACAAGAGGATGGGACATGTTCACATGGATCTAATCAAGAAATTGTCCTCAAAGAATCTTGTCAAAGGTTTGCCAAAGATAAAATATAAAAAGAAGGGAATATGTGTCCCTTGCCAACTTGGAAAACAAGTAAGGACATCATTCAGTGCAAAGAATATGGTATCAACCTCTACTCCTTTACAATTACTTCATCTTGATTTATTCGGCCTAGAAAGGCATGCTAGTATTAACGGTAAATTTTATGCATTTGTCATGGTTGATGATTTTTTTTAGATATACATGGGTATTATTCTTAAGACCCAAAGATGAAGCATTTAAAGAGTTTGAGAAATTGATAAGAAATTTAGAGAATAAGTATAGTTTTAAACTAATAAAAATTAGAAGTGATCATGGTACCGAATTTCAAAAAGACTTTATTACATTTTGTGATCAAAAAGGTAAAAGCCATGAGTTTTCAGCTCCTAGAACCCCTCAACAAAATGGAGTAGTGGAAAGAAAAAATAGAACACTTCAAGAAACAGCTAGAACACTTTTACAAGAAAGCAAACTTCCAAAGAAATTTTGGGCTGAAGCTGTTAATACTTCATGTTATGTGTTAAATAGAGTTCTTATTTGTCCTATTATTTTGAAAACTCCTTATGAGCTTTTGAATAATAAAATTCCTAATATAAGTTATTTCAAAGTATTTGGGTCTAAATGTTTTATATTAAATACTAGTGATAACTTGGGAAAATTTGATGTTAAATCCTATAAAGGTATTTTTATTGGTTGTTCACATAACAGCAAGGCATATCGTGTATTTAATATTTACAAGTTATGTGTTGAAGAATCAATTCATATAATTTTCAATGAGACTAACAATGATCTTCCAAAAGAAAGAGAAGAGGATGCAAGAAATTTGGAGATTTTCACAAATTTAGCAAACCGAAGAGAACCATTCAGCAAATCGAATGGACAAAATCAACAGGCTGAATTGAACGATCCACATGAAAATGAACAAGAAGGATCACAAGAAATTTTCTTCAACAAGAAGAGGTAATACACGATGTTCAAATGCCAAAGACAGCAAAATATCTCAAGGATCATCCACTGAAAAATATCATTGGAGATATAAACAAAGGAGTTACTACACGAAGAAACCTACAGAATCAATGAGCGTTTTCTGCATTTTTATCACAAGTTGAGCCTAAGAATGCTAAGGAAGCTATACTTGATGAAAATTGGTTGCTAGAAATGCAAGAGGAACTTCAATAATTTGAACGATGTCAAGTTTGGGAATTAATGCCTCCTCCTAAAGATGCGTCTGTCATTAGAACAAAATGGGTGTTTAAAAATAAGCTTGATGAACATGGAACAATCACTCGCAACAAAGCAAGGCTAGTGGCTCAAGGTTACAATCAACAAGAAGGGATAGTCTATGAAGAAACTTATGCTCCAGTTGCAAGACTAGAGTCTATTCGAATCTTGTTGGCATTTGTTTGTTATAATAAATTCAAGCTTTATCAAATAGATGTAAAAAGTGCGTTTCTTAATGGATACATCAATGAAGAAGTCTATGTCAAACAACCTCCTGGATTGAACATGAGAAATATCCAACTCATGTCTTTAAGCTAAAGAAAGCTCTCTATGGTCTCAAACAAGCTCCAAGGGCTTGGTACGAGAGGTTGAGTAAGTATCTTATTTCAAGTGGTTTCACTAGAGGTAAAATAGATTCAACCTTATTTATTAAACATGAAAAACAAGAAATAATCATTGTTCAAATATATGTAGATGATATAATATTTGGTGCTACTAATGATTTTCTTTGTGATTGGTTTTCAAAGTGTATGCATAAGGAATTTGATATGAGCTTAATGGGAGAGCTAAATTACTTTTTGGGACTTCAAATTAAGCAAACAAGGGAAGGGATCTATATTCATCAAACCAAGTACACAAAAGAGTTACTCAAAAGATTCGGATTTGAAGGAACCAACTCAAAGGCTACACCAATGAGTACTTCTATTAAGCTCACTTCAGATGATAAAGGTATAGATGTAGAGGTAACTAAATATCGAGGTATGATTGGTTCTTTGCTATACTTAACTGCATCTAGACCTGATATAATGTATAATGTATGTCTTTGTGCTCAATTTCAAGCAAAACCCAAAGAATCCAACTTACAAGCAGTTAAAAGAATTTTTAAATATTTAAGTGGTACTATAAATTTAGGGTTATTTTATCCGATAAGTAATCATTTTGAACTAATGGGTTATTCAGATGCTGACTATGCAGGGTTTCAAATTGATAGAAAAAGTACAAGTGGTGCTTGTACATTTTTGGGACAAAGTCTTGTTTCGTGGCATAGTAAGAAGCAAACTTCAGTTGCTTTATCAACCACTGAGGGTGAATATTTAGCTGCAGGGAGTTGTTGCTCTCAAATATTATGGATGAAACAAACTCTATGTGATTTTGACATAATTTGCAATAATGTGCCTATATATTGTGATAATTCTAGTGCTATTAACATATCAAAGAATCCTGTTTTGCATTCACGTACAAAACATATAGAGGTAAGACATCATTTTTAAGGGATAATGTTTCAAAAGGGTTAGTTAAATTGGTTTTTATTCCTACCGAAAAATAATTAGCTTATATTTTTACTAAACCCTTGAGTGAGGAAAGATTTTGTATGCTAAGGAGAGAACTTGGAATGTTCATGATATAATTGTGCTTAAAATTTTATGACATGCAGATTATATTTTATACATATATGTATCATTTCTTTTCTACATGATATCTGATAAAATATATATCTGTTTGCCATTCCTTATCTGCTCAAATTATGTTCTAGATACATATCCCTATTAATATCGTCGGATGTCATTGGGAAAAGTAAAGGTTTACGCTTTGAGATACAGAACAGTAGCTGAACAGATTTTTTGAAAGTTAAAAAGACACGACTTACGGTGACAGAGTTCTAATTGATTTCTATTTCTTATGGTTTCAATTTTCTTCTTAAATCAGATCTTTCACATCCATTATCTATCCAAAACCCTTTCTTTCATCTTTACGAGTCGATAACACCATGAAAACCAGAGCTAGTAAGCGATCTACTAGAAAATCAACCGACGAAGGTTCTTCATTGTAGAACGTTACAAGAACAAAGATGAAATCCAAGTGCGTACATAAGAAATCCTCTATGCATGTGTTGTCTGATGCTACAATTTTTTCCGATGACTCAGATTCTATTTTTTCTTTCTTAAAAACCTCTGAAGTCGAATTGTCTCACGGGGACAAGATGAAGCAGCCAGTTGATGGAGAACAGTTTTTCTCATAGCTTGAGTCTCCTTCTAATATGGTAAATCCATTTTCATCCTCCTTTGATATGCAAGAAAATTTCTTTAGAGGACCTAGTTTCGAAACTCGTTTTAAAAACTCCATTGCTACAAAGCAATTTGTGTATGAAAAATCTCTCGATCTATTTTATCTAAAACACTCTGTTTTTGAAAAACTCTTCACTTATTGTAATATTTCTTCTATGCTGCTTCCTCCTAATATTGCTAATCCTCGGTTAGTTCAACAATTTTACACTAATCTTGAATGCAATAAGGATTGTTATACAACATTTGTTAAGGGTAAGTCATTATTTTTCACTAGTATTGACTTTGGTAGAATTCTTGGTATTTATTCTGCTGGACCTTGTCCTTTTACTCTTAAAGGTGCTGCTAATATCCCTTTTCATCCCTTAGAACAGCTTCATATTGATATGAATGATTTTTCTCTCACTTCTTTGTTTCTTTCAAAAACTGTAAGTGTGTGTCCTACTACATGTGTGTTACATAAGTTGGTTCGGTATAATCTGTTTCCCCGACTTGGTGGTGGGGCCGAATTTACTTATCAGGATTTGGATGTTGTGGCTATGACTCTCAAAGGAAAGGTTTTAAATTTTTCTCAAATGATGGTGTCTCATATACAAAGTTGCATTCGTCAAAGCAAGAAGTGTCTTCCTTACAGCAAGTTTTTAACAAAACTTTTTCAACATTTTAAGATCTCGTTTGATGATGAAATTTCTGTCACAAATCATGAGACAAAATCTCACATTACTTTTCATGCTGGTGAATTTGTTCGTCTTCTCCCTGATCCTCATATTACCTCTTCTCCTCCTATTTCTCATACTCCTGACTCATCCTCATCTTCTTTGCCAAATTCTCATGGGTCTGATATTATGAATGTTTTGAATGAGATTTTACAAAATCAAAATTCTGTGAAAGCTGATTTGGTTGAAATAAGAAATCAGCTTATGATTCTTGAGAAAGGGAAGCTACCGATGGATGCTCCAAAAATCAATAAACTATAACATCGGGTTGAAGATGAATTTATTGATCTTCGGGCAGGTTTTGAGATTCAGACGATGGCTATGGTTGAAGCACTCCAACAAAAATTTAATCGAAACACATGTCAGTTAAGTCAAGAGGTGAAATTTGTCAGTTATCAACTCGGGGAGATTGCAGATTTTATGGCCACCAGGTTCAATGATATAGGCCAAAGGTTTCATGTTCCAGCAATGTATTCTTCAATTCCCGAATGGCCAATGAACAATTGGATGGCTGAATACAAGGGTGACTTTCTGGATATAGAACTTCCTCCTGCAACCTTTATTCCTCGACCACCTCGACTTGTAAACGATTACACATTGGAAGAGCGTCTTCATTGCCTTCGTTAATTACCATACTTTACCACTCATGCTGAACAGTGGGCAAATCTCGAAGATATTGATTGATTGAGGTCTTCTCTTTTTGCATGATGACAAAGGGGGAGAATTTCTGAAATTTCATTTGGCATTTGGTATCATTTCATGTTCTATTTTAAGACTATGGTTTTACTTGGTTTTTGGTAGGCATGTTTGCCTGGATGATTAAGACTGATGGTTTTTTTTGTTACATGCTAAGATTGATGTTTTCATCTTCATTTTGATAATATTATGATCTGATCTTTGATTTAGTATGATACTAACATATGCAGGTTACGAAATTTTTTTCCCTAAAATAAGTTATATGCATGAATTTAGGGGGAGTTTCATTTATTTATGTTGTCATCATCAAAAAGGGGGAGAATGTTGACTATGTCACGTTCTAGCCTAATGTTTTGATGATGACTTGGTTATTGGTACTAAATTCTTTAATTTTGAATTTCAGGAAATTGTTTGATGGATTATTCAAGAAGAATGAAGATGCTTTGAGTCTTAAGGAAAATATGTAAGGTCATTACAAATATTTGATTTTTCAATTCAAGGCTCTAGGACATTTTATGTGTGCATTTCATATGATGTTTCGTGCAAGCTTAAATCTATCTTTACTGTTATTACAAGATTTATTGTTGTTAGTAGTTATGAATGCGCAAAATTAATGTTGATAATTATTGTTTAGTTTAAGAGAGTTCTGATTCTATATAAATTGTATAACATGTGTAATTTGTTGGACGTACAAAAGCTTGTGGCGGTAAAGATGTGATCATTATCTATTGGTTGAGTGAAATGCCTAAGTCTTGGAAATACAAGATAATGATTATCCTTGAGAGTTGTGTGAAGTTACACTTTCTTATATTTACAAAGTTAACACTCCATTATCTTTTGAAAGCCAGTAATATCTCTTAAAACAATTGTTATATAAGCGGCGGCAGTTTGTTTTTAATTGCTACAGGTCTAGTCCTTTTTGACTTGGTCTCTTTCTAGATTATTTTTGATAGAGTCCTACATATATTTTACTTCCGAAGGTTATTGGATTTGTTATGATTATCTTCAAACAGAATATCTTTGGAACTTTGCATCTTTATGTACAACGTAAACATTTATTTTGCAACAGTAATATATAAATTGGGCTATAAAAAGAAGAATTATTTTTAGTAGAAAACACAACACTTACAACACTTGAATTAATATTTTGCACTCACATACTTTGAAAGCTATTCTATTCTTCGTGCAAATTTTGAGCTGTTGATCAATTGATATTTTCAGTCAATTTTCGTGGACATAATATTGGTGATATCTTTTACTCTAACTACTTGATCATTGCATTCATTAGTTGAGCCTTGCATTATCAAATTGCTTATTTGCTATGATCATTAGACCTCTATTATTGTAATTTAAGTTTTTATACTAAGTGTTGTCTAAGGAGATTTAATCCAGGTGGATTAAGGTATGTTTACAAACAGGTTCAAGCAAGCATAGGTGCTTAAGGGGTGCAGTGGTGCACAAGGAGTAAGAGTGCTCAAGTGATTTAGTGTAATTTAATTTTATAGAATCTGTATTGTAACAAGAGTCTTTTAAAGAAATAAAGGTGAGTCTTCGATACTAGTTGGTATTGGACGTGGAGTAGGCTATTATTATAGAGGGTAATAGCCGAACCACGTAAAAATCTTGGTGTTATTTTTATTACTTGATTTAACTTAATTTCACTCAAGTTAATTGATTTGCTAAATAAACAAAATTTAATCGTGAGAATTTTGTTATCATTAAATATTTTATTTAACTTAAAAAAACACCAAGATATTTTCTTAAAACAAAAATTTAATTCGGTAGACCATATTCATTCAGCAAGCTGCATTCATCAATATAGTTGACTACATTCAATAATTTGGTTTAAAGTATTTAAGTTGGTCATAGTTTGTATCCACACTTATTCAACCCCACTTCTAAGTGTGCCTTATCTGAATTTCAAAAATTTTAAAAACTTAAAAGGTAGGATGATACCTTGTTTTAGAAGATGATACTTTTGTCCTTGATCAACAAGCTTTTCTCCAACTTCACTCTCAAATTCTCTAGGATTCTCTTAAGTTTTTCTCTCACTTTCTTCTTCTTCTCTTCTTCTTCTTCCTATGAGTCTTTCTTCCTAACTCTAACTAACGTACTAACAAAAATATAACGTATATAATATAATATGTAATAATTGTATAAATAATTATATCAATTAACTGACATCAGTTTTTTTTTTAAACTCAAAAGCCATAAGGCTTGTTTGGCTAACTAACTAAAAATAATCCATTAATTCTTACACCTTGTTTGGTAAAACACGTTAAAAATAAAGACTTAATATGCATTAAGCCTTGTTTGGCAAAACTGAATTAAACTCCTTTAAGTTATTTTAATAACTCCTTTATAAAAGGTTATTTGTCACACTTTTATTTAATTAAATTTTTCAATAATCAATTAAATTAATTCTAAAAACAATTTATTAAATTACTTTTAACACATAAATCTATACCACAAAATTATAATTTTATATATAACTATAACTTTATTTAATCAACTAACACATCCTTTTAATTACCAATTCAAATTAAAATATAATAATTCATTTACTCAAAATTCACTAACTTAATAATTAAATTAAATTAGAATATAATAATTAATTTCTTAATTATTTATTTAACAAATAATTAACCAAATTGAATTAAATTTGAACAATTATTTATTCAACAATAAACACATTCATTAATACTTATATAATTCAATAAATATTTAATATAACAATTTAAAAAAAATCTAGAATGTTATATCATTCCCTCCTTACAAGGATTCTTTCCTCAGAATCACAATTCAAACAACTTTTTCGTCACAATATCCCTAAGCTCTGATACCAACTGTGACGCCCCCAAAATAGGTATACATCGCATATTCTGAATCGCCAAATACATGGTACAGAATACAAATACAATCTTAAATATACAACATGAGTTGTGAGTTTTAATACAAATATTATCTTCTAGACAGTATTCAAACTCAAAATAAGTCCTCAATACATTTATTATCACACTATTTCATAGAATAGTGAGGACTACTAATGCTATCATCTAGACCGTCACTCCGTTCCCCGACTAGTCCCTGCTACGTTCTCATTTCCTAAAGAGAACAATAAAAGTAAAAGGGTGAGCTCAACTAGCCCAGTAAGAAATATTATGACTAAGATAATGTAGAATAAATTATCGTTAGCCTTCAACGGTGTTAAACTGATAAAATATAACAAACATCAAGTTTAACTGCAGCGGAACAAGCAATCCATTAAAAGAGTCAAGTAGAGAATAAAATCTATTATCTTTTATGATTTAAAAGGTTTTTCATCACTTTTATCACTGGGACTCAGCTTAATAAATAATCCACATCATTCATGCACTACGGCCAAGGATATTCATTAATATCACAACCACAAATTATTCATACACTACGGGCCAAGGATATTCGTGTATTCATCAATGGTCATGATCGTCCCAACAACTGTCCATCAATGCACTACGGGCCAATGAGGACTTTACCACATCATTTGTAATATTACGGTCATGATTATACCGATTAATCCATGGTCATAATCATACCAAGTCCATCTATGCACTACAGGCCACAGATGACTTTCAACATAATATAAACATGAGGATGATGACAATGATATAAGAACTCAATAAAACAAGTTCAAGAATTAATTTATCCAAGAACTAATAACGTCCAAATTGTCAACATGATACTTCTTTGTAGAGTAAAATTCAAGAATGCTCATAATAATATTTCTATGAAAAGATACTAGATGAAGTGCAAATATCAAGGATATTCCAATAATTTCATGGAGTATAGAAGTCAAAACTTTAACCAACTGAGTATAATAAAGAATGGAATAACAAAAGAAATCACCAGACATGCGATAGACCGCATAAACAGGTTATTCCAGCAAAATAATAAATAACGGAACCAGGTCATGCGTAAACGCACAGACAAGATATTCCAACAGAATAATAAATAATGGAACCAGGTCATGCGTAAACGCACAGATAGGATATTCCAACAGAATAATAAATAACGGAACCAGGTCATGCGTAAATGCACAGACATGATGTTCTAACAGAATAATAAAGAATGGAATAACAGAAGAATTTCACCATGTATGCGGTACTTCGCATAGACAGGTTATTCTAATATAATGATAAAGAATGAAATAACAGAAGAAATTCACCAAGTATATGCTAGCCCGCGTATACAGGTTATTCTAACAGAATAATAAAGAATGGAATAACAGAAATTCTCTTCATGAATACGAAAGAAATAATACCCCTTACCTTAGAAGAAACTGGATATAGGAGTAGTGAAGTAGCAGAATACTTTTCTTCTTTCACTCTATAGTTTCTCTCTCTAGAATTTCAGTGAATTCGTAAGAAATAATAAAGGAATGAGCTTCTATTTATAGGAGAATGGACTGAATAGTAACTAATTCATGAACGGTCCATATTGATTTACTATGCAGTATTAATAAAATATTCTAATAAAATAAAATCTTTTAAATAAAATATAATATATTCTATTTATAATCTAATAAAACGAATAACTTTATAAAAGTATTCTGTTTTATATAAAAAGATTTTACTATACAAATACTATACAGGCACTATGCAAATACTATACATAATAGAATATTATATATTCTATTTATAGTCTAATAAAATAAATAACTTTATAAAAGTATTCTGTTTTATATAAAAAAGCTTTTCTGTTTTATTACATTAATAATACTAATAAAACAGAATTTATATAATATATATATATAAACTTCTGTGACTTCATAAAAAAATACCTCAATATATTTAACAGCATTTATCATCATTATTATAATTCACAATATTAATCGACTAGGTCGTTCCCAAGAAAGAGGGGGCTTTTCAATAAGGATTTCTCCCTATTGGCGCGCAATTAGGTGACCAAACCTCTCCTTGGCAGAACTTCTAGACATCATCAATATTACAAATAATAATATTAATAACTCTGTCATCTCAATTATTGATTTAATAATATATAAAATATCAACAATAATTGAATCAATTAACGTGAGATAATATGCAAAAATTACTGAAGTAATAATTAAAAAAAACTGAGTGACTTCTCACGTAAGCATCAATAATCAATACTGTGTGCTACTATGCAACCACGCGTATTCATGTACTTTTAATACCGGGTGTTTTAACAGTTAACGGTAAAACTTCCGCTGTTATTTTTATAAAATATTTTTGTCGTTTTTTCAATTCGACAATAATTATGTTGTGGGGTCCACCAATGATTGTGCCGTTGTACGAATATTCCCTGTTAAAACGAATATTCCCCGACCAATCGAATATTATATAACAACTTGCGTACTTTGCAAAATTTATAAATATTACCCACAACTATAATATTATATCAAATTCGTTCCATAATATTTAAAAATGATATTTATAGAAAAATCATCTTTATTAAAAAAAAAGGGGGGGGGTCTTACACCCAGAACGTGAAATTAAATTTTGTATCGACCTTGAACCCGATACAAAACCCATTTCTAAAGCCCAATATCGAATGGCTCCTATTGAACTTCAGGAGTTAAAGATCCAACTGCAGGAATTGTTAGACATCGGTTTCATTCGTCCTAGTACGCCTCCTTGGGGTGCTCCTGTTCTATTCGTGAATAAGAAAGATGGGAGTATGCGACTTTGTATTTATTATCGGGAGTTAAACCATGTCACTGTCAAAAATAGGTACCCGTTGCCTCGCATTGATGACCTGTTTGATCAGTTGCAAGACGCCAAATTCTTTTCAAAGATCGATCTTCATTCTGTATATCCTCAGTTAAAGATTAAAACCGATGACATTCCAAAGAAGGCTTTCAGAACTCGGTACAGGCATTATGAATTCCTAGTTATGTCTTTTAGATTGACTAATGCTCCTGCTGCCTTCATGGATATGATGAACCATGTATTCAAAGAATATTTGGATCACTTTGTGGTCGTCTTTATTGATGACATCCTCATTTATTTCAAAAGTCGTGAAGATCATGAGCAACACTTGAGGCTGATACTCTAAAAGCTTCGTGAAAATAAGCTTTATACCGAGTTAAAGAAATGCAAATTTTGGCTTGAGGAAGTAGCATTCCTTGGGCACGTGATATCAAATCATAGAATATCTGTTGACCCAGCAAAGATTGAAGCAATACAAAGCTGGGAGCAACCTAAGTCAATAACCGAAGTACGTAGCTTTCTCAACTTAGCTGGTTATTATCGGAGATTCGTAGAAGTATTTTCTCAAATTACTACTCCATTAACTCAGATGACTCAGAAAGATACAAATTCAGTTGGAGTGAGGAATGTGAGAAGAGTTTTCAAGAACTCAAGAGAAGACTCATTTTAGCACCTGTTCTGACAATACCATCTGGCTCGGAGGGATTTATCATTTACAGTGATGCTTCGGGCAAAGGGTTAGGATGGGTTCTCATGCAACATGGGAAAGTCATAGTCTATGCCTCTCGAAAACTCAAAGAATATGAGAGGAATTATCCTACTCATGATCTAGAGTTGGCAGTTGTTGTCTTCACACTTAAAATTTGGAGGCATTACCTATATGGGGAGAAAGTGGAGATCTATATGGATCATAAAAGCCTCAAATATTTCTTCACTCAAAAGGAACTTAACATGCGACAACGACGTTGGCTCAAACTGTTGAAAGATTATGATCATACTATTCAATACCATCCTAGAAAAGCGAACGTGATAGCTGACGCATTAAGTAGAAGATCATATGCGGGGACGAGTGTGATATTGTCAATGCAAAGGCCCATTTTATATGACTTGCAAAGGATAGAGATAGAGTTAAAGACTCCAGGAACCCACGTGATGATGGCAAATATATGAGTAGAACCGACTTTAATCGATAAAGTTAAAGCTGCTCAAGCTACAGACCTGGAGCTGATGCGTAGAGGAAGAAAGTACAAGAAGGTGCTATCCCAGAAGCAAGAATCGATGAAGAAGGAATACTATGAGTCAACTCTGGACTTTGTGTTCCTAACGACCCTGATTTAAAGTATAAAATCATGATGGAGGCGCACAACACACCGTTTGGAATCCATCCTGGGAGTACCAAAATGTATCATGATCTTCGACATACATTTTGGTGGAGAAATATAAAGAGAGAGATAGCAGAGTTTATCTCAAGGTATCTAACTTGTCAATGAGTCAAGGCAGAACATCAAGTGCCAAAAGGTCCATTGCAACCACTTGAAATTCTAGAATGGAAGTGGGAGCACATTACCTTGGATTTCGTTACTGGTCTTCCCAAGGTTTCTCAAGGCATAGATGCGATTTGGGTCATTGTTGATAGATTGACCAAGTCTGCTCATTTATTACCTATACGAGAAACTTATACACTTGAACGTCTTGCTCGTATGTACATAAAAGGGATTGTAAGACTGCATGGTATAACAGTATCCATAGTTTCTGATCGAGACCCAAGATTCACTTCACGATTTTGGGTTAGTTTGCATAAAGCTATGTGCACGAATTTGTTATTCAGTTTGGCATATCATCCTTAGACGGACGGGTAGTCGTAAAGGACTATTCAAACTCTAGAGGATCTATTAAGGACACAGTGTCCTTGACTTCAAAGGAAGTTGGGACAAGTTCTTGCCATTGGTGGAATTCTCCTACAATAACAGTTATCAAGCAAGTATCGGCATGGCTCCATTTGAGGCGTTGTATGGAAGAAAGTGTCGTTCTCTAATATGCTAGGACGAGGTGGGTGAAGCAACGTTGTTAGGACCGAAATTGGTACGCATGACTACGGAAAAGATTTAAATGATCCGGCAACATATAAAATCCTCACAAGATCGACAAAAGAGTTATGTTGATCTTCATCGGAAGGACGTGAAATTCAATGTTGTAGAACATGTGTTGTTGCGTTTTGCTCCATGGAAGGGAGTTACGAGATTTGGAAAGAAAGGAAAGCTCAATCCTTGATTCATTGGCCCATTTGAAATCCTTGATCGAGTAGGAACTGTAGCCTATAGACTCACCTTACCGCCAAGTATGTCTCGTGTTCATAACGTTTTTCACATATCTATATTACGTAAATATGTGGAAGACCCTAACCATATTATTGAGTTAGAACCGGACGAAATAGCGGAAGATTTAACGTATGAAGCAGTACCTGTTAAAATCTTAGATAAGAAGGAACATATTCTACACTCCAAGGTTTTACCTCAAGTCAAAGTTTTGTGGAGAAATTAACCACGATGTTGAGGAAATGACCTGGGAGTTAGAATCTGAAATAAAATCAAGATATCCTCACCTCTTCGACATACCAGGTACGTACCCTAATTTTGAGGACAAAATTTCATAAGAATGGGAGGTTGTAAGACCCCAACTTTGGCAAAAAGTACTTTTTCACCACTGTTGTTGTAGTGTTTTAAGCAATTAGCCACTGTGCTTTTAAAATATTCAATTAGCCCACTGTACTTTTTAAAAATATTCAATCAACTCATTCCGTCCAATTTCTTAGACGAGCGTTAAATAATTACACACGTGGCATTGAAAAAAAAAATCAAAAAATCATTATTTTCTGATGTGGCAACACAAAAAAAATAATAAAATAAAATCATTGATTATCTGGCAAAAAATAATTAAAATAATAATAAAATTAAAATAAATATTTTAATTCATTAAATATTTTCTCTCTCCTTCAAAATAAATAAATAAGCCTAAATAATTCAAACTCAAACTGTTCATCTTCTTCCTCATTGAAACCCTGGAATTTCAGATCGACCAATTTCATCCAGATTAGAGATTTAGATAGATAGATTGAGCAATTTCAGTCGGGTTAGTTTGTATTCGTCTCTGAGCTTCCATTGAAGGAATGGTGATGAGTGAATTGAGTTTCAGTGGTGGAGGAGAGAGAAATGTTGATGAATGTACTTGATCATTTTTTTTATTTTTATCTGATTGAGTTTTTGAGCTTCCATCGTGGATTGAGTGTATCAGTGGTGGAGGAGAGAGAACAGTCGATCGTGTATTGAGTTTCTAAGCTTCCATTTTATCTGATTGAGTTTGAGTTTGATTTTTTATTTTTTTAAATAAAACATACATATTATAAATATTATAATATTAATTTTTATTAATATTATACATATTATAAATATTTAGGTAAATAAAAATAAAGAAAATAAAACATAAAAATATTTTTATTTTTAAAAATTTTATAAGTATTTTAAAACATAAAAGTATTTTTATTTTTATTTTTAAAATAAAACATACATATTATAAATATTTTAATATTATATATGTTATAAATATTTAGGTAAAGAAAAATTAAGAAAATAAAACATAAAAATATTTTTATTTTTAAAAATTTTATAAGTATTTTAAAACATAAAAGTATTTTTATTTTTTAAATAAAACATACATATTATAAATGTTATAATATTAATTTTTATTAATATTATACATGTTATAAATATTTAGGTAAAGAAAAAGAAATAAAATAAAAAATAAAATATTTTTATTTTAAAAATTTTATAAGTATTTTAAAACATAAAAGTATTTTTATTTTTATTTTTATTTTTATTTATAAATAAAACATACATATTATAAATATTATAATATTAATTTTTATTAATATTATACATGTTATAAATATTTAGGTAAAGAAAAAGAAAGAAAATAAAATATAAAAATATTTTTATTTTAAAAATTTTATAAGTATTTTAAAACATAAAGTATTTTTATTTTTATTTTTATTTTTAAAATAAAACATACATATTATAAATATTATAATATTAATTTTTATTAATATTATATATGTTATAAATATTTAGGTAAAGAAAAAGAAAGAAAATAAAATATAAAAATATTTTTAAAATCATAGTGGGCCAATTGCATTTTTTTTTTAAAGTGCAGTGGCTCAATCGTATTAAGAATTTGGCTGACTGGCTTGCCACGTAGAAAATAACTTATTTTTACCTTTTTTCAAAAGCCATGTAGGAAAATTGACACAATTTTTTAACGTCCCTACAAGAAATTGGACGGAATGGGTTGATTGAACATTTTTAAAAAGTACAGTGGGGCTAATTGAATATTTTAAAAGCACAGTAACTAATTGCTTAAAACACTACAACCACAGTGGTGAAAAAGTGCTTTTTGCCTCCTAACTTTTATGAATAAAGATTAATTTTTCTCGAAATATATTTTTAATATTATGGTGTGGATATGATATAATGTTATAGTTGTGAGTAGTATTTATAAATTTTGTAAAGTATGCAAGTTGTCATAAAATATTCGATTGGTCGGGAAATATTCATTTTAACAAGGAATATTCGTACGACGGCATAATCATTGGTGGACCCCACAGCGGAATTATTGTCAGATTTAGAAAATGACGGAAATATCTTTTTATAAAAATAATGACGAAAATTTTATCGTTAACTGTTGAATTTCCAGGTGATAAAAGTACAGTAATACGCGTGATTGCATAGTAGCACACGGTATTGACTATTGATGCTTACGTAAGAAGTCAATCAATCTTATTTAATTATTGCTACAGTAATTGCTTCATAGTATGTCACGTTATTTGATTCAATTATTGTTATAATATTTTATATTATTAAATCAATAATTGAGATGACAAGTTATTCATATTATTATTTGCATAATTAAAAATGTCTAGAAAGTTTTGTCGAGGAAAGGGGTTTGGTCACCTAATTGCGCGCCAATAGGGAGAAATCCTTATCGGAAAGCCCCCGCTTTCCTGGGAACGATTTGGTTGTTAATATTGCGAGTTATAATAATATGAATAAAGGTTGTTAAAAATATTGAGGGATTTTTATGAAGTATTTGTTGTAAATTTTGCTTATTATATGGACCCCCATTTATCCATTTTACAAAATAATCGATAAAAACTTATTTTAAGAGGTGGGGGCCACGGATGGGGTCCACATTTGTAAAAAAGTCTTTAGGGGGGATTATTTGGTTTGTCACGGGGGAAATGGATGTAATGGAAGGAATGGTAGGTAATGTATATATATAAATATATATTTTATAAGTTTTATTTTTTATGAAAATAGAATATATTATATTTCATTCTGCATAGTGTCTACATAGTGAATCTTGTGATATCAGCCGGCGCCCGTGAGTTTTCGTCGAATTCGTTTACTGTTTGCCCGTGAATTTTTTTCAATAGTATCCTTCCATTCTCCTATAAATAGGATGCTTAGTTAAAATTAAAATCACACCAGAATCAGAGAATTCTTCTTCTATAATATTGAGTGTATTTCTTTCGAGTTTTAGGAAGCTTTGAGTGTAGAAAATAGTTCAAGTTTTCTTCAAGAATATCCCTGCTATACCAGTTGAAATACTCTTCATTTTAAGGTAAGGGATATTATTTTTGTTCAGTATTCATATGAAATATTATTTTCTTCCATACTCTGTAGTATGTTAGTAATATTATTTCGTTTCAAATTTTGAATTCTACACTCATTTTGTTAAAGTTTTGGCTACTATACTCCATAAAATTAGTATAATATCCTTGATATTTGCGCTTCATCCAGTATCTTTTCATGGAAATATTATTCTGGGCATTCTTGATAAGTTTTAATTTTTTCATGTCGAAGTACTATTCACGGGTTTACTATTCCCGAAGTACTATTCACGGGATACTATTCACTTGTGTACTATTCACCTGGGACACTATTCATGATAAAAATTGATTTCTTTTCGGTCCAAATAATTTTTGATGGAATATTATTCTTGAATTTTACTCCACAAAGCAGTATCATGTTGACAATTTGGACATTATTGAATTCTTGATAAATTAAATTTTAAATCTTTAAAAATTTATCCTTTGTTTTCTTTTAACTGAATTCTTATATCATTGTCATCATCCTCATTTTATATTATGATGAAAGTCATCTGTGGCCCGTAGTGCATAGATGGACTTGGTATGATTATGACCAGGGATTATTCGGTATAATCATGACCGTAATATTATAAATGATGTGGTAAAAGTCCTCATTGTCCCGTAGTGCATTGATGGATAGTTGTTGGCATGATCATGACCATTGATGAAAACACGAATATCCTTGGCCCGTAGTGCATAGATAATTTGTGGTTATGATACTAATGAATATAATTGGCCGTAGTGCAGGGATGATTCGACGATGTGGATTATTAATTAAGCTGAGTCTCAGTGATAAAATTGATGATAAACTTTTTAAATCATAGAAAATAGTAGATTTCATGCTCTACTTGACTCTTCTAATGGATTGTTTGTTCCGCTGCAGTTAAACTTGATGTCTATTGTATTTTATTAATTTAACACTGTTGAAGGCTAACGATAAATTATTCTGCATTATCTTAGTCATAATATTTCTTACTAGGCTAGTTGAGCTCACCCTTTTTGCTTTCATTGTCCTCATTAAGAAATAAAAACGTAGTTGGGACTAGTCGGAAAACGGAGTGACGGTCTAGATGTTTTGTAAAGTCCCCGAACCCGAATACTTGAAACCCGAACTCGGTACTTCACGATACCATTTCTATGAGCGGAAATATTACTAATAATAATAACAATAATATAAATTTTAAACTTAACTTACATTTATCAGAGTTTAATCCCAAGTACCCAACCTTTACTACATTCTTTACATGATATATAATACATATCATTAACTTAATACAATTTATCTATTACAAATGATACCAATAACATATTCTGTTTGCTTTCCTTTTCACTTGTTTTGACATGAGCTTTCTGGTCCTTCACACTTAGCTGAAAACATTTAAATTAAGCAAGGATGAGCATTTGAGTGCCCAGCAAGTATTATATATATATATATATAAGCTGAAAGAATTTAAATATTTTTTTTATAATATTCTTCTACAACAAGTCAATAGTTGTGAAGTAATCTATACCAATAATCATAACATAACAACCCTCGTTCAAATTTTTGAAACTGTGTATTGACTATACATGGGGTTTTTGTGACATACTATGAACATTATTTTCATTTTCGAAAGGGTTTAAACAGAAATTCATCTGTAAACCGGCCATTGCTTACGGGCCTGAGGGTGTACAGTCCATGGGCCTTGTATTGATCAATACTACATTGCTAGAATGATATTATCGTTCATCCTTTGTCCGCCGTAGCGCATAAAAATTTTCCCATTATCGGGATGTTTATACCTGTCGGGTTTTCATAACAAAGGTCTTATATAATTCAACATATATATATATATATATATATCAAAGGTGTATCAACATGTGATTAAATACAATAATTATCCAAGTGGGGACACTTGTATAATCATTTCTAGAAATTAAAGAATAGAATATATATAACTGAATTATCATATACTAACATGTTGATAATCAATTGGCTTATATAATATAGGTTTAACAATCTGTATAATATAATAATAAAATTCTGAAACATTCTTACACTTGTCCATTGCATAAAGAAAATGCAAAGTTAGGATACTTGCCTGATTCGCTGCTTACAATTACGCAACTTAGATTTATCTTTTATATCACGACCTATCATTAATCAAATCATTCGTTCGATTAGAACAATATTCCATAACACATAGTACTGCATTTCGCAATCAGCACATAACCTAATCACATTATCACACCTATTCAACAGTCATTGACTCACAAATAAACATCAACACATTCCTAATCATATTATCATACAACTTTAACAACCATTGAATCACAAATAAACATTTAACTAACTAAATTATCTAAGTCCAGATCAATTTCTGAAACATGGCAGTCTACGGACAACTTTATCGGGTAAAAATCGAGTCTAAGACTCTATCCCGAAGTTCAATATCAAAGTAGATAACTTAAACAACAGTCGCACTATTTTTCATGACCTTATAATAATTATAAAATAATTATTACCATTTATCATAATTTTTGAAATATCAGAATCATTATTAAATGATTTAAATATCAAACAATTCTATTATCATTAACAATTAATCAATATTAAACTATTGATGAAACCATTGCCAAAATATTAAAGTTATGTATAATAACTCAAAATATTTTTAAAACATGTATATTACCCTTAAATGATTTTTAAAACATTTAAAATCATTCTTAAATAATTACCATTAATATAAAAATATTAATGTACTATTTATCTAAATATTAAAAGTTATTATAACTTAAAATATTTTTAATTAATTTATATCCCTTTTAAATGATTTTTAAATTAATAAAACCATTTTAACTATTTATTTAATATAACCATTAAATAAATTTAATATCATTAATATCAAATAATTAATGAAATTATCCTTTAAATATTAAAAGTTATATTTTATAACTTAAAATATCTTTAAATACTTTATTTTCATTTAAAATGATTTTTATAATAATAAAATCATTTTTAAACTAATTTATTTAATATAAATATTAAATAACTTTAATATCATTAATAATCATTAATTAATGAATTTAACCTTTAAATATTAAAAGTTATATTTTATAACTTAAAATATTTTTTAAATACCTTATCATTATTTAAAATGATTTTTAAAATAATAAAATCATTTTTAATTTAATTATTTAATTCATTTAACAAATAACTTAATTATCATTAATATTAATTTATTAATGAAAATTGTCAAATAATATTAAAAGTTATTAAAATAACTAAAATATTTTCTTATATCATAATATTATTTTAAATGATTTTTTTAATATTAAAATCATTTTTAACTAATTTATTTAATATTATAATTAAATAAATTAAATACTTTTAATATTCCAAAAATATTAAATATTTATGAAATATACTAAAAATAATTAAAAACTAATTTTCGGAATTAAAAATAATTTTTAATAATTTATTTTATATTTTTCAGAATTAAAAACTATTTTTTCTATTTATTTATTAATTTCTGGAAAATATATATTATATGTCGCTAAAGACCACCTATAGCGACAGAACCGTCGTATAGGTGTTCTTCATGTTCTTGAGCATTCATAAGGCAGTTTCGAGGGGCTCTATTTGACCAAGATTAAAATCGTGTGTAGTGTGTTTCTGGTAATGTTATTGAACAAATCTTGTAGTACTTATGCATCACTGTAACTACAAACTGATTCCATGGTCAAATCATTAACGAACAAAGAGATTTAATCTCTCAAAACCATTGTCAGACACTGTTCTTCATTTCTGGGTTTTCCAGAAATGAAGAACAGTACAAGGTACCTACTTTAGATCTCCATAACGTGCAATACTGGTAACGTTTATGTGATTTAAGACTTCTGAGTTCTAGCCCACATGTAACACTACATATCTATCTCATAAAAACACAATAATAACAATAGAACAACCAGATTCGACTCGGTCAAACCATGTCAGACGACATGGTCAAGTGTTTTCTAGGTTACCCAGAAAACAACTTTTTCTGTTCGTCCAGCTTGGTTTGACCATTGATTACTAATTTTCTGTTTGATTAAAAGGAGATTTTAAGGCATAAACATGTAATTCATACAGCACACTACAATCTGGTTATACTAATATCAACAAAAAGCTTAAAATCTGACAGATCAAAGCTTCCAAACTTCTTGTCAAACGCTACTTAAGACTTTCTGGGTTACCCAGAATTCAGCCGATTATGCCCGGTCAAAGGGTTTTGACCTTTTATAAAATGAAATCCATATATCATTGAACCTTTATTCTTATACCAGAGGAAAGATCTCATACTAGACTACAAAATCAAAAACTTAAACAACAAAAACACGTACATACCAAGATCTATGATGACTGACATTTGACTGTCAGACTCAAATTAAAAAATTTCAGATTTTTGAAAACACCAATTTCGTGTATTTAAATGTTACGGATCTATCAAATACCAACCCAGATCATCATTATATACTATAACCAACATGTATAACACAAAAAAACTAACATCTAACATCAGATTTTTGGACAGATTATAGCTAGGGTTTTTATACCTATGATGTCCAAATTCTGATTTTGTGTTGCTGATTTGATATGGAATTTCGTGGAGATGGTATATGGGACTGATCTAGCTTAAAAATTTCAGATATATGGTGCTTGAGAGAGAATGGTTGAGTGTTGTGCAAAATTTAGTGAACAAATGCATTTTCTCTCTCCTTCAATCTATATATAGGCCACATGGTTCATGAATTTGGATGCTAGGGGCTTGATTTGTTGCCCTTGTGAGTCACCAAGAATGGGTAGGAGTTGTTGAACAACTCAAAATATGGAAGGATTTGCAAACAAGCTATCAAAGATTGCTAAAAGGGTAATTTGGTCATTTGATAATTCATTTAAATGACAAATTTGAAACTTGACAAATCCTTAGGGTTTGACCCTTAGGGTTTAGCACATAGCAAAAATAAAATTTAGCAACTAGGGTTTGTAAAATTATAAACTAATTTTAGTTTCCAAAATTTAAAAAAATTAAAATTATTAATTAGATTAAATTAATAATTTTATTATACAGGAATATTAGGGTATTATAACATAATTAACTTTGATATTTAAACAATTAATGTTTAAAATTAGCAATTAGGGTTCTAATAAATATCGGTTAGGGTTTTGATTTCGCAATTAGGGTATCGCGACAACAATTAGGGTTTTAATCATTAGGGTTTTAATTTATTAATTAGGGTTACCTTAATTAGTAATTAAAGTATATCACACGTGTTATTAATCACAGTAACACAATTTCTGACAGATAAAATTTTCTGATTTTTGAATTAGGGTTTCTAATATCAGAAATTCAAATCTAATTAGGGTTTGACATTTATAATTAGGGTTTCCTAATTAGCATAACACGAAGTAACACATAACACATATCATATAACACAGATATTAAATAATCTTAAATTTCCCATTTAAATTGATAAATAGGGTTAAATCAATTAATGCTAGTGTTTGGTCAATATACCATAATTGACCAACCATCTACAATACGTACATACAGTACATAATTATAGCACTGAAAAATTAAAATATATATAATATTATAATATTATAATATTATTCTCATGCCTTGATCAAAACCCAGAATTAGGGTTTGGATTCCATATATGATTTATCTGTCATAAATAACATTATAAATTAAGTTAAATAATTAACTTAATATCCTGAACAAATTCATATAATGAAATAAACATTATAATTATTCTAAATCATTTCATATATTATCTAAATAATATAATATTATATTTTCCTTGAAAATTAATTAATAAAATATTTCCATTAAGGAATTAATTAATATAATTGATAATAATCAATAATTCTAAAATAAATTTATTTACAATACTTAATGTAATAAATAAATTTTATTTATCACATATAAAAATATATTTCACATTACCTTGACACATATCATTCATATTTATTTTAATAAATAATAAAAAAAATTATACGTAAAATTTATGATTTATTTTATAGAAAATATCAAGTTGTCATATGCTTGTATTAGTAATTCTCACTATTTTGTAAAATAGTGTGAAAATAAATGTAATAATATTGAATTTGAGTTTTGATATGTCTAGAAGACAATATTCGTGTAAAAACTCTCAGTTATGCTTTTGCTCGTATTATATAATTAAGTTTGTATTTGAATTCTGTATCATATATTTGACGACTCAAAATAAGTGATGTATATCTATTTTGGGGGCGTCACATATTGTATGTAATATTGTTCTTTTAGTTATAAGAAAGTCCCACATCGTTTAAAATTGGGTCTCTTAACTATCTTTGTTCTATAAATTTAGACTAAAAGACAATTTGCACCCCAAACTTTACTTTTTATATACGTTTGCACCCCAAACTTAAAAAAGTGTCTAAGTACACCCCCAAACTTCATTATACGTAACAAAACGCACACTTTCTTCACTTAACCGGTCAAAAGTTACCGACTAAGGCGTTAACACAAGTTTGGGGTGCAAATTATCTTTTAATCTTAAAAATTGGTAAAAATAATTAATTTAAATAAAATAAAATAATTTTAAATATAAGAACTTTAAAAACAGAATTTTAAAATAGTTACCATACAATGACCATACAATTCAAAAACAAAAAATAGAATTTTGAGTAAATTCTGTTTAGGAATTTTAAAATTTCAAAAACAGTTTTTACAAAAATAGAATTTTTTTTAAAACAGAAATTTTTTTTAAAACAAATTTTTACAAAATATTCTGTTCCAAACAGAATTTTAAAACAAATTTTTACAAAAAAAAAATTAAAAACAGAATTCTATTTTAAAAATATAATTTTAAAATTTCAAAAAAAGTTTATACAAAAATAGAATTTTTTTTACAAAAACAGAATTTTTTTACAAAAATAAATTTGTTTGGTGATGTCAACTTTCTAAAACAAAATTTTAAACTATTAAATTTTTTAAAAAAATTAAATTTCTAAAACTGTTTAAATTTTAAAATAAATTTTTAAACTTTTTTTAATAAATTTTAAAAAAAAATTAAAATAAATGTTGTAACAAATTTTAAAATAAATTTGTTTGGTGATGTCAACTTTCTAAAACAAAATTTTAAACTGTTAAATTTTTAAAAAAAATTAAATTTCAAAAACAGTTTAAATTTTAAAACAAATTTTTAAACTGTTTTTAATAAATTTTAAAAAAAATAAGTTAAAATAAATGTTGTTACAAATTTTAAATAAATTTGTTTGGTGATGTCAACTTTCGCGCCGGCACTGCGACGCTAGAGTAAAACTGGGAAGCGGCGTTGCGGCGCCGAATTGCAGACTTCGGCAAATAGCTACGAAAATCACATGAACAAAGCCAATTTTGGCCTACAAGCTACTTTCTAACAACCTAATTAGCATGTAATTCATATAGAGACTTTATATAAACATATTTCAAAGACTCTTAACATGATTATACACATAAAACAACACAAACACCGAATTTAAAACATCCAATTTCACTATTTTTGATAAAAACTCACTTTTATTTAATGAAAATCAACACTGTGATTTTGTTTTTCAACCAAAAGAGTTAATTCAAAGCACCTTATCTATGTTTATACATACTCTTTCCAATTCAATAGTTAATTTATCAATTAAACAACTAGTTAAACCTTAATTTTACCTTAAACTAAACCATATTCATATAAACTCACTTTAATATTGTTTTCTTCACAAATTACATACATATCATAACTTCATTGACTATACTCATATATAAACTTATAAAAATAGTTTTACAACACTAGTTTAACATATAAAGCCACATACAATCAAACAGTTTATCCTTTCACAAGAATTTTACAGAGAAATAGGAAGAGAAAATTAAAATTGTTGATTATGTTACGTTCTAGCCTAATGTTTTGATGATGACTTGGTTATTGGTACTAAATTCTTTAATTTTGAATTTCAGGAAACTGTTTCAAGAATTATTTGATAAATTATTCAAGAAGAATGAAGATGTTTTGAGTCTTAAGGAAAATATGTAAGGTCATTGCAAATATTTGATTTTTTAATTCAAGGCTCTATGACATTTTATGTGTGCATTTCAGATGATGTTTCGTGCATGCTTAAATCTATGTTAACTGTTATTACAAGATTTAATGTTGTTAGTAGTTATGCATGAGCAAAATTAATGTTGATAATTATTTTTGGTTTAAGAGAGTTCGATTCTATATAAATTGTATAACATGTGTAATTTGTTGGAAGTACAAAAGCTTGTGGCGGTAAAGATGTGATCATTATCTATTGGTTGAGTTAAATGCCTAAGTCTTGGGAATACAAGATAATGATTATCCTAGAGAGTTGTGTGAAGTTACACTTTCTTATATTTACAAAGTTAACACTCCATTATCTTTTGAAAGCCAGTAATATCTCTTAAAACAATTGTTATATAAGCGGCGGCAGTTTGTTTTTAATTGCTACAGGTCTAGTCCTTTTTGACTTGGTCTCTTTCTAGATTATTTTTCATAGAGTCCTACATATATTTTACTTCCGAAGGTTATTGGATTTGTTATGATTATCTTCAAACAGAATATCTTTGGAACTTTGCATCTTTATGTACAACGTAAACATTTATTTTGCAACAGTAATATATAAATTGGGCTATAAAAAGAAGAATTATTTTTAGTAGAAAACACAACACTTACAACACTTGAATTAATATTTTGCACTCACATACTTGAAAGCTATTCTATTCTTCGTGCAAATTTTGAGCTGTTGATCAATTGATATTTTCAGTCAATTTTCGTGGACATAATATTGGTGATATCTTTTACTCTAACTACTTGATCATTGCATTCATTAGTTGAGCCTTGCATTATCAAATTGCTTATTTGCTATGATCATTAGACCTCTATTATTGTAATTTAAGTTTTTATACTAAGTGTTGTCTAAGGAGATTTAATCCAGGTGGATTAAGGTATGTTTACAAACAGGTTCAAGCAAGCATAGGTGCTTAAGGGGTGCAGTGGTGCACAAGGAGTAAGAGTGCTCAAGTGATTTAGTGTAATTTAATTTTATAGAATCTGTATTGTAACAAGAGTCTTTTAAAGAAATAAAAGTGAGTCTTCGATACTAGTTGGTATTGGACGTGGAGTAGGCTATTATTATAGAGGGTAATAGCCGAACCACGTAAAAATCTTGGTGTTATTTTTATTACTTGATTTAACTTAATTTCACTCAAGTTAATTGATTTGCTAAATAAACAAAATTTAATCGTGAGAATTTTTGTTATCATTAAATATTTTATTTAAATTACAAAAAATACCAAGATATTTTCTTAAAACAAAAATTTAATTTGGTAGACCATATTCATTCAGCAAGCTGCATTCATCAATATAGTTGACTACATTCAATAATTTGGTTTAAAGTATTTAAATTGGTCATAGTTTGTATCCACACTTATTCAACCCCCCTTCTAAGTGTGTCTTATCTGAATTTCATTTGGTATCAGAGCGTGACCCTACTTACTTGGTCTTAAAAGTGACTTGTAGGGAAAGATTCTGACATGGCACAGTTCAGAAATAACAATCAAGAAGGTCAATCAACCAATAGACCCCCACTGTTGCATGGAACAGAAAACTACAACTTCTGGAAATTCCGAATGAGGATCGACCTTAAAAGAGATCCTTGGGAATGGTGGGTTGTGGAGAATGGACCAGTTATTCTAAGGAAAGATGATGGTACTCCAAAGACTTTGCTAGAGATGGATTCAATTGAAACCTTCATGGTCTCCTATGACTCAAGGGCGATGAATACTCTATTAAGCGGCATGGTGAAGTCCGAGATTGACAAAGTATCCTCATGCAACACAGCTAAGGAAATTTGGGATACTCTAGTGGTGAGTCGTGAAGGAACATCAAAAGTTTGAGAAGTTAAACTAAGCATGCTTATGCATGACTATGAGATGTTCAAACTTGAGAAAGATGAAACTATAAAGATGGCTCAAGCAAGATTCCTTGTTCTTCTGAACTCTTTAAATCTACTGGACAAATCAATTCCACAAAGTGAGATTAATCGTAAGTTACTTCGGGCTATGACTAAGAGGTTTACATCTAAGATTACTACTACTCTTTAAGATTCCTCTACTATATCTACTATGGATACACTAACCCTTTTGGTGAACTTAAGGAATATGAACATCAGTTAAAGAGGTATGATGATGAGGAGGAAACTCCTCGCAGAAAGGTTTTAGCTCTTAATGTAGGAATGAAGAAGAGCTTGATGATGATTCTGACGAAGAGATAGCTATGATGTCATGGAGACTCAAAGGACTTCTACAAAGAAAGAATAAACGAAAGAATACCTTCAAAGGCAAAGGAAAGCAAACTGAAGAAACGTGTTTTGAATGTGGACGTCTAGGGCACTTTAAGAAAGACTGTTTTCAACTAAAGAATAAAGGAAAAACAGGCTTCAAGGATAATAAGAAGAACAAGGCACTGGTCACTTGGAGTGATGAAGAAGAATCTGAAGTTGAGGTCGACGCCAAGGATGAGATAGCTCAAGTATGCTTCATGGGAATAGAAGGTGAATCAAATGAGGTATCTATTTTTGAAAATATTTCGTTGAAACAAGAAAATGAGGAATTCAAAGAAAAAAATGCATATTTGAAAGACTTGGTTAACACATTAATGGGTGAAGTAGAATCTTGATAGATGAAAAGAAAAATATTGAAAAGGAATCTATATGTAAAGAAGAAAAAGTTTTGATTGCTAAAATAATTTTCTTGAGAATTATAACAAAGTTCTTTTCAACAAAGTGACTTACTTGAACAATGAAGTTGAAAAATTGACAAATGAACTGAAAATACGAGATGTATGTATGGATGCTTTTGGTAATAAATCTCAGTCTAAACCCATTCATACTAATGAACTTCAAAAGGAAGTAGATTCATTAAAAATATCTCTTGCTAGATTCGTTCAAGGAGAAGATAATCTAACTGTCATGTTAGGAAAGCAAAAACCTAGTTTTGATAGACAAGGAATAGGTTATAATTCCCACTCATAAAATTGGTAATGTGATGTGCTTAGATCCAAGTCACGTTTCAAATTGAATTATTGTTCTCCTTTCACAACATGCAAAAATTGTGGTATTAAAGGTCACTTGGACATAAATTGTTTTAAGAAAAATAAGATTAAAAAAGGTATGGGATAAAAAGGTTGATTTACTTGTAACTAACCCTAAAGGACCCAAAAAGATGTGGGTGCCAAAAAGATAAATCAATTTTTCTTGACAGGTATGTTTCAAGGCGAAGGTTCCATCTCAAAAGTGGATTCTTGATAGTGGATGCTCTCATCAAATGACTGGTGACAAATCAAAGTTCGTGGAACTAAAAATCAAGAAGAAAAATAGAACGGTCACATTCGGAGATAATCGAACTTGTGAGATTGTTGGAAAAGGTAAAATCGGTAATGGAAAGGTTAACATCGATAATGTTCATCTTGTTAACGGTCTTGAATTTAATCTTATTAGTATAAGTCAATTAATGGACAATGGTCACCAAGTCAGTTTTGATAAATAAAAATGCATTATTTCTCATGGTACTAACAATATTTCTCTAGTTGCACAAAGAGAAGGAAATATATATACTATTGACTTTGAGGAACAGGATGAAGAATTATGTCTTGCATCTGTACAAGATGAGGCTAATCTGTGGCACAAGAGGATGGGACATGTTCACATGGATCTAATCAAGAAATTGTCCTCAAAGAATCTTGTCAAAGGTTTGCCAAAGATAAAATATAAAAAGAAGGGAATATGTGTCCCTTGCCAACTTGGAAAACAAGTAAGGACATCATTCAGTGCAAAGAATATGGTATCAACCTCTACTCCTTTACAATTACTTCATCTTGATTTATTCGGCCTAGAAAGGCATGCTAGTATTAACGGTAAATTTTATGCATTTGTCATGGTTGATGATTTTTTTTAGATATACATGGGTATTATTCTTAAGACCCAAAGATGAAGCATTTAAAGAGTTTGAGAAATTGATAAGAAATTTAGAGAATAAGTATAGTTTTAAACTAATAAAAATTAGAAGTGATCATGGTACCGAATTTCAAAAAGACTTTATTACATTTTGTGATCAAAAAGGTAAAAGCCATGAGTTTTCAGCTCCTAGAACCCCTCAACAAAATGGAGTAGTGGAAAGAAAAAATAGAACACTTCAAGAAACAGCTAGAACACTTTACAAGAAAGCAAACTTCCAAAGAAATTTTGGGCTGAAGCTGTTAATACTTCATGTTATATGTTAAATAGAGTTCTTATTTGTCCTATTATTTTGAAAACTCCTTATGAGCTTTTGAATAATAAAATTCCTAATATAAGTTATTTCAAAGTATTTGGGTCTAAATGTTTTATATTAAATACTAGTGATAACTTGGGAAAATTTGATGTTAAATCCTATAAAGGTATTTTTATTGGTTGTTCACATAACAGCAAGGCATATCGTGTATTTAATATTTACAAGTTATGTGTTGAAGAATCAATTCATATAATTTTCAATGAGACTAACAATGATCTTCCAAAAGAAAGAGAAGAGGATGCAAGAAATTTGGAGATTTTCACAAATTTAGCAAACCGAAGAGAACCATTCAGCAAATTGAATGGACAAAATCAACAGGCTGAATTGAACGATCCACATGAAAATGAACAAGAAGGATCACAAGAAATTTTCTTCAACAAGAAGAGGAAATACACGATGTTCAAATGCCAAAGACAGCAAATATCTCAAGGATCATCCACTGAAAAATATCATTGGAGATATAAACAAAGGAGTTACTACACGAAGAAACCTACAGAATCAATGAGCGTTTTCTGCATTTTTATCACAAGTTGAGCCTAAGAATGCTAAGGAAGCTATACTTGATGAAAATTGGTTGCTAGAATGCAAGAGGAACTTCAATAATTTGAACGATGTCAAGTTTGGGAATTAATGCCTCCTCCTAAAGATGCGTCTGTCATTAGAACAAAATGGGTGTTTAAAAATAAGCTTGATGAACATGGAACAATCACTCGCAACAAAGCAAGGCTAGTGGCTCAAGGTTACAATCAACAAGAAGGGATAGTCTATGAAGAAACTTATGCTCCAGTTGCAAGACTAGAGTCTATTCGAATCTTGTTGGCATTTGTTTGTTATAATAAATTCAAGCTTTATCAAATAGATGTAAAAAGTGCGTTTCTTAATGGATACATCAATGAAGAAGTCTATGTCAAACAACCTCCTGGATTTGAACATGAGAAATATCCAACTCATGTCTTTAAGCTAAAGAAAGCTCTCTATGGTCTCAAACAAGCTCCAAGGGCTTGGTACGAGAGGTTGAGTAAGTATCTTATTTCAAGTGGTTTCACTAGAGGTAAAATAGATTCAACCTTATTTATTAAACATGAAAAACAAGAAATAATCATTGTTCAAATATATGTAGATGATATAATATTTGGTGCTACTAATGATTTTCTTTGTGATTGGTTTTCAAAGTGTATGCATAAGGAATTTGATATGAGCTTAATGGGAGAGCTAAATTACTTTTTGGGACTTCAAATTAAGTAAACAAGGGAAGGGATCTATATTCATCAAACCAAGTACACAAAAGAGTTACTCAAAAGATTCGGATTTGAAGGAACCAACTCAAAGGCTACACCAATGAGTACTTCTATTAAGCTCACTTCAGATGATAAAGGTATAGATGTAGAGGTAACTAAATATCGAGGTATGATTGGTTCTTTGCTATACTTAACTGCATCTAGACCTGATATAATGTATAATGTATGTCTTTGTGCTCAATTTCAAGCAAAACCCAAAGAATCCAACTTACAAGCAGTTAAAAGAATTTTTAAATATTTAAGTGGTACTATAAATTTAGGGTTATTTTATCCGATAAGTAATCATTTTGAACTAATGGGTTATTCAGATGCTGACTATGCAGGGTTTCAAATTGATAGAAAAAGTACAAGTGGTGCTTGTATATTTTTGGGACAAAGTCTTGTTTCGTGGCATAGTAGAAGCAAACTTCAGTTGCTTTATCAACCACTGAGGGTGAATATTTAGCTGCAGGGAGTTGTTGCTCTCAAATATTATGGATGAAACAAACTCTATGTGATTTTGACATAATTTGCAATAATGTGCCTATATATTGTGATAATTCTAGTGCTATTAACATATCAAAGAATCCTGTTTTGCATTCACGTACAAAACATATAGAGGTAAGACATCATTTTTAAGGGATAATGTTTCAAAAGGGTTAGTTAAATTGGTTTTTATTCCTACCGAAAAATAATTAGCTTATATTTTTACTAAACCCTTGAGTGAGGAAAGATTTTGTATGCTAAGGAGAGAACTTGGAATGTTCATGATATAATTGTGCTTAAAATTTTATGACATGCAGATTATATTTTATACATATATGTATCATTTCTTTTCTACATGATATTTGATAAAATATATATCTGTTTGCCATTCCTTATTTGCTCAAATTATGTTCTAGATACATATCCCTATTAATATCGTCGGATGTCATTGGGAAAAGTAAAGGTTTACGCTTTGAGATACAGAACAGTAGCTGAACAGATTTTTTGAAAGTTAAAAAGACACGACTTACGGTGACAGAGTTCTAATTGATTTCTATTTCTTATGGTTTCAATTTTCTTCTTAAATCAGATCTTTCACATCCATTATCTATCCAAAACCCTTTCTTTCATCTTTACGAGTCGATAACACCATGAAAACCAGAGCTAGTAAGCGATCTACTAGAAAATCAACCGACGAAGGTTCTTCATTGTAGAACGTTACAAGAACAAAGATGAAATCCAAGTGCGTACATAAGAAATCCTCTATGCATGTGTTGTCTGATGCTACAATTTTTTCCGATGACTCAGATTCTATTTTTTCTTTCTTAAAAACCTCCGAAGTCGAATTGTCTCACGGGGACAAGATGAAGCAGCCAGTTGATGGAGAACAGTTTTTCTCATAGCTTGAGTCTCCTTCTAATCTGGTAAATCCATTTTCATCCTCCTTTGATATGCAAGAAAATTTCTTTAGAGGACCTAGTTTCGAAACTCGTTTTAAAAACTCCATTGCTACAAAGCAATTTATGTATGAAAAATCTCTCGATCTATTTTATCTAAAACACTCTGTTTTGGAAAAACTCTTCACTTATTGCAATATTTCTTCTATGCTGCTTCCTCCTAATATTGCTAATCCTCGGTTAGTTCAACAATTTTACACTAATCTTGAATGCAATAAGGATTGTTATACAACATTTGTTAAGGGTAAGTCATTATTTTTCACTAGTATTGACTTTGGTAGAATTCTTGGTATTTATTCTGCTGGACCTTGTCCTTTTACTCTTAAAGGTGCTGCTAATATCCCTTTTCATCCCTTAGAACAGCTTCATATTGATATGAATGATTTTTCTCTCACTTCTTTGTTTCTTTCAAAAACTGTAAGTGTGTGTCCTACTACATGTGTGTTACATAAGTTGGTTCGGTATAATCTGTTTCCCCGACTTGGTGGTGGGGCCGAATTTACTTATCAGGATTTGGATGTTGTGGCTATGACTCTCAAAGGAAAGGTTTTAAATTTTTCTCAAATGATGGTGTCTCATATACAAAGTTGCATTCGTCAAAGCAAGAAGTGTCTTCCTTACAGCAAGTTTTTAACAAAACTTTTTCAACATTTTAAGATCTCGTTTGATGATGAAATTTCTGTCACAAATCATGAGACAAAATCTCACATTACTTTTCATGCTGGTGAATTTGTTCGTCTTCTCCCTGATCCTCATATTACCTCTTCTCCTCCTATTTCTCATACTCCTGACTCATCCTCATCTTCTTTGCCAAATTCTCATGGGTCTGATATTATGAATGTTTTGAATGAGATTTTACAAAATCAAAATTCTGTGAAAGCTGATTTGGTTGAAATAAGAAATCAGCTTATGATTCTTGAGAAAGGGAAGCTACCGATGGATGCTCCAAAAATCAATAAACTATAACATCGGGTTGAAGATGAATTATTGATCTTCGGGCAGGTTTTGAGATTCAGACGATGGCTATGGTTGAAGCACTCCAACAAAAATTTAATCGAAACACATGTCAGTTAAGTCAAGAGGTGAAATTTGTCAGTTATCAACTCGGGGAGATTGCAGATTTTATGGCCACCAGGTTCAATGATATAGGCCAAAGGTTTCATGTTCCAGCAATGTATTCTTCAATTCCCGAATGGCCAATGAACAATTGGATGGCTGAATACAAGGGTGACTTTCTGGATATAGAACTTCCTCCTGCAACCTTTATTCCTCGACCACCTCGACTTGTAAACGATTACACATTGGAAGAGCGTCTTCATTGCCTTCGTTAATTACCATACTTTACCACTCATGCTGAACAGTGGGCAAATCTCGAAGATATTGATTGATTGAGGTCTTCTCTTTTTGCATGATGACAAAGGGGGAGAATTTCTGAAATTTCATTTGGCATTTGGTATCATTTCATGTTCTATTTTAAGACTATGGTTTTACTTGGTTTTTGGTAGGCATGTTTGCCTGGATGATTAAGACTGATGGTTTTTTTTGTTACATGCTAAGATTGATGTTTTCATCTTCATTTTGATAATATTATGATCTGATCTTTGATTTAGTATGATACTAACATATGCAGGTTACGAAATTTTTTTCCCTAAAATAAGTTATATGCATGAATTTAGGGGGAGTTTCATTTATTTATGTTGTCATCATCAAAAAGGGGGAGAATGTTGACTATGTCACGTTCTAGCCTAATGTTTTGATGATGACTTGGTTATTGGTACTAAATTCTTTAATTTTGAATTTCAGGAAATTGTTTGATGGATTATTCAAGAAGAATGAAGATGCTTTGAGTCTTAAGGAAAATATGTAAGGTCATTACAAATATTTGATTTTTCAATTCAAGGCTCTAGGACATTTTATGTGTGCATTTCATATGATGTTTCGTGCAAGCTTAAATCTATCTTAACTGTTATTACAAGATTTATTATTGTTAGTAGTTATGCATGCGCAAAATTAATGTTGATAATTATTGTTTAGTTTAAGAGAGTTCTGATTCTATATAAATTGTATAACATGTGTAATTTGTTGGACGTACAAAAGCTTGTGGCGGTAAAGATGTGATCATTATCTATTGGTTGAGTTAAATGCCTAAGTCTTGGAAATACAAGATAATGATTATCCTTGAGAGTTGTGTGAAGTTACACTTTCTTATATTTACAAAGTTAACACTCCATTATCTTTTGAAAGCCAGTAATATCTCTTAAAACAATTGTTATATAAGCGGCGGCAGTTTGTTTTTAATTGCTACAGGTCTAGTCCTTTTTGACTTGGTCTCTTTCTAGATTATTTTTGATAGAGTCCTACATATATTTTACTTCCGAAGGTTATTGGATTTGTTATGATTATCTTCAAACAGAATATCTTTGGAACTTTGCATCTTTATGTACAACGTAAACATTTATTTTGCAACAGTAATATATAAATTGGGCTATAAAAAGAAGAATTATTTTTAGTAGAAAACACAACACTTACAACACTTGAATTAATATTTTGCACTCACATACTTTGAAAGCTATTCTATTCTTCGTGCAAATTTTGAGCTGTTGATCAATTGATATTTTCAGTCAATTTTCGTGGACATAATATTGGTGATATCTTTTACTCTAACTACTTGATCATTGCATTCATTAGTTGAGCATTGCATTATCAAATTGCTTATTTGCTATGATCATTAGACCTCTATTATTGTAATTTAAGTTTTTATACTAAGTGTTGTCTAAGGAGATTTAATCCAGGTGGATTAAGGTATGTTTACAAACAGGTTCAAGCAAGCATAGGTGCTTAAGGGGTGCAGTGGTGCACAAGGAGTAAGAGTGCTCAAGTGATTTAGTGTAATTTAATTTTATAGAATCTGTATTGTAACAAGAGTCTTTTAAAGAAATAAAGGTGAGTCTTCGATACTAGTTGGTATTGGACGTGGAGTAGGCTATTATTATAGAGGGTAATAGCCGAACCACGTAAAAATCTTGGTGTTATTTTTATTACTTGATTTAACTTAATTTCACTCAAGTTAATTGATTTGCTAAATAAACAAAATTTAATCGTGAGAATTTTTGTTATCATTAAATATTTTATTTAACTTAAAAAAACACCAAGATATTTTCTTAAAACAAAAATTTAATTCGGTAGACCATATTCATTCAGCAAGCTGCATTCATCAATATAGTTGACTACATTCAATAATTTGGTTTAAAGTATTTAATTTGGTCATAGTTTGTATCCACACTTATTCAACCCCCCTTCTAAGTGTGCCTTATCTGAATTTCAAAAATTTTAAAAACTTAAAAGGTAGGATGATACCTTGTTTTAGAAGATGATACTTTTGTCCTTGATCAACAAGCTTTTCTCCAACTTCACTCTCAAATTCTCTAGGATTCTCTTAAGTTTTTCTCTCACTTTTCTTCTTCTTCTCTTCTTCTTCTTCCTATGAGTCTTTCTTCCTAACTCTAACTAACGTACTAACAAAAATATAACGTATATAATATAATATGTAATAATTGTATAAATAATTATATCAATTAACTGACATCAGTTTTTTTTTTAAACTCAAAAGCCATAAGGCTTGTTTGGCTAACTAACTAAAAATAATCCATTAATTCGTACACCTTGTTTGGTAAAACACGTTAAAAATAAAGACTTAATATGCATTAAGCCTTGTTTGGCAAAACTGAATTAAACTCCTTTAAGTTATTTTAATAACTCCTTTATAAAAGGTTATTTGTCACACTTTTATTTAATTAAATTTTTCAATAATCAATTAAATTAATTCTAAAAACAATTTATTAAATTACTTTTAACACATAAATCTATACCACAAAATTATAATTTTATATATAACTATAACTTTATTTAATCAACTAACACATCCTTTTAATTACCAATTCAAATTAAAATATAATAATTCATTTACTCAAAATTCACTAACTTAATAATTAAATTAAATTAGAATATAATAATTAATTTCTTTAATTATTTATTTAACAAATAATTAACCAAATTGAATTAAATTTGAACAATTATTTATTCAACAATAAACACATTCATTCAATACTTATATAATTCAATAAATATTTAATATAACAATTTAAAAAAAATCTAGAATGTTATATCATTCCCTCCTTACAAGGATTCTTTCCTCAGAATCACAATTCAAACAACTTTTTCGTCACAATATCCCTAAGCTCTGATACCAACTGTGACGCCCCCAAAATAGGTATACATCGCATATTCTGAATCGCCAAATACATGGTACAGAATACAAATACAATCTTAAATATACAACATGAGTTGTGAGTTTTAATACAAATATTATCTTCTAGACAGTATTCAAACTCAAAATAAGTCCTCAATACATTTATTATCACACTATTTCATAGAATAGTGAGGACTACTAATGCTATCATCTAGACCGTCACTCCGTTCCCCGACTAGTCCCTGCTACGTTCTCATTTCCTAAAGAGAACAATAAAAGTAAAAGGGTGAGCTCAACTAGCCCAGTAAGAAATATTATGACTAAGATAATGTAGAATAAATTATCGTTAGCCTTCAACGGTGTTAAACTGATAAAATATAACAAACATCAAGTTTAACTGCAGCGGAACAAGCAATCCATTAAAAGAGTCAAGTAGAGAATAAAATCTATTATCTTTTATGATTTAAAAGGTTTTTCATCACTTTTATCACTGGGACTCAGCTTAATAAATAATCCACATCATTCATGCACTACGGCCAAGGATATTCATTAATATCACAACCACAAATTATTCATACACTACGGGCCAAGGATATTCGTGTATTCATCAATGGTCATGATCGTCCCAACAACTGTCCATCAATGCACTACGGGCCAATGAGGACTTTACCACATCATTTGTAATATTACGGTCATGATTATACCGATTAATCCATGGTCATAATCATACCAAGTCCATCTATGCACTACAGGCCACAGATGACTTTCAACATAATATAAACATGAGGATGATGACAATGATATAAGAACTCAATAAAACAAGTTCAAGAATTAATTTATCCAAGAACTAATAACGTCCAAATTGTCAACATGATACTTCTTTGTAGAGTAAAATTCAAGAATGCTCATAATAATATTTCTATGAAAAGATACTAGATGAAGTGCAAATATCAAGGATATTCCAATAATTTCATGGAGTATAGAAGTCAAAACTTTAACCAACTGAGTATAATAAAGAATGGAATAACAAAAGAAATCACTAGACATGCGATAGACCGCATAAACAGGTTATTCCAGCAAAATAATAAATAACGGAACCAGGTCATGCGTAAACGCACAGACAAGATATTCCAACAGAATAATAAATAATGGAACCAGGTCATGCGTAAACGCACAGATAGGATATTCCAACAGAATAATAAATAACGGAACCAGGTCATGCGTAAATGCACAGACATGATGTTCTAACAGAATAATAAAGAATGGAATAACAGAAGAATTTCACCATGTATGCGGTACTTCGCATAGACAGGTTATTCTAATATAATGATAAAGAATAAAATAACAGAAGAAATTCACCAAGTATATGTTAGCCCGCGTATACAGGTTATTCTAACAGAATAATAAAGAATGGAATAACAGAAATTCTCTTCATGAATACGAAAGAAATAATACCCCTTACCTTAGAAGAAACTGGATATAGGAGTAGTGAAGTAGCAGAATACTTTTCTTCTTTCACTCTATAGTTTCTCTCTCTAGAATTTCAGTGAATTCGTAAGAAATAATAAAGGAATGAGCTTCTATTTATAGGAGAATGGACTGAATAGTAACTAATTCATGAACGGTCCATATTGATTTACTATGCAGTATTAATAAAATATTCTAATAAAATAAAATCTTTTAAATAAAATATAATATATTCTATTTATAATCTAATAAAACGAATAACTTTATAAAAGTATTCTGTTTTATATAAAAAGATTTTACTATACAGGCACTATGCAAATACTATACATAATAGAATATTATATATTCTATTTATAGTCTAATAAAATAAATAACTTTATAAAAGTATTCTGTTTTATATAAAAAAGCTTTTCTGTTTTATTACATTAATAATACTAATAAAACAGAATTTATATAATATATATATATAAACTTCTGTGACTTCATAAAAAAATACCTCAATATATTTAACAGCATTTATCATCATTATTATAATTCACAATATTAATCGACTAGGTCGTTCCCAAGAAAGAGGGGGCTTTTCAATAAGGATTTCTCCCTATTGGCGCGCAATTAGGTGACCAAACCTCTCCTTGGCAGAACTTCTAGACATCATCAATATTACAAATAATAATATTAATAACTCTGTCATCTCAATTATTGATTTAATAATATATAAAATATAAACAATAATTGAATCAATTAACGTGAGATAATATGCAAAAATTACTGAAGTAATAATTAAAAAAAACTGAGTGACTTCTCACGTAAGCATCAATAATCAATACTTGTGTGCTACTATGCAACCACGCGTATTCATGTACTTTTAATACCGGGTGTTTTAACAGTTAACGGTAAAACTTCCGCTGTTATTTTTATAAAATATTTTTGTCGTTTTTTCAATTCGACAATAATTATGTTATGGGGTCCACCAATGATTGTGCCGTTGTACGAATATTCCCTGTTAAAACGAATATTCCCCGACCAATCGAATATTATATAACAACTTGCGTACTTTGCAAAATTTATAAATATTACCCACAACTATAATATTATATCAAATTCGTTCCATAATATTTAAAAATGATATTTATAGAAAAATCATCTTTATTAAAAAAAAAGGGGGGGGGTCTTACACCCAGAACGTGAAATTAAATTTTGTATCGACCTTGAACCCGATACAAAACCCATTTCTAAAGCCCAATATCGAATGGCTCCTATTGAACTTCAGGAGTTAAAGATCCAACTGCAGGAATTGTTAGACATCGGTTTCATTCGTCCTAGTACGCCTCCTTGGGGTGCTCCTGTTCTATTCGTGAATAAGAAAGATGGGAGTATGCGACTTTGTATTTATTATCGGGAGTTGAACCATGTCACTGTCAAAAATAGGTACCCGTTACCTCGCATTGATGACCTGTTTGATCAGTTGCAAGACGCCAAATTCTTTTCAAAGATCGATCTTCATTCTGTATATCCTCAGTTAAAGATTAAAATCGATGACATTCCAAAGAAGGCTTTCAGAACTCGGTACGGGCATTATGAATTCCTAGTTATGTCTTTTAGATTGACTAATGCTCCTGCTGCCTTCATGGATATGATGAACCATGTATTCAAAGAATATTTGGATCACTTTGTGGTCGTCTTTATTGATGACATCCTCATTTATTTCAAAAGTCGTGAAGATCATGAGCAACACTTGAGGCTGATACTCTAAAAGCTTCGTGAAAATAAGCTTTATACCGAGTTAAAGAAATGCAAATTTTGGCTTGAGGAAGTAGCATTCCTTGGGCACGTGATATCAAATCATAGAATATCTGTTGACCCAGCAAAGATTGAAGCAATACAAAGCTGGGAGCAACCTAAGTCAATAACCGAAGTACGTAGCTTTCTCAACTTAGCTGGTTATTATCGGAGATTCGTAGAAGTATTTTCTCAAATTACTACTCCATTAACTCAGATGACTCAGAAAGATACAAATTCAGTTGGAGTGAGGAATGTGAGAAGAGTTTTCAAGAACTCAAGAGAAGACTCATTTTAGCACCTGTTCTGACAATACCATCTGGCTCGGAGGGATTTATCATTTACAGTGATGCTTCGGGCAAAGGGTTAGGATGGGTTCTCATGCAACATGGGAAAGTCATAGTCTATGCCTCTCGAAAACTCAAAGAATATGAGAGGAATTATCCTACTCATGATCTAGAGTTGGCAGTTGTTGTCTTCACACTTAAAATTTGGAGGCATTACCTATATGGGGAGAAAGTGGAGATCTATATGGATCATAAAAGCCTCAAATATTTCTTCACTCAAAAGGAACTTAACATGCGACAACGACGTTGGCTCAAACTGTTGAAAGATTATGATCATACTATTCAATACCATCCTAGAAAAGCGAACGTGATAGCTGACGCATTAAGTAGAAGATCATATGCGGGGACGAGTGTGATATTGTCAATGCAAAGGCCCATTTTATATGACTTGCAAAGGATAGAGATAGAGTTAAAGACTCCAGGAACCCACGTGATGATGGCAAATATATGAGTAGAACCGACTTTAATCGATAAAGTTAAAGCTGCTCAAGCTACAGACCTGGAGCTGATGCGTATAAGGAAGAAAGTACAAGAAGGTGCTATCCCAGAAGCAAGAATCGATGAAGAAGGAATACTATGAGTCAACTCTGGACTTTGTGTTCCTAACGACCCTGATTTAAAGTATAAAATCATGATGGAGGCGCACAACACACCGTTTGGAATCCATCCTGGGAGTACCAAAATGTATCATGATCTTCGACATACATTTTGGTGGAGAAATATAAAGAGAGAGGTAGCAGAGTTTATCTCAAGGTATCTAACTTGTCAATGAGTCAAGGCAGAACATCAAGTGCCAAAAGGTCCATTGCAACCACTTGAAATTCTAGAATGGAAGTGGGAGCACATTACCTTGGATTTCGTTACTGGTCTTCCCAAGGTTTCTCAAGGCATAGATGCGATTTGGGTCATTGTTGATAGATTGACCAAGTCTGCTCATTTATTACCTATACGAGAAACTTATACACTTGAACGTCTTGCTCGTATGTACATAAAAGGGATTGTAAGACTGCATGGTATAACAGTATCCATAGTTTCTGATCGAGACCCAAGATTCACTTCACGATTTTGGGTTAGTTTGCATAAAGCTATGTGCACGAATTTGTTATTCAGTTTGGCATATCATCCTTAGACGGACGGGTAGTCGTAAAGGACTATTCAAACTCTAGAGGATCTATTAAGGACACAGTGTCCTTGACTTCAAAGGAAGTTGGGACAAGTTCTTGCCATTGGTGGAATTCTCCTACAATAACAGTTATCAAGCAAGTATCGGCATGGCTCCATTTGAGGCGTTGTATGGAAGAAAGTGTCGTTCTCTAATATGCTAGGACGAGGTGGGTGAAGCAACGTTGTTAGGACCGAAATTGGTACGCATGACTACGGAAAAGATTTAAATGATCCGGCAACATATAAAATCCTCACAAGATCGACAAAAGAGTTATGTTGATCTTCATCGGAAGGACGTGAAATTCAATGTTGTAGAACATGTGTTGTTGCGTTTTGCTCCATGGAAGGGAGTTACGAGATTTGGAAAGAAAGGAAAGCTCAATCCTTGATTCATTGGCCCATTTGAAATCCTTGATCGAGTAGGAACTGTAGCCTATAGACTCACCTTACCGCCAAGTATGTCTCGTGTTCATAACGTTTTTCACATATCTATATTACGTAAATATGTGGAAGACCCTAACCATATTATTGAGTTAGAACCGGACGAAATAGCGGAAGATTTAACGTATGAAGCAGTACCTGTTAAAATCTTAGATAAGAAGGAACATATTCTACACTCCAAGGTTTTACCTCAAGTCAAAGTTTTGTGGAGAAATTAACCACGATGTTGAGGAAATGACCTGGGAGTTAGAATCTGAAATAAATCAAGATATCCTCACCTCTTCGACATACCAGGTACGTACCCTAATTTTGAGGACAAAATTTCATAAGAATGGGAGGTTGTAAGACCCCAACTTTGGCAAAAAGTACTTTTTCACCACTGTTGTTGTAGTGTTTTAAGCAATTAGCCACTGTGCTTTTAAAATATTCAATTAGCCCACTGTACTTTTTAAAAATATTCAATCAACTCATTCCGTCCAATTTCTTAGACGAGCGTTAAATAATTACACACGTGGCATTGAAAAAAAAAATCAAAAAATCATTATTTTCTGATGTGGCAACACAAAAAAAATAATAAAATAAAATCATTGATTATCTGGCAAAAAATAATTAAAATAATAATAAAATTAAAATAAATATTTTAATTCATTAAATATTTTCTCTCTCCTTCAAAATAAATAAATAAGCCTAAAATAATTCAAACTCAAACTGTTCATCTTCTTCCTCATTGAAACCCTGGAATTTCAGATCGACCAATTTCATCCAGATTAGAGATTTAGATAGATAGATTGAGCAATTTCAGTCGGGTTAGTTTGTATTCGTCTCTGAGCTTCCATTGAAGGAATGGTGATGAGTGAATTGAGTTTCAGTGGTGGAGGAGAGAGAAATGTTGATGAATGTACTTGATCATTTTTTTTATTTTTATCTGATTGAGTTTTTGAGCTTCCATCGTGGATTGAGTGTATCAGTGGTGGAGGAGAGAGAACAGTCGATCGTGTATTGAGTTTCTAAGCTTCCATTTTATCTGATTGAGTTTGAGTTTTATTTTTTATTTTTTTAAATAAAACATACATATTATAAATATTATAATATTAATTTTTATTAATATTATACATATTATAAATATTTAGGTAAATAAAAATAAAGAAAATAAAACATAAAAATATTTTTATTTTTAAAAATTTTATAAGTATTTTAAAACATAAAAGTATTTTTATTTTTATTTTTAAAATAAAACATACATATTATAAATATTTTAATATTATATATGTTATAAATATTTAGGTAAAGAAAAATAAGAAAATAAAACATAAAAATATTTTTATTTTTAAAAATTTTATAAGTATTTTAAAACATAAAAGTATTTTTATTTTTTAAATAAAACATACATATTATAAATGTTATAATATTAATTTTTATTAATATTATACATGTTATAAATATTTAGGTAAAGAAAAAGAAATAAAATAAAAAAATAAAAATATTTTTATTTTTAAAAATTTTATAAGTATTTTAAAACATAAAAGTATTTTTATTTTTATTTTTATTTTTATTTATAAAATAAAACATACATATTATAAATATTATAATATTAATTTTTATTAATATTATACATGTTATAAATATTTAGGTAAAGAAAAAGAAAGAAAATAAAATATAAAAATATTTTTATTTTTAAAAATTTTATAAGTATTTTAAAACATAAAAGTATTTTTATTTTTATTTTTATTTTTAAAATAAAACATACATATTATAAATATTATAATATTAATTTTTATTAATATTATATATGTTATAAATATTTAGGTAAATAAAAAGAAAGAAAATAAAATATAAAAATATTTTTAAAATCATAGTGGGCCAATTGCATTTTTTTTTAAAGTGCAGTGGCTCAATCGTATTAAGAATTTGGCTGACTGGCTTGCCACGTAGAAAATAACTTATTTTTACCTTTTTTCAAAAGCCATGTAGGAAAATTGACACAATTTTTTAACGTCCCTACAAGAAATTGGACGGAATGGGTTGATTGAACATTTTTAAAAAGTACAGTGGGGCTAATTGAATATTTTAAAAGCACAGTAACTAATTGCTTAAAACACTACAACCACAGTGGTGAAAAAGTGCTTTTTGCCTCCTAACTTTTATGAATAAAGATTAATTTTTCTCGAAATATATTTTTTAATATTATGGTGTGGATATGATATAATGTTATAGTTGTGAGTAGTATTTATAAATTTTGTAAAGTATGCAAGTTGTCATAAAATATTCGATTGGTCGGGAAATATTCATTTTAACAAGGAATATTCGTACGACGGCATAATCATTGGTGGACCCCACAGCGGAATTATTGTCAGATTTAGAAAATGACGGAAATATCTTTTTATAAAAATAATGACGAAAATTTTATCGTTAACTGTTGAATTTCCAGGTGATAAAAGTACAGTAATACGCGTGATTGCATAGTAGCACACGGTATTGACTATTGATGCTTACGTAAGAAGTCAATCAATCTTATTTAATTATTGCTACAGTAATTGCTTCATAGTATGTCACGTTATTTGATTCAATTATTGTTATAATATTTTATATTATTAAATCAATAATTGAGATGACAAGTTATTCATATTATTATTTGCATAATTAAAAATGTCTAGAAAGTTTTGTCGAGGAAAGGGGTTTGGTCACCTAATTGCGCGCCAATAGGGAGAAATCCTTATCGGAAAGCCCCCGCTTTCCTGGGAACGATTTGGTTGTTAATATTGCGAGTTATAATAATATGAATAAAGGTTGTTAAAAATATTGAGGGATTTTTATGAAGTATTTGTTGTAAATTTTGCTTATTATATGGACCCCCATTTATCCATTTTACAAAATAATCGATAAAAACTTATTTTAAGAGGTGGGGGCCACGGATGGGGTCCACATTTGTAAAAAAGTCTTTAGGGGGGATTATTTGGTTTGTCACGGGGGAAATGGATGTAATGGAAGGAATGGTAGGTAATGTATATATATAAATATATATTTTATAAGTTTTATTTTTTATGAAAAATAGAATATATTATATTTCATTCTGCATAGTGTCTACATAGTGAATCTTGTGATATCAGCCGGCGCCCGTGAGTTTTCGTCGAATTCGTTTACTGTTTGCCCGTGAATTTTTTTCAAATAGTATCCTTTCCATTCTCCTATAAATAGGATGCTTAGTTAAAATTAAAAATCACACCAGAATCAGAGAATTCTTCTTCTATAATATTGAGTGTATTTCTTTCGAGTTTTAGGAAGCTTTGAGTGTAGAAAATAGTTCAAGTTTTCTTCAAGAATATCCCTGCTATACCAGTTGAAATACTCTTCATTTTAAGGTAAGGGATATTATTTTTGTTCAGTATTCATATGAAATATTATTTTCTTCCATACTCTGTAGTATGTTAGTAATATTATTTCGTTTCAAATTTTGAATTCTACACTCATTTTGTTAAAGTTTTGGCTACTATACTCCATAAAATTAGTATAATATCCTTGATATTTGCGCTTCATCCAGTATCTTTTCATGGAAATATTATTCTGGGCATTCTTGATAAGTTTTAATTTTTTCATGTCGAAGTACTATTCACGGGTTTACTATTCCCGAAGTACTATTCACGGGATACTATTCACTTGTGTACTATTCACCTGGGACACTATTCATGATAAAAATTGATTTCTTTTCGGTCCAAATAATTTTTGATGGAATATTATTCTTGAATTTTACTCCACAAAGCAGTATCATGTTGACAATTTGGACATTATTGAATTCTTGATAAATTAAATTTTAAATCTTTAAAAATTTATCCTTTGTTTTCTTTTAACTGAATTCTTATATCATTGTCATCATCCTCATTTTTATATTATGATGAAAGTCATCTGTGGCCCGTAGTGCATAGATGGACTTGGTATGATTATGACCAGGGATTATTCGGTATAATCATGACCGTAATATTATAAATGATGTGGTAAAAGTCCTCATTGTCCCGTAGTGCATTGATGGATAGTTGTTGGCATGATCATGACCATTGATGAAAACACGAATATCCTTGGCCCGTAGTGCATAGATAATTTGTGGTTATGATACTAATGAATATAATTGGCCGTAGTGCAGGGATGATTCGACGATGTGGATTATTAATTAAGCTGAGTCTCAGTGATAAAATTGATGATAAACTTTTTAAATCATAGAAAATAGTAGATTTCATGCTCTACTTGACTCTTCTAATGGATTGTTTGTTCCGCTGCAGTTAAACTTGATGTCTATTGTATTTTATTAATTTAACACTGTTGAAGGCTAACGATAAATTATTCTGCATTATCTTAGTCATAATATTTCTTACTAGGCTAGTTGAGCTCACCCTTTTTGCTTTCATTGTCCTCATTAAGAAATAAAAACGTAGTTGGGACTAGTCGGGAAAACGGAGTGACGGTCTAGATGTTTTGTAAAGTCCCCGAACCCGAATACTTGAAACCCGAACTCGGTACTTCACGATACCATTTCTATGAGCGGAAATATTACTAATAATAATAACAATAATATAAATTTTAAACTTAACTTACATTTATCAGAGTTTAATCCCAAGTACCCAACCTTTACTACATTCTTTACATGATATATAATACATATCATTAACTTAATACAATTTATCTATTACAAATGATACCAATAACATATTCTGTTTGCTTTCCTTTTCACTTGTTTTGACATGAGCTTTCTGGTCCTTCACACTTAGCTGAAAACATTTAAATTAAGCAAGGATGAGCATTTGAGTGCCCAGCAAGTATTATATATATATATATATATATATATGAAAGATATTTAAAGAATTAATGTTTTTTTATAATATTCTTCTACAACAAGTCAATAGTTGTGAAGTAATCTATACCAATAATCATAACATAACAACCCTCGTTCAAATTTTTGAAACTGTGTATTGACTATACATGGGGTTTTTGTGACATACTATGAACATTATTTTCATTTTCGAAAGGGTTTAAACAGAAATTCATCTGTAAACCGGCCATTGCTTACGGGCCTGAGGGTGTACAGTCCATGGGCCTTGTATTGATCAATACTACATTGCTAGAATGATATTATCGTTCATCCTTTGTCCGCCGTAGCGCATAAAAATTTTCCCATTATCGGGATGTTTATACCTGTCGGGTTTTCATAACAAAGGTCTTATATAATTCAACATATATATATATATATATATCAAAGGTGTATCAACATGTGATTAAATACAATAATTATCCAAGTGGGGACACTTGTATAATCATTTCTAGAAATTAAAGAATAGAATATATATAACTGAATTATCATATACTAACATGTTGATAATCAATTGGCTTATATAATATAGGTTTAACAATCTGTATAATAATAATAATAAAATTCTGAAACATTCTTACACTTGTCCATTGCATAAAGAAAATGCAAAGTTAGGATACTTGCCTGATTCGCTGCTTACAATTACGCAACTTAGATTTATCTTTTATATCACGACCTATCATTAATCAAATCATTCGTTCGATTAGAACAATATTCCATAACACATAGTACTGCATTTCGCAATCAGCACATAACCTAATCACATTATCACACCTATTCAACAGTCATTGACTCACAAATAAACATCAACACATTCCTAATCATATTATCATACAACTTTAACAACCATTGAATCACAAATAAACATTTAACTAACTAAATTATCTAAGTCCAGATCAATTTCTGAAACATGGCAGTCTACGGACAACTTTATCGGGTAAAAATCGAGTCTAAGACTCTATCCCGAAGTTCAATATCAAAGTAGATAACTTAAACAACAGTCGCACTATTTTTCATGACCTTATAATAATTATAAAATAATTATTACCATTTATCATAATTTTTGAAATATCAGAATCATTATTAAATGATTTAAATATCAAACAATTCTATTATCATTAACAATTAATCAATATTAAACTATTGATGAAACCATTGCCAAAATATTAAAGTTATGTATAATAACTCAAAATATTTTTAAAACATGTATATTACCCTTAAATGATTTTTAAAACATTTAAAATCATTCTTAAATAATTACCATTAATATAAAAATATTAATGTACTATTTATCTAAATATTAAAAGTTATTATAACTTAAAATATTTTTAATTAATTTATATCCCTTTTAAATGATTTTTAAATTAATAAAACCATTTTTAACTATTTATTTAATATAACCATTAAATAAATTTAATATCATTAATATCAAATAATTAATGAAATTATCCTTTAAATATTAAAAGTTATATTTTATAACTTAAAATATCTTTAAATACTTTATTTTCATTTAAAATGATTTTTATAATAATAAAATCATTTTTAAACTAATTTATTTAATATAAATATTAAATAACTTTAATATCATTAATAATCATTAATTAATGAATTTAACCTTTAAATATTAAAAGTTATATTTTATAACTTAAAATATTTTTTAAATACCTTATCATTATTTAAAATGATTTTTAAAATAATAAAATCATTTTTAATTTAATTATTTAATTCATTTAACAAATAACTTAATTATCATTAATATTAATTTATTAATGAAAATTATCAAATAATATTAAAAGTTATTAAAAATAACTTAAAATATTTTCTTATATCATAATATTATTTTAAATGATTTTTTTTAATATTAAAATCATTTTTAACTAATTTATTTAATATTATAATTAAATAAATTAAATACTTTTAATATTCCAAAAATATTAAATATTTATGAAATATACTAAAAATAATTAAAAACTAATTTTCGGAATTAAAAATAATTTTTAATAATTTATTTTATATTTTTCAGAATTAAAAACTATTTTTTCTATTTATTTATTAATTTCTGGAAAATAATATATTATATGTCGCTAAAGACCACCTATAGCGACAGAACCGTCGTTATAGGTGTTCTTCATGTTCTTGAGCATTCATAAGGCAGTTTCGAGGGGCTCTATTTGACCAAGATTAAAATCGTGTGTAGTGTGTTTCTGGTAATGTTATTGAACAAATCTTGTAGTACTTATGCATCACTGTAACTACAAACTGATTCCATGGTCAAATCATTAACGAACAAAGAGATTTAATCTCTCAAAACCATTGTCAGACACTGTTCTTCATTTCTGGGTTTTCCAGAAATGAAGAACAGTACAAGGTACCTACTTTAGATCTCCATAACGTGCAATACTGGTAACGTTTATGTGATTTAAGACTTCTGAGTTCTAGCCCACATGTAACACTACATATCTATCTCATAAAAACACAATAATAACAATAGAACAACCAGATTCGACTCGGTCAAACCATGTCAGACGACATGGTCAAGTGTTTTCTAGGTTACCCAGAAAACAACTTTTTCTGTTCGTCCAGCTTGGTTTGACCATTGATTACTAATTTTCTGTTTGATTAAAAGGAGATTTTAAGGCATAAACATGTAATTCATACAGCACACTACAATCTGGTTATACTAATATCAACAAAAAGCTTAAAATCTGACAGATCAAAGCTTCCAAACTTCTTGTCAAACGCTACTTAAGACTTTCTGGGTTACCCAGAATTCAGCCGATTATGCCCGGTCAAAGGGTTTTGACCTTTTATAAAATGAAATCCATATATCATTGAACCTTTATTCTTATACCAGAGGAAAGATCTCATACTAGACTACAAAATCAAAAACTTAAACAACAAAAACACGTAACATACCAAGATCTATGATGACTGACATTTGACTGTCAGACTCAAAATTAAAAAATTTCAGATTTTTGAAAACACCAATTTCGTGTATTTAAATGTTACGGATCTATCAAATACCAACCCAGATCATCATTATATACTATAACCAACATGTATAACACAAAAAAACTAACATCTAACATCAGATTTTTGGACAGATTATAGCTAGGGTTTTTATACCTATGATGTCCAAATTCTGATTTTGTGTTGCTGATTTGATATGGAATTTCGTGGAGATGGTATATGGGACTGATCTAGCTTAAAATTTCAGATATATGGTGCTTGAGAGAGAATGGTTGAGTGTTGTGCAAAATTTAGTGAACAAATGCATTTTCTCTCTCCTTCAATCTATATATAGGCCACATGGTTCATGAATTTGGATGCTAGGGGCTTGATTTGTTGCCCTTGTGAGTCACCAAGAATGGGTAGGAGTTGTTGAACAACTCAAAATATGGAAGGATTTGCAAACAAGCTATCAAAGATTGCTAAAAGGGTAATTTGGTCATTTGATAATTCATTTAAATGACAAATTTGAAACTTGACAAATCCTTAGGGTTTGACCCTTAGGGTTTAGCACATAGCAAAAATAAAATTTAGCAACTAGGGTTTGTAAAATTATAAACTAATTTTAGTTTCCAAAATTTAAAAAAATTAAAATTATTAATTAGATTAAATTAATAATTTTATTATACAGGAATATTAGGGTATTATAACATAATTAACTTTGATATTTAAACAATTAATGTTTAAAATTAGCAATTAGGGTTCTAATAAATATCGGTTAGGGTTTTGATTTCGCAATTAGGGTATCGCGACAACAATTAGGGTTTTAATCATTAGGGTTTTAATTTATTAATTAGGGTTACCTTAATTAGTAATTAAAGTATATCACACGTGTTATTAATCACAGTAACACAATTTCTGACAGATAAAATTTTCTGATTTTTGAATTAGGGTTTCTAATATCAGAAATTCAAATCTAATTAGGGTTTGACATTTATAATTAGGGTTTCCTAATTAGCATAACACGAAGTAACACATAACACATATCATATAACACAGATATTAAATAATCTTAAATTTCCCATTTAAATTGATAAATAGGGTTAAATCAATTAATGCTAGTGTTTGGTCAATATACCATAATTGACCAACCATCTACAATACGTACATACAGTACATAATTATAGCACTGAAAAATTAAAATATATATAATATTATAATATTATAATATTATTCTCATGCCTTGATCAAAACCCAGAATTAGGGTTTGGATTCCATATATGATTTATCTGTCATAAATAACATTATAAATTAAGTTAAAATAATTAACTTAATATCCTGAACAAATTCATATAATGAAATAAACATTATAATTATTCTAAAATCATTTCATATATTATCTAAATAATATAATATTATATTTTCCTTGAAAATTAATTAATAAAATATTTCCATTAAGGAATTAATTAATATAATTGATAATAATCAATAATTCTAAAATAAATTTATTTACAATACTTAATGTAATAAATAAATTTTATTTATCACATATAAAAATATATTTCACATTACCTTGACACATATCATTCATATTTATTTTAATAAATAATAAAAAAAATTATACGTAAAATTTATGATTTATTTTTATAGAAAATATCAAGTTGTCATATGCTTGTATTAGTAATTCTCACTATTTTGTAAAATAGTGTGAAAATAAATGTAATAATATTGAATTTGAGTTTTGATATGTCTAGAAGACAATATTCGTGTAAAAACTCTCAGTTATGCTTTTGCTCGTATTATATAATTAAGTTTGTATTTGAATTCTGTATCATATATTTGACGACTCAAAATAAGTGATGTATATCTATTTTGGGGGCGTCACATATTGTATGTAATATTGTTCTTTTAGTTATAAGAAAGTCCCACATCGTTTAAAATTGGGTCTCTTAACTATCTTTGTTCTATAAATTTAGACTAAAAGACAATTTGCACCCCAAACTTTACTTTTTATATACGTTTGCACCCCAAACTTAAAAAAGTGTCTAAGTACACCCCCAAACTTCATTATACGTAACAAAACGCACACTTTCTTCACTTAACCGGTCAAAAGTTACCGACTAAGGCGTTAACACAAGTTTGGGGTGCAAATTATCTTTTAATCTTAAAAATTGGTAAAAATAATTAATTTTAAATAAAATAAAATAATTTTAAATATAAGAACTTTAAAAACAGAATTTTAAAATAGTTACCATACAATGACCATACAATTCAAAAACAAAAAATAGAATTTTGAGTAAATTCTGTTTTAGGAATTTTAAAATTTCAAAAACAGTTTTTACAAAAATAGAATTTTTTTTAAAACAGAAATTTTTTTTAAAACAAATTTTTACAAAATATTCTGTTCCAAACAGAATTTTAAAACAAATTTTTACAAAAAAAAAATTAAAAACAGAATTCTATTTTAAAAATATAATTTTAAAATTTCAAAAAAAGTTTATACAAAAATAGAATTTTTTTTACAAAAACAGAATTTTTTTACAAAAATAAATTTGTTTGGTGATGTCAACTTTCTAAAACAAAATTTTAAACTATTAAATTTTAAAAAAAAATTAAATTTCTAAAACTGTTTAAATTTTAAAATAAATTTTTAAACTTTTTTTAATAAATTTTAAAAAAAAATTAAAATAAATGTTGTAACAAATTTTAAAATAAATTTGTTTGGTGATGTCAACTTTCTAAAACAAAATTTTAAACTGTTAAATTTTTAAAAAAAATTAAATTTCAAAAACAGTTTAAATTTTAAAACAAATTTTTAAACTGTTTTTAATAAATTTTAAAAAAAATAAGTTAAAATAAATGTTGTTACAAATTTTAAAATAAATTTGTTTGGTGATGTCAACTTTCGCGCCGGCACTGCGACGCTAGAGTAAAACTGGGAAGCGGCGTTGCGGCGCCGAATTGCAGACTTCGGCAAATAGCTACGAAAATCACATGAACAAAGCCAATTTTGGCCTACAAGCTACTTTCTAACAACCTAATTAGCATGTAATTCATATAGAGACTTTATATAAACATATTTCAAAGACTCTTAACATGATTATACACATAAAACAACACAAACACCGAATTTAAAACATCCAATTTCACTATTTTTGATAAAAACTCACTTTTATTTAATGAAAATCAACACTGTGATTTTGTTTTTCAACCAAAAGAGTTAATTCAAAGCACCTTATCTATGTTTATACATACTCTTTCCAATTCAATAGTTAATTTATCAATTAAACAACTAGTTAAACCTTAATTTTACCTTAAACTAAACCATATTCATATAAACTCACTTTAATATTGTTTTCTTCACAAATTACATACATATCATAACTTCATTGACTATACTCATATATAAACTTATAAAAATAGTTTTACAACACTAGTTTAACATATAAAGCCACATACAATCAAACAGTTTATCCTTTCACAAGAATTTTACAGAGAAATAGGGAAGAGAAAATTAAAATTGTTGATTATGTTACGTTCTAGCCTAATGTTTTGATGATGACTTGGTTATTGGTACTAAATTCTTTAATTTTGAATTTCAGGAAACTGTTTCAAGAATTATTTGATAAATTATTCAAGAAGAATGAAGATGTTTTGAGTCTTAAGGAAAATATGTAAGGTCATTGCAAATATTTGATTTTTTAATTCAAGGCTCTATGACATTTTATGTGTGCATTTCAGATGATGTTTCGTGCATGCTTAAATCTATGTTAACTGTTATTACAAGATTTAATGTTGTTAGTAGTTATGCATGAGCAAAATTAATGTTGATAATTATTTTTGGTTTAAGAGAGTTCGATTCTATATAAATTGTATAACATGTGTAATTTGTTGGAAGTACAAAAGCTTGTGGCGGTAAAGATGTGATCATTATCTATTGGTTGAGTTAAATGCCTAAGTCTTGGGAATACAAGATAATGATTATCCTAGAGAGTTGTGTGAAGTTACACTTTCTTATATTTACAAAGTTAACACTCCATTATCTTTTGAAAGCCAGTAATATCTCTTAAAACAATTGTTATATAAGCGGCGGCAGTTTGTTTTTAATTGCTACAGGTCTAGTCCTTTTTGACTTGGTCTCTTTCTAGATTATTTTTCATAGAGTCCTACATATATTTTACTTCCGAAGGTTATTGGATTTGTTATGATTATCTTCAAACAGAATATCTTTGGAACTTTGCATCTTTATGTACAACGTAAACATTTATTTTGCAACAGTAATATATAAATTGGGCTATAAAAAGAAGAATTATTTTTAGTAGAAAACACAACACTTACAACACTTGAATTAATATTTTGCACTCACATACTTTGAAAGCTATTCTATTCTTCGTGCAAATTTTGAGCTGTTGATCAATTGATATTTTCAGTCAATTTTCGTGGACATAATATTGGTGATATCTTTTACTCTAACTACTTGATCATTGCATTCATTAGTTGAGCCTTGCATTATCAAATTGCTTATTTGCTATGATCATTAGACCTCTATTATTGTAATTTAAGTTTTTATACTAAGTGTTGTCTAAGGAGATTTAATCCAGGTGGATTAAGGTATGTTTACAAACAGGTTCAAGCAAGCATAGGTGCTTAAGGGGTGCAGTGGTGCACAAGGAGTAAGAGTGCTCAAGTGATTTAGTGTAATTTAATTTTATAGAATCTGTATTGTAACAAGAGTCTTTTAAAGAAATAAAAGTGAGTCTTCGATACTAGTTGGTATTGGACGTGGAGTAGGCTATTATTATAGAGGGTAATAGCCGAACCACGTAAAAATCTTGGTGTTATTTTTATTACTTGATTTAACTTAATTTCACTCAAGTTAATTGATTTGCTAAATAAACAAAATTTAATCGTGAGAATTTTTGTTATCATTAAATATTTTATTTAAATTACAAAAAATACCAAGATATTTTCTTAAAACAAAAATTTAATTTGGTAGACCATATTCATTCAGCAAGCTGCATTCATCAATATAGTTGACTACATTCAATAATTTGGTTTAAAGTATTTAAATTGGTCATAGTTTGTATCCACACTTATTCAACCCCCCTTCTAAGTGTGTCTTATCTGAATTTCATTTGGTATCAGAGCGTGACCCTACTTACTTGGTCTTAAAAGTGACTTGTAGGGAAAGATTCTGACATGGCACAGTTCAGAAATAACAATCAAGAAGGTCAATCAACCAATAGACCCCCACTGTTGCATGGAACAGAAAACTACAACTTCTGGAAATTCCGAATGAGGATCGACCTTAAAAGAGATCCTTGGGAATGGTGGGTTGTGGAGAATGGACCAGTTATTCTAAGGAAAGATGATGGTACTCCAAAGACTTTGCTAGAGATGGATTCAATTGAAACCTTCATGGTCTCCTATGACTCAAGGGCGATGAATACTCTATTAAGCGGCATGGTGAAGTCCGAGATTGACAAAGTATCCTCATGCAACACAGCTAAGGAAATTTGGGATACTCTAGTGGTGAGTCGTGAAGGAACATCAAAAGTTTGAGAAGTTAAACTAAGCATGCTTATGCATGACTATGAGATGTTCAAACTTGAGAAAGATGAAACTATAAAGATGGCTCAAGCAAGATTCCTTGTTCTTCTGAACTCTTTAAATCTACTGGACAAATCAATTCCACAAAGTGAGATTAATCGTAAGTTACTTCGGGCTATGACTAAGAGGTTTACATCTAAGATTACTACTACTCTTTAAGATTCCTCTACTATATCTACTATGGATACACTAACCCTTTTTGGTGAACTTAAGGAATATGAACATCAGTTAAAGAGGTATGATGATGAGGAGGAAACTCCTCGCAGAAAGGTTTTAGCTCTTAATGTAGGAAATGAAGAAGAGCTTGATGATGATTCTGACGAAGAGATAGCTATGATGTCATGGAGACTCAAAGGACTTCTACAAAGAAAGAATAAACGAAAGAATACCTTCAAAGGCAAAGGAAAGCAAACTGAAGAAACGTGTTTTGAATGTGGACGTCTAGGGCACTTTAAGAAAGACTGTTTTCAACTAAAGAATAAAGGAAAAACAGGCTTCAAGGATAATAAGAAGAACAAGGCACTGGTCACTTGGAGTGATGAAGAAGAATCTGAAGTTGAGGTCGACGCCAAGGATGAGATAGCTCAAGTATGCTTCATGGGAATAGAAGGTGAATCAAATGAGGTATCTATTTTTGAAAATATTTCGTTGAAACAAGAAAATGAGGAATTCAAAGAAAAAAATGCATATTTGAAAGACTTGGTTAACACATTAATGGGTGAAGTAGAATCTTTGATAGATGAAAAGAAAAATATTGAAAAGGAATCTATATGTAAAGAAGAAAAAGTTTTGATTGCTAAAAATAATTTTCTTGAGAATTATAACAAAGTTCTTTTCAACAAAGTGACTTACTTGAACAATGAAGTTGAAAAATTGACAAATGAACTGAAAATACGAGATGTATGTATGGATGCTTTTGGTAATAAATCTCAGTCTAAACCCATTCATACTAATGAACTTCAAAAGGAAGTAGATTCATTAAAAATATCTCTTGCTAGATTCGTTCAAGGAGAAGATAATCTAACTGTCATGTTAGGAAAGCAAAAACCTAGTTTTGATAGACAAGGAATAGGTTATAATCCCACTCATAAAATTGGTAATGTGAATGTGCTTAGATCCAAGTCACGTTTCAAATTGAATTATTGTTCTCCTTTCACAACATGCAAAAATTGTGGTATTAAAGGTCACTTGGACATAAATTGTTTTAAGAAAAATAAGATTAAAAAGGTATGGGATAAAAAGGTTGATTTACTTGTAACTAACCCTAAAGGACCCAAAAAGATGTGGGTGCCAAAAAGATAAATCAATTTTTCTTGACAGGTATGTTTCAAGGCGAAGGTTCCATCTCAAAAGTGGATTCTTGATAGTGGATGCTCTCATCAAATGACTGGTGACAAATCAAAGTTCGTGGAACTAAAAATCAAGAAGAAAAATAGAACGGTCACATTCGGAGATAATCGAACTTGTGAGATTGTTGGAAAAGGTAAAATCGGTAATGGAAAGGTTAACATCGATAATGTTCATCTTGTTAACGGTCTTGAATTTAATCTTATTAGTATAAGTCAATTAATGGACAATGGTCACCAAGTCAGTTTTGATAAATAAAAATGCATTATTTCTCATGGTACTAACAATATTTCTCTAGTTGCACAAAGAGAAGGAAATATATATACTATTGACTTTGAGGAACAGGATGAAGAATTATGTCTTGCATCTGTACAAGATGAGGCTAATCTGTGGCACAAGAGGATGGGACATGTTCACATGGATCTAATCAAGAAATTGTCCTCAAAGAATCTTGTCAAAGGTTTGCCAAAGATAAAATATAAAAAGAAGGGAATATGTGTCCCTTGCCAACTTGGAAAACAAGTAAGGACATCATTCAGTGCAAAGAATATGGTATCAACCTCTACTCCTTTACAATTACTTCATCTTGATTTATTCGGCCTAGAAAGGCATGCTAGTATTAACGGTAAATTTTATGCATTTGTCATGGTTGATGATTTTTTTAGATATACATGGGTATTATTCTTAAGACCCAAAGATGAAGCATTTAAAGAGTTTGAGAAATTGATAAGAAATTTAGAGAATAAGTATAGTTTTAAACTAATAAAAATTAGAAGTGATCATGGTACCGAATTTCAAAAAGACTTTATTACATTTTGTGATCAAAAAGGTAAAAGCCATGAGTTTTCAGCTCCTAGAACCCCTCAACAAAATGGAGTAGTGGAAAGAAAAAATAGAACACTTCAAGAAACAGCTAGAACACTTTTACAAGAAAGCAAACTTCCAAAGAAATTTTGGGCTGAAGCTGTTAATACTTCATGTTATATGTTAAATAGAGTTCTTATTTGTCCTATTATTTTGAAAACTCCTTATGAGCTTTTGAATAATAAAATTCCTAATATAAGTTATTTCAAAGTATTTGGGTCTAAATGTTTTATATTAAATACTAGTGATAACTTGGGAAAATTTGATGTTAAATCCTATAAAGGTATTTTTATTGGTTGTTCACATAACAGCAAGGCATATCGTGTATTTAATATTTACAAGTTATGTGTTGAAGAATCAATTCATATAATTTTCAATGAGACTAACAATGATCTTCCAAAAGAAAGAGAAGAGGATGCAAGAAATTTGGAGATTTTCACAAATTTAGCAAACCGAAGAGAACCATTCAGCAAATTGAATGGACAAAATCAACAGGCTGAATTGAACGATCCACATGAAAATGAACAAGAAGGATCACAAGAAATTTTCTTCAACAAGAAGAGGAATACACGATGTTCAAATGCCAAAGACAGCAAAATATCTCAAGGATCATCCACTGAAAAATATCATTGGAGATATAAACAAAGGAGTTACTACACGAAGAAACCTACAGAATCAATGAGCGTTTTCTGCATTTTTATCACAAGTTGAGCCTAAGAATGCTAAGGAAGCTATACTTGATGAAAATTGGTTGCTAGAAATGCAAGAGGAACTTCAATAATTTGAACGATGTCAAGTTTGGGAATTAATGCCTCCTCCTAAAGATGCGTCTGTCATTAGAACAAAATGGGTGTTTAAAAATAAGCTTGATGAGCATGGAACAATCACTCGCAACAAAGCAAGGCTAGTGGCTCAAGGTTACAATCAACAAGAAGGGATAGTCTATGAAGAAACTTATGCTCTAGTTGCAAGACTAGAGTCTATTCGAATCTTGTTGGCATTTGTTTGTTATAATAAATTAAAGCTTTATCAAATAGATGTAAAAAGTGTGTTTCTTAATGGATACATCAATGAAGAAGTCTATGTCAAACAACCTCCTGGATTTGAACATGAGAAATATCCAACTCATGTCTTTAAGCTAAAGAAAGCTCTCTATGGTCTCAAACAAGCTCCAAGGGCTTGATACGAGAGGTTGAGTAAGTATCTTATTTCAAGTGGTTTCACTAGAGGTAAAATAGATTCAACCTTATTTATTAAACATGAAAAACAAGAAATAATCATTGTTCAAATATATGTAGATGATATAATATTTGGTGCTACTAATGATTTTCTTTGTGATTGGTTTTCAAAGTGTATGCATAAGGAATTTGATATGAGCTTAATGGGAGAGCTAAATTCCTTTTTGGGACTTCAAATTAAGCAAACAAGGGAAGGGATCTATATTCATCAAACCAAGTACACAAAAGAGTTACTCAAAAGATTCGGATTTGAAGGAACCAACTCAAAGGCTACACCAATGAGTACTTCTATTAAGCTCACTTCATATGATAAAGGTATAGATGTAGACGTAACTAAATATCGAGGTATGATTGGTTCTTTGCTATATTTAACTGCATCTAGACCTGATATAATGTAAAGTGTATGTCTTTGTGCTCAATTTCAAGCAAAACCCAAAGAATCCCACTTACAAGCTGTTAAAAGAATTTTTAAATATTTAAGTGGTACTATAAATTTAGGGTTATTTTATCCGATAAGTAATCATTTTGAACTAATGGGTTATTCAGATGCTGACTATGCAGGGTTTTAAATTGATAGAAAAAGTACAAGTGGTGCTTGTACATTTTTGGGACAAAGTCTTGTTTCGTGGCATAGTAAGAAGCAAACTTCAGTTGCTTTATCAACCACTGAGGGTGAATATTTAGCTGCAGGGAGTTGTTGCTCTCAAATATTATGGATGAAACAAACTCTATGTGATTTTGACATAATTTGCAATAATGTGCCTATATATTGTGATAATTCTAGTGCTATTGACATATCAAAGAATCCTGTTTTGCATTCACGTACAAAACATATAGAGGTAAGACATCATTTTTAAGGGATAATGTTTCAAAAGGGTTAGTTAAATTGGTTTGTATTCCTACCAAAAAATAATTAGCTTATATTTTTACTAAACCCTTGAGTGAGGAAAGATTTTGTATGCTAAGGAGAGAACTTGGAATGTTCATGATATAATTGTGCTTAAAATTTTATGACATGCAGATTATATTTTATACATATATGTATCCTTTCTTTTCTACATGATATCTAATAAAATATATATTTGTTTGCCATTCCTTATCTACTCAAATTATGTTCTAGATACATATCCCTATTAATATCGCCAGATGTCATTGGGAAAAGTAAAGGTTTACGCCTTGAGATACAGAACAGTAGCTGAACAGATTTTTTGAAAGTTGAAAAGACACACGTCTTACGGTGACAGAGTTCTAATTGATTTCTATTTCATATGGTTTCAATTTTCTTCTTAAATCAGATCTTTCACATCCATTATCTATCCAAAACCCTTTCTTTCATCTTTACGAGTCGATAACCCCATGAAAACCAGAGCTAGCAAGCGATCTACTAGAAAATCAACCGACGAAGGTTCTTCATTGTAGAACGTTACAAGAACAAAGATGAAATCCAAGTGCGTACATAAGAAATCCTCTATGCATGTGTTGTCTGATGATACAATTTTGTCCGACGACTCAGATTCTAGTTTTTCTTTCTTAAAAACCTCCGAAGTCGAACTATCTCACCGGGACAAGATGAAGCAGCCAGTTGATGAAGAACAGTTTTTCTCATAGCCTGAGTCTCCTTCTAATCTGGTAAATCCATTTTCATCCTCCTTTGATATGCAAGAAAATTTCTTTAGAGGACCTAGTTTCGAAACTCGTTTTAAAAACTCCATTGCTACAAAGCAATTTGTGTATGAAAAATCTCTCGATCTATTTTATCTAAAACACTATGTTTTGGAAAAACTCTTCACTTATTGCAATATTTCTTCTATGCTGCTTCCTCCTAATATTGTTTATCCTCGGTTAGTTCAACAATTTTACACTAATCTTGAATGCAATAAGGATTGTTATACAACATTTGTTAAGGGTAAGTCATTATTTTTCACTACTATTGACTTTGGTAGAATTCTTGGTATTTCTTCTGTTGGACCTTGTCATTTTAATCTTAAAGGTGCTGGTAATATCCCTTTTCATCCCTTGGAAAAGCTTCATATTGATATGAATGATTTTTCTCTCACTTCTTTGTTTCTTCCAAAAACTGTAAGTGTGTGTCCTACTGCATGTGTGTTACATAAGTTGGTTCGGTATAATCTGTTTCCCCGACTTGGTGGTGGGGCCGATTTTACTTATCAGGATTTGGATGTTGTGGCTATGACTCTCAAAGGAAAGGTTTTTAATTTTTCTCAAATGATGTTGTCTCATATGCAAAGTTGCATTCGTCAAAGCAAGAAGTGTCTTCCTTACAGCAAGTTTTTAACAAAACTTTTTTAACATTTTAAGATCTTGTTTGATGATGAAATTTCTGTCACAAATCATGAGCTTATTGACACTGCCAATTTGACAAAATCTCACATTACTTTTCATGCTGGTGAATTTGTTCGTCTTCTCCCTGATCCTCATATTACCTCTTCTCCTCCTATTTCTTATACTCCTGACTCATCCTCATCTTCTTTGCCAAATTCTCATGGGTCTGATATTATGAATGTTTTGAATGAGATTTTACAAAATCAAAATTCTGTGAAAGCTGATTTGGTTGGAATAAGAAATCAGCTTATGATTCTTGAGAAAGGGAAGCTACCGATGGATGCTCCAGAAATCAATAAACTATAACATCGGGTTGAAGAGGAATTTATTGATCTTCGGGCAGGTTTTGAGATTCAGACGATGGCTATGGTTGAAGCACTCCAACAAAAATTTAATCGGAACACATGTCAGTTAAGTCAAGAGGTGAAATTTGTCAGTTATCAACTCGGGGAGATTGCAGATTTTATGGCCACCAGGTTCAATGATATAGACCAAAGGTTTCATGTTCCAGCAATGTATTCTCCAATTCCCGAATGGCCAATGAACAATTGGATGGCTGAATACAAGGGTGACTTTCTGGATATAGAACTTCCTCCTGCAACCTTTATTCCTCGACCACCTCGACTTGCAAACGATTACACATTAGAAGAGCGTCTTCATCGCCTTCGTCAATTACCATACTTTACCACTCATGTTGAACAGCGGGCCAATCTCGAAGATATTGATTGATTGAGGTCTTCTCTTTTTGCATGATGACAAAGGGGGAGAATTTCCAAAATTTCATTTGGCATTTGGTATCATTTCAAGTTCTGTTTTAAGACTATGGTTTTACTTGGTTTTTGTAGGCATGTTTGCCTGGATGATTAGGACTGATGGTTTTTTTTTGTTGCATGCTAAGATTGATGTTTTCATCTTCATTTTGATAATATTATGATCTGATCTTTGATTTAGTATGATACTAACATATGCAGGTTACGAAATTTTTTTCCCTAAAATAAGTTATATGCATGAATTTAGGAGGAGTTTCATTTATTTATGTTGTCATCATCAAAAAGGGGGAGAATGTTGATTATGTCACGTTCTAGCCTAATGTTTTGATGATGACTTGGTTATTGGTACTAAATTCTTTAATTTTGAATTTCAGGAAATTGTTTGATGGATTATTCAAGAAGAATGAAGATGCTTTGAGTCTTAAGGAAAATATGTAAGGTCATTGCAAATATTTGATTTTTCAATTCAAGGCTCTAGGACATTTTATGTGTGCATTTCAGATGATGTTTCGTGCATGCTTAAATCTATGTTAACTGTTATTACAAGATTTATTGTTGTTAGTAGTTATGCATGCGCAAAATTAATGTTGATAATTATTGTTTGGTTTAAGAGAGTTCTAATTCTATATAAATTGTATAACATGTGTAATTTGTTGGACGTACAAAAGCTTGTGGCGGTAAAGATGTGATCATTATCTATTGGTTGAGTTAAATGCCTAAGTCTTGGAAATACAAGATAATGATTATCCTTGAGAGTTGTGTGAAGTTACACTTTCTTATATTTACAAAGTTAACACTCCATTATCTTTTGAAAGCCAGTAATATCTCTTAAAACAATTGTTATATAAGCGGCGGAAGTTTATTTTTAATTGCTACAGGTCTAGTCCTTTTTGACTTGGTCTCTTTCTAGATTATTTTTGATAGAGTCCTACATATATTTTACTTCCGAAGGTTATTGGATTTGTTATGATTATCTTCAAACAGAATATCTTTGGAACGTTGCATCTTTATGTACAACGTAAACATTTATTTTGCAACAGTAATATATAAATTGGGCTATAAAAAGAAGAATTATTTTCAGTAGAAAACACAACACTTACAACACTTGAATTAATATTTTGCACTCACATACTTTGAAAGCTATTCTATTCTTCGTGCAAATTTTGAGCTGTTGATCAATTGATATTTTCAGTCAATTTTCGTGGGCATAATATTGGTGATATCTTTTACTCTAACTACTTGATCATTGCATTCATTAGTTGAGCCTTGCATTATTAAATTGCTTATTTGCTATGATCATTAGACCTCTATTATTGTAATCTAAGTTTTTATACTAAGTGTTGTCTAAGGAGATTTAATCCAGGTGGATTAAGGTATGTTTACAAACAGGTTTAAGGAAGCATAGGTGCTTAAAGGGTGCAGTAATGCACAAGGAGTAAGAGTGCTCAAATGAATTAGTGTAATTTAATTTTATAGAATCTGTATTGTAACAAGAGTCTTTTAAAGAAATAAAAGTGAGTCTCCGATACTAGTTGGTATTGGACGTGGAGTAGGTTATTATTATAGAGGGTAATAGCCGAACCACGTAAAAATCTTGGTGTTATTTTTATTACTTGATTTAACTTAATTTCACTCAAGTTAATTGATTTGCTAAATAAACAAAATTTAATCATGAGAATTTTTATTATCATTAAATATTTTATTTAACTTACAAAAACACCAAGATATTTTCTTAAAACAAAAATTTAATTCGGTAGACCATATTCATTCAGCAAGCTGCATTCATCAAAATAGTTGACTACATTCAATAATTTGGTTTAAAGTATTTAAATTGGTCATAGTTTGTATCCACACTTATTCAAACCCCCCCCCCCCCTTCTAAGTGTGCCTTATCTGAATTTTAAAAATTTTTAAAACTTAAAAGGTAGGATGATACCTTGTTTTAGAATATGATACTTTTGTCCTTGATCAACAAGCTTTTCTCCAACTTCACTCTCAAATTCTCTAAGATTCTCTCAAGTTTTTCTCTCACTTTTCTTCTTCTCTTCTTCTTCTTCCTCTGAGTTTTTCTTCCTAACTCTAACTAACGTACTAACAAAAATATAACGTATATAATATAATATGTAATAATTGTATAAATAATTATATCAATTAACTGACATCAGTTTTTTTAAACTCAAAAGCCATAAGGCTTGTTTGGCTAACTAACTAAATATAATCCATTAATTCTTACACCTTGTTTGGTAAAACACGTTAAAAATAAAGACTTAATATGCATTAAGCCTTGTTTGGCAAAACTGAATTAAACTCCTTTAAGTTATTTTAATAACTCCTTTATAAAATGTTATTTGTCACACTTTTATTTAATTAAATTTTTCAATAATCAATTAAATTAATTCTAAAAATAATTTATTAAATTACTTTAACACATAAATCAATACCACAAAATTATAATTTTCTATATAATTATAACTTTATTTAATCAACTAACACATACTTTTAATTACCAATTCAAATTAAAATATAATAATTCATTTAATCAAAACTCTCTAACTTAATAATTAAATTAAATTAGAATATAATATAATAATTAATTTCCTTAATTATTTATTTAAAAAATAATTAACCAAATTGAATCAAATTTGAACAATTATTTATTCAACAATAAGCACATCCATTTAATACTTATATAATTCAATAAATATTTAATATAACAATTTAAAAAAAATTCTAGAATGTTATATCATTCCCTCCTTACAAGGATTCTTTCCTCAGAATCACAATTCAAACAACTTTTTCGTCACAATATCCCTAAGCTATGATACCAACTGTGACGCCCCCAAAATAGGTATACATCACATATTCTGAATCGCCAAATACATGGTACAGAATACAAATACAATCTTAAATATACAACATGAGTTGTGAGTTTTAATATAAATATTGTCTTCTAGACAGTATTCAAACTCAAAATAAGTCCTCAATACATTTATTATCACACTATTTCATAGAATAGTGAGGACTACTAATGCTATCATCTAGACCGTCACTCCGTTCCCCGACTAGTCCCTGTTACGTTCTCATTTCCTAAAGAGAACAATAAAAGTAAAAAGGTGAGCTCAACTAGCCCAGTAAGAAATATTATGACTAAGATAATGTAGAATAAATTATCGTTAGCCTTCAATGGTGTTAAACTGATAAAATATAACAAACATCAAGTTTAACTGCAGCGGAACAAGCAATCCATTAAAAGAGTCAAGTAGAGAAAAAAATCTATTATCTTTTATGATTTAAAAGGTTTTTCATTACTTTTATCACTGGGACTCAGCTTAATAAATAATCCACATCATTCATGCACTACGGCCAAGAATATTCATTAGTATCACAACCACAAATTATTCATGCACTACGGGCCAAGGATATTCGTGTATTCATCAACGGCCATGATCGTGCCAACAATTGTCCATCAATGCACTACGGGCCAAAGAGGACTTTTACCACATCATTTGTAATATTACGGTCATGATTATACCGATTAATCCATGGTCATAATCATACCAAGTCCATCTATGCACTACAGGCCACAGATGACTTTCAACATAATATAAACATGAGGATGATGACAATGATATAAGAACTCAATAAAACAAGTTCAAGAATTAATTTATCCAAGAACTAATAACGTCCAAATTGTCAACATGATACTTCTTTGTAGAGTAAAATTCAAGAATGCTCATAATAATATTTCTATGAAAAGATACTAGATGAAGCGTAAATATCAAGGATATTCCAATAATTTCATGGAGTATAGAAGTCAAAACTTTAACCAACTGAGTATAATAAAGAATGGAATAACAAAAGAAATCACCAGACATGCGATAGACCGCATAAACAGGTTATTCCAGGAAAATAATAAATAACGGAACCAGGTCATGCGTAAACGCACAGACAGGATATTCCAACAGAATAATAAATAATGGAACCAGGTCATGCGTAAACACACAGATAGGATATTCCAACAGAATAATAAATAACGGAACCAGGTCATGCGTAAATGCACAGACAGGATGTTCTAACAGAATAATAAAGAATGGAATAACAGAAAAATTTCACCATGTATGCGGAACTTCGCATAGACAGGTTATTCCAATATAATGATAAAGAATGAAATAACAGAAGAAATTCACCAAGTATATTTTAGCCCGCGTATACAGGTTATTCTAACAGAATAATAAAGAATGGAATAACAGAAATTCTCTTCATGAATATGAAAAAAATAATACCCCTTACCTTAGAAGAAACTGGATATAGGAGTAGTGAAGTAGCAGAATACTTTTCTTCTTTCACTCTATAGTTTCTCTCTCTAGAGTTTCAGTGAATTCGTAAGAAATAATAAAGGAATGAGCTTCTATTTATAGGAGAATGGACTGAATAGTAACTAATTCATGAACGGTCCATATTGATTTACTATGCAGTATTAATAAAATATTCTAATAAAATAAAATCATTTAAATAAAATATAATATATTCTATTTATAATCTAATAAAACGAATAACTTTATAAAAGTATTTTGTTTTATATAAAAAGATTTTACTATACAAACACTATACAGGCACTATGCAAATACTATACATAATAGAATATTATATATTCTATTTATAGTCTAATAAAACAAATAACTTTATAAAAGTATTCTGTTTTATATAAAAAGCTTTTCTGTTTTATTACATTAATAATACTAATAAAACAGAATTTATATAATATATATATATATATATAAACTTTCGTGACTTCATAAAAAAATACCTCAATATATTTAACAGCATTTATCATCATTATTATAATTCACAATATTAATCGACTAGGTCGTTCCCAAGAAAGAGGGGGCTTTTCAATAAGGATTTCTCCCTATTGGCGCGCAATTAGGTGACCAAACCTCTCCTTGGCAGAACTTCTAGACATCATCAATATTACAAATAATAATATTAATAACTCTGTCATCTCAATTATTGATTTAATAATATATAAAATATCAACAATAATTTAATCAATTAACGTGAGATAATATGCAACAATTACTGAAGTAATAATTGAACAAAACTGAGTGACTTCTCACGTAAGCATCAATAATCAATACCGTGTGCTACTATGCAACCACGCGTATTCTTGTACTTTTAACACCGGGTGTTTTAACAGTTAACGGTAAAACTTCCGCTGTTATTTTTATAAAATATTTTTGTCGTTTTTTTCAATTCGACAATAATTATGTTGTGGGGTCCACCAATGATTGTGTTGTTGTACGAATATTCCCTGTTAAAACGAATATTCCCCGACCAATCGAATATTATATAACAACTTGCGTACTTTGCAAAATTTATAAATATTACCCACAACTTTAATATTATATCAAATTCGTTCCATAATATTTAAAAATGATATTTATAGAAAAATCATCTTTATTAAAAAAAAAAAAAGGGGGTCTTACACCCAGAACGTGAAATTAAATTTTGTATCGACCTTGAACCCGATACAAAACCCATTTCTAAAGCCCCATATCGAATGGCTCCTATTGAACTTCAGGAGTTAAAGATCCAACTGCAGGAATTGTTAGACATCTGTTTCATTCGTCCTAGTACGCCTCCTTGAGGTGCTCCTGTTCTATTCGTGAATAAGAAAGATGGGAGTATGTGACTTTGTATTTATTATCGGGAGTTGAACCATGTCACTGTCAAAAATAGGTACCCGTTGCCTCGCATTGATGACCTGTTTGATCAGTTGCAAGACGCCAAATTCTTTTCAAAGATCGATCTTCATTCTGGATATCCTCAGTTAAAGATTAAAACCGATAACATTTAAAGACGGCTTTCAGAACTCGGTACGGGCATTATAAATTCCTAGTTATGTCTTTAAGATTGACTAATGCTCCTGCTGCCTTCATGGATATGATGAACCATGTATTCAAAGAATATTTGAATCACTTTGTGGTCGTCTTTATTGATGACATCCTCATTTATTTCAAAAGTCGTGAAGATCATGAGCAACACTTGAGGTTGATACTCTAAAAGCTTCATGAAAATAAGCTTTATACTAAGTTAAAGAAATGCAAATTTTGGCTTGAGGAAGTAGCATTCCTTGGGCACGTGATATCAAATCACAGAATATCTGTTGACCCAGCAAAGATTGAAGAAATACAAAGCTGGGAGCAACCTAAGTCAATAACCGAAGTACGTAGCTTTCTCAGCTTAGCTGGTTATTATCGGAGATTCGTAGAAGTATTTTCTCAAATTACTACTCCATTAACTCAGATGACTCAGAAAGATACAAATTCAGTTGGAGTGAGGAATGTGAGAAGAGTTTTCAAGAACTCAAGAGAAGACTCATTTTAGCACCTGTTCTAACAATACCATCTGGCTCGGAGGGATTTATCATCTATAGTGATGCTTCGGGCAAAGGGTTAGGATGTGTTCTCATGCAACATGGGAAAGTCATAGTCTATGCCTCTCGACAACTCAAAGAATATGAGAGGAATTATCCTACTTATGATCTAGAGTTGGCAGTTATTGTCTTCACACTTAAAATTTGGAGGCATTACCTATATGGGGAGAAAGTGAAGATTTATATGGATCATAAAAGCCTCAAATATTTCTTCACTCAAAAGGAACTTAACATGCGACAACGACGTTGGCTCAAACTGTTGAAAGATTATGATCATACTATTCAATACCATCCTAGAAAAGCGAACGTGATAGCTGACGCATTAAGTAGAAGATCAAATGCGGGGATGAGTGTGATATTGTCAATGCAAAGGCCCATTTTATATGACTTGCAAAGGATAGAGATAGAGTTAAAGACTCCAGGGACCCACGTGATGATGGCAAATATATGAGTAGAACCGACTTTAATCGATAAAGTTAAAGCTGCTCAAGCTACAGACCTGGAGCTGATGCGTATGAGAAAGAAAGTACAAGAAGGTGTTATCCCAGAAGCAAGAATCGATGAAGAAGGAATACTATGATTCAACTCTAGACTTTGTGTTCCTAACGACCCTGATTTAAAGTATAAAATCATGATGGAGGCTCACAACACACCGTTTGCAATTCATCCTGGGAGTACCTAAATGTATCATGATCTTCGACATACATTTTGGTGGAGAAATATGAAGAGAGAGATAGCAGAGTTTATCTCAAGGTATCTAACTTGTCAATGAGTCAAGGCAGAACATCAAGTGCCAAAAGGTCCATTGCAACCACTTGAAATTCTAGAATAGAAATTGGAGCACATTACCCTGGATTTCGTTACTGGTCTTCCCAAGGTTTCTCAAGGCATAGATGCGATTTGGGTCATTGTTGATAGATTGACCAAGTCTGCTCATTTATTACCTATACGAGAAACTTATACACTTGAACGTCTTGCTCGTATGTACATAAAAGGGATTGTAAGACTGCATGGTATACCAGTATCCATAGTTTCTGATCGAGACCCAAGATTCACTTCACGGTTTTAGGTTAGTTTATATAAAGCTATGTGCACGAATTTGTTATTCAGTTTGGTATATCATCCTTAGACGGACGGGTAGTCGTAAAGGACTATTCAAACTCTGGAGGATCTACTAAGGACATAGTGTCCTTGACTTCAAAGGAAGTTGGGACAAGTTCTTGTCATTGGTGGAATTCTCCTACAATAACAGTTATCAAGCAAGTATCGGCATGGCTCCATTTGAGGCGTTGTATGGAAGAAAGTGTCGTTCTCTAATATGCTGGGACGAGGTGGGTGAAGCAACGTTGTTAGGACCGAAATTGGTACGCATGACTACGAAAAAGATTTAAATGATCCGGCAACATATAAAATCCGCACAAGATCGACAAAAGAGTTATGTTGATCTTCATCGGAAGGACGTGAAATTCAATGTTGTAGAACATGTGTTGTTGCGTTTTGCTCCATAGAAGGGAGTTACGAGATTTGGAAAGAGAAGAAAGCTCAATCATTGATTCATTGGCCCATTTGAAATCCTTGATTGAGTAGGAACTGTGGCCTATAGACTCGCCTTACCGCCAAGTATGTCTCGTGTTCATAACGTTTTTCACATATCTATGTTACGTAAATATGTGGAAGACCCGAACCATATTATTGAGTTAGAACCGAACGAAATAGCGGAAGATTTAACGTATGAAGTAGTACCTATTAAAATCTTAGATAAGAAGGAACAAATTCTACACTCCAAGGTTTTACCTCAAGTCAAAGTTTTGTGGAGAAATTAACCACGATGTTGAGGAAATGACCTGGGAGTTAAAATCTGAAATGAAATCAAGATATCCTCACCTCTTCGACATACCAGGTACGTACCCTAATTTTGAGGGCCAAATTTCATAAGAATGGGAGGTTGTAAGACCCCAACTTTGGCAAAAAGCACTTTTTTACCACTGTTGTTGTAGTGTTTTAAGCAATTAGCCACTGTGCTTTTAAAATATTCAATTAGCCCACTGTACTTTTTAAAAATATTCAATCAACCCATTCCGTCCAATTTCTTGGACGGGCGTTAAATAATTACACACGTGGCATTGAAAAAAAAATCAAAAAATCATTATTTTCTGATGTGGCAACACAAAAAAAATAATAAAATAAAATCATTGATTATCTGGCAAAAAATAATTAAAATAATAATAAAATTAAAATAAATATTTTAATTCATTAAATATTTTCTCTCTCCTTCAAAATAAATAAATAAGCCTAAAATAATTCAAACTCAAACTGTTCATCTTCTTCCTCATTGAAACCCTGGAATTTCAGATCGACCAATTTCATCCAGATTAGAGATTTAGATAGATAGATTGAGCAATTTCAGTCGGGTTAGTTTGTATTCGTCTCTGAGCTTCCATTGAAGGAATGGTGATGAGTGGATTGAGTTTCAGTGGTGGAGGAGAGAGAAATGTTGATGAATGTACCTGATCATTCGTTTTATTTTTATCTGATTGAGTTTTTGAGCTTCCATCGTGGATTGAGTGTATCAGTGGTGGAGGAGAGAGAACAGTCGATCGTGTATTGAGTTTCTAAGCTTCCATTTTATCTGATTGAGTTTGAGTTTTATTTTTTATTTTTTTAAATAAAACATACATATTATAAATATTATAATATTAATTTTTATTAATATTATACATATTATAAATATTTAGGTAAAGAAGAAGAAAGAAAATAAAACATAAAATATTTTTATTTTTAAAAATTTTATAAGTATTTTAAAACATAAAAGTATTTTTATTTTTATTTTTAAAATAAAACATACATATTATCAATATTTTAATATTAATTTTTATTAATATTATACATGTTATAAATATTTAGGTAAAGAAAAAGAAATAAAATAAAAAAAATAAAAATATTTTTATTTTTAAAAATTTTATAAGTATTTTAAAACATAAAAGTATTTTTATTTTTATTTTTATTTTTATTTATAAAATAAAACATACATATTATAAATATTATAATATTAATTTTTATTAATATTATACATGTTATAAATATTTAGGTAAAGAAAAAGAAAGAAAATAAAATATAAAAATATTTTTATTTTTAAAAATTTTATAAGTATTTTAAAACATAAAAGTATTTTTATTTTTATTTTTATTTTTAAAAAAAATATACATATTATAAATATTATAATATTAATTTTTATTAATATTATATATGTTATAAATATTTAGGTAAAGAAAAAGAAAGAAAATAAAACATAAAAATATTTTTAAAATCATAGTGGGCCAATTGCATTTTTTTTTAAAGTGCAGTGGCTCAATCGTATTAAGAATTTGGCTGACTGGCTTGTCACGTAGAAAATAACTTATTTTTACCTTTTTTCAAAAGCCATGTAGGAAAATTGACGCAATTTTTTAACGTCCCTACAAGAAATTGGACGGAATGGGTTGATTGAACATTTTTAAAAAGTACAGTGGGCTAATTGAATATTTTAAAAGCACAGTAACTAATTGCTTAAAACACTACAACCACAGTAGTGAAAAGGTGCTTTTTGCCCCCTAACTTTTATGAATAAAGATTAATTTTTCTCGAAATATATTTTTTAATATTATGGTGTGGATATGATATAATTTTATAGTTGTGAGTAGTATTTATAAATTTTGTAAAGTATGTAAGTTGTCATAAAAAATTCGATTGGTCGGGAAATATTCATTTTAACAAGGAATATTCGTACGACGGCATAATCATTGGTGGATCCCACAGCGGAATTATTGTCAGATTTAGAAAATGACAGAAATATCATTTTATAAAAATAATGACAAAAATTTTATCGTTAACTGTTGAATTTCCCGGTGATAAAAGTACAGTAATACGCGTGGTTGCATAGTAGCACATGGTATTGACTATTGATGCTTACGTAAGAAGTTAATCAATCTTATTTAATTATTGCTACAGTAATTGCTTCATAGTATGTCACGTTATTTAATTCAATTATTGTTATAATATTTTATATTATTAAATCAATAATTGAGATAACTAGTATTCATATTATTATTTGCATAATTAAAAATGTCTAGAAAGTTTTGTCGAGAAAAGGGGTTTGGTCACCTAATTGCGCGCCAATAGGGAGAAATCCTTATCGGAAAGCCCCCTCTTTCCTGGGAACGATCTGGTTGTTAATATTGTGAGTTATAATAATATGAATAAAGGTTGTTAAAAATATTGAGGGATTTTTATGAAGTATTTGTTGTAAATTTTGCTTATTATATGGACCCCCATTTATCCATTTTACAAAATAATCGATAAAAACTTATTTTAAGAGGTGGGGGCCACGGATGGGGTCCACATGTGTAAAAAAGTCTTTAGGGGGGATTATTTGGTTTGTCACGGGGGAAATGGATGTAATGGAAGGAATGGCAGGTAATGTATATATATAAATATATATTTTATAAGTTTTATTTTTAATGAAAAATAGAATATATTATATTTTATTATGCATAGTATTTGCATAGTGTCTACATAGTGAATCTTGTGATATCAGCCGGCGCCCGTGAGTTTTCGTCGAATTCGTTTACTGTTTGCCCCTGAATTTTTTTCAAATAGTATCCTTTCCATTCTCCTATAAATAGGATGCTTAGTTAAAACTAAAAATCACACCAGAATCAGAGAATTCTTCTTCTATAATATTGAGTGTATTTCTTTCGAGTTTTAGGAAGCTTTGAGTGTAGAAAATAGTTCAAGTTTTCTTCAAGAATATCCCTGCTATACCAGTTGAAATACTCTTCTTTTTAAGGTAAGGGATATTATTTTTGTTCAGTATTCATATGAAATACTATTTTCTTCCATACTCTGTAGTATGTAAGTAATATTATTTCGTTTCAAATTTTGAATTCTACACTCATTTTGTTAAAGTTTTGGCTACTATACTCCATGAAATTAGTATAATATCCTTGATATTTGCGCTTCATCCAGTATCTTTTCATGGAAATATTATTCTGAGCATTCTTGATAAGTTTTAATTTTTTTCATGTCGAAGTACTATTCACGGGGTTACTATTCCCGAAGTACTATTCACGGGATACTATTCACTTGGGTACTATTCACCTGGGACACTATTCATGACAAAAATTGATTTCTTTTCGGTCCAAATCATTTTTGATGGAATATTATTCTTGAATTTTACTCCACAAAGCAGTATCATGTTGACAATTTAGACATTATTGAATTCTGGATAAATTAAATTTTAAATCTTTAAAAATTTATCCTTTGTTTTCTTTTAATTGAATTCTTATATCATTGTCATCATCCTCATTTTTATATTATGATGAAAGTCATATGTGGACCGTAGTGCATAGATGGACTTGGTATGATTATGACCAGAGATTATTCGGTATAATCATAACCGTAATGTTATAAATGATGTGGTAAAAGACCTCATTGGCCCGTAGTGCATTGATGGATAGTTGTTGGCATGATTATGACCATTGATGAAAACACGAATATCCTTGGCCCGTAGTGCATAGATAATTTGTGGTTGTGATACTAATGAATATAATTGGCCGTAGTGCAGGGATGATTCGACGATGTGGATTATTTATTAAGCTGAGTCTCAGTGATAAAATTGATGATAAACTTTTTAAATCATAGAAAATAGTAGATTTCATGCTCTACTTGACTCTTCTAATGGATTGTTTGTTCCGCTGCAGTTAAACTTGATGTCTATTGTATTTTATTAGTTTAACACTGTTGAAGGCTAACGATAAATTATTCTGCATTATCTTAGTCATAATATTTCTTACTAGGCTAGTTGAGCACACCCTTTTTGCTTTCATTGTCCTCTTTAAGAAATAAGAACGTAGTTGGGACTAGTCAGAAAACGGAGTGACGGTCCAGCTGTTTTGTAAAGTCCCCGAACCCGGATACTTGAAACCCGAACTCGGTACTTCACGATACCATTTCTATGAGCGGAAATATTATTAATAATAATAACAATAATATAAATTTTAAACTAAACTTACATTTATCAGAGTATAATCCCAAGTACGCAACCATTACTACATTCTTTACATGATATATAATACATATCATTAACTTAATACAATTTATCTATTACAAATGATACCAATAACATATTATGTTTGCTTTCCTTTTCACTTGTTTTGACATGAGCTTTCTGGTCCTTCACACTTAGCTGAAAACATTTAAATTAAGCAAGGATGAGCATTTGAGTGCCCAGCAATTATTATATATATATATATATATATATATATATATATATATATATATATATATAAGCTGAAAGAATTTAAATGTTTTATTTATAATATTCTTCTACAACCAGTCAATAGTTGTGAAGTAATCTATACCAATAATCATAACATAACAACCCTCGTTCAAATTTTTGAAACTGTGTATTGACTATACATGGGGTTTTTGTGACATACTATGAACATTGTTTTCATTTTTGAAAGGGTTTAAACAGAAATTCATCTGTAAACCGGCCATTGCTTACGGGCATGAGGGTGTACAGTCCATAGGCCTTGTATTGATCAATACTACATTGCTAGAACGATATTATCGTTCATCCTTTGTCCGCCGTAGCGCATAAAAATTTTTCCATTATCGGGATGTTTATACCTGTCGGGTTTTCATAACAAAGGTCTTATATAATTCAACATATATTTATATATATATATATATATATATATATATATATATATATATATATATATATATATATATATATCAAGGGTGTATCAACATGTGATTAAATACAATGATTATCCAAGTGGGGACACTTGTATAATCATTTCTAGAAATTAAAGAATAGAATATATATAACTGAATTATCATATACTAACATGTTGATAATCAATGGGATTATATAATATAGGTTTAACAATCTGTATAATAATAATAAAATTCTGAAACATTCTTACACTTGTCCATTGCATAAAGAAAATGCAAATTTAGAATACTTGCCTGATTCGCTGCTTACAATTACGCAACTTAGATTTATCTTTTATATAACGAACTATCATTAATCAAATCATTCGTTCGATTAGAACAATATTCCATAACACATAGTACTGTATTTCACAGTCAGCACATAACCTAATCACATTATCACACCTGTTCAACAGTCATTGACTCACAAACAAACATCAACACATTCCTAATCATATTGTCACACAACTTTAACAACCATTGAATCACAAATAAACATTTAACTAACTAAATTATCCAAGTCCAGATCAATTTCTGAAACATGTCAGTCTACGGACAACTTTATCGGGTAAAAATCGAGTCTAAGACTCTATCCCGAAGTTCAATATCCAAGTAGATAACTTAAACAACAGTCGCACTATTTTTCATGACCTTATAATACTTATAAAATAATTATTACCATTTATCATAATTTTTGAAATATCAGAATCATTATTAAATGATTTAAATATCAAACAATTCTATTATCATTAACATTTAATCAATATTAAACTATTGATGAAACCATTGCCAAAATATTAAAGTTATGTATAATAACTCAAAATATTTTTAAAACATTTATATTACCCTTAAATGATTTTTAAAACATTTAAAATCATTCTTAAATAATTACCATTAATATTAAAATATTAATGTACTATTTATCTAAATATTAAAAGTTATTATAACTTAAAATATTTTTAATTAATTTATATCCATTTTAAATGATTTTTAAATTAATAAAACCATTTTTAACTATTTATTTAATATAACTATTAAATAAATTTAATATCATTAATATCAAATAATTAATGAAATTATCCTTTAAATATTAAAAGTTATATTTTATAACTTAAAATATCTTTAAATACTTTATTTTCATTTAATATGATTTTTATAATAATAAAATCATTTTTAAACTAATTTATTTAATATAAATATTAAATAACTTTAATATCATTAATAATCATTAATTAATGAATTTAACCTTTAAATATTAAAAGTTATATTTTATAACTTAAAATATTTTTTAAATACCTTATCATTATTTAAAATGATTTTTAAAATAATAAAATCATTTTTAATTTAATTATTTAATTCATTTAACAAATAACTTAATTATCATTAATATTAATTTATTAATGAAAATTATCAAATAATATTAAAAGTTATTAAAAATAACTTAAAATATTTTCTTATATCATAATATAATTTTAAATGATTTTTTTTAATATTAAAATTATTTTTAACTAATCTATCTATACAAAATAGAACGGTTTTTGAAATTTTAGAAAGATTAGGACCGTTAAAAGTTTAGCATAAATCGGACCGTTCGTATCCCTCTTCCATATACATATAACCCACTCTTCTCCCTCCTCTTCCCATACTCGAACCAAATACTCTCCTCTTCTCTCCCATCTTCATCGTCGTCCTATTCTTCATCATCTAAGCGACGCCAGAGCGGATGATGTCAAAGTTCTTCCCGTTAAGAATACATCTTTTGCTGACTTCGTAGTCGTCGCCACCGGCCTGGCATGTCCGTAACATTGCTCAAGCCCTAATATGGAAGGCAGCCTCTTCTCTATCTTTCTTTCTTATACATATTTGTTCAACGGAAACTTTTCCTCCATTTCTTTACTGTAAGTAAGCAGCTCTTTGCCTCTTTAATTTTTCTCTCTCTTCACTTTCACACACCCAAAAACACATCTGTGTAATTTTCAATTTCAATCGCATACCATTTTATAAATGAGTTAATAAAGCACGGTAAGGGTTAGCAAAATGAGATACAGAGTTCATACAAATATATACAGAGTGTTAAGAGAAAGATAATGAGATACAAAAATGTATGCTTCTTTGGGTCTTCTCTTTTAACCATCAATTGGGTCTTTAACACCCTTTTCAACTAAAGTATCTTCAACGGTAATTTCAATTTGTTTCTATCATTTTGAATTATTTATTTTTTACCCCTTTGTCGCATTTGTTCATTTTTATTTTCTATCATTTTGGACTCGGATTTGTTCATTTTCTATGCATTACTTCAAGATAACAAGTCGTGATGTCATTTTGAAGTTGAATCAATGGTTATTGAAAATTTTAAAATAGTGTAACATTTTATGTATCTCATATTTTTATTTATGACCATTTGTTGTTTGGGTGTTCTTCTTTGTACAGTAGTTTTAATATTCGGATGAATTTTGACATTTTGTCATGTAATGTTTTAATATTCTTGCCTGCTGTTCTTTTATTCTTGAATCTTACTACTACTTTAGTCACTTTTTGCCCAAAATGGTACTGAATCTTACTACTATCATTTGATGTTCATTGTTGTATCCCCAAATTGACTTTCAAATCTATCTTATTTACTGTTTAAACTCCACTCAAAAATTCTTAATTCGTATTTTTTTTGGGAAATCTTATCGTTATTGTAATATGGGTTCTTAATTTTCATCTCTTTAATTGCTCTCTCCATAGATAGATTTAAGTCATCTAGGTATTTGCATACAAGTCAAATTTTATCATCTGAGCTTATGAGCGTATCAATTTAGCCAGTATTTCATGGGCAATGTCCATTTTGATTTTTGTATTTTGTTGATAGCATGTGTAATGTGTGCTCAATTGTTTAGTTAAAATGCTGATTTAGCTCTATATGATTCCCCCCCCCCCCTTTAATACTGTACTGTGTGAAAGTTAAAGTTCACATTTGTTCACTGATTGGAGATGAGCGGCTTCTGGGTTGTAAAGATTGTGTCACTGTTGTCCCTTGAAAGCCCCAGGTACAGTTGTTAGTGAAAACCCAGAATTAATGTGATGCTCTTTGTATGAAAAGTTGCATTAATTTCTGTTTTTGAAGGTGATTTTGTGATAATGGGTAGCTATATATCACATTTTTGTAGTGGAATTGATGGGTTATTGGAGATCTAGATCTCAGAGTTGAGTTTTTTCTTACTAGATTCTTTTACTTTTTTGGGATAGAGTTAATCTGGGTGTCATGCATGTTTGAGTCTAATTCAATGATCTAAAAATGGGTTGTCTCAATATAGTGGAAATCTCATCTCATCTCTTTTTCTGCAATGCTAAATTGAAGATTCTTTCTTTTTATATACAAAAAGGGGGAAATCTTTAAATAGTGAGCAACTATGTTTTGTTGTATTAAGTTTCTTCGTTATATGCCTTGGCGACAAATTTCGTCAATCCTCTGAATTATACACTTAAAAAGGAATGCAAATTTCTTAGGTATGGAATTTTAACCCAACAAAGAAGCACATATGGTACTAATAAGGTTAGAAGAGAGCTACTAATTATAAGAGCTCTTCTTTAACTATTGGAATTAACATTCTTAGTAGTACTATATTTTATTTATCTATGCACATTTTTCACCATTCTGCAGAAAGAGGCTTCTCTACAAATTTTCAAGTTATTAGTAATGAAATGATTGATTATCTACCCACAAATGAATTCATATATGCAGAAACTATTGCTTAGTGTTGGATTAAAGTGGATGCAGTGGCCATTTGGTTGGATATTACTGTTTATACATTGTTTTACAACAACTTTTTGGTTATAAGGTGGTAGCTTCCTCTAGCTTATGGTAAACACTTAATTACACTTTGTTTCAAAACAAATGGAATTTAGAGAGAATTCCAAAAAGTTTGATTTTGGCTTAGCTGAGCATAAATCTGAAATAATTTTGGCCTACACCTGAGCATTCATTGAATATGTATATATCTATATATTGAATTAGGGCTGAATATTGATTTTTATTCATGATTGTGGTTTGAGCAGTTATTCATTTTGATTACTGACATATATTGAATTTGGGATGAACATTAATTGGTTTTACTGGTTTGAGCAGTTATACATATTCATATGTTTTTTATATGAATTGATTGGGGCTGAGCAGTTATCTATTGACGTACTGGTTTATTCATTAGTGCCTTTCTTCCAGATGGAAAGAAAATAATGCCCTTTCTCCATTACAAATCAATTTTGCCAAATGAAAGATATTGGAAACTTTTGTACTAAATTTTTCATTCAAGAGTCTCTCCACCTACAATCTGGCTAAATTTTGGAAGATTGATTGGTCGGGTCGGGTCATATAATTGTTGGTGCCTAATTTTCCCACAATAGTTTTTTTACTAAACAGACTAATGAAATGGGATAAACCTTCTCCAAAATTGAATTCATCATCCATGTTGTTCTTCAAGTATGCAGTCAGTATGTTGATTTTTGTTTAGCTAAATTTAGTTTATATCCTAATAATAATTAGCTAAATTTAGTTTATATCCCAATAATAATAATGCATGAAGGTGGGGAATAAGTTGAATATGAATTAGCTCATAATTAGTTGGTATAAATGGCTGGTAGCTCATGAACTTTATGAATGATCACTGGTAGTTAGGTACACATATCATTGATATATGGTGTAAGAAAGGAGTAATAGTTATAACTTAGGTAAACATATCATTGTCCTAATTTTGTTGTCTTTGTGTTTTTTTATTGTGCAGGAGTTCGTTTGGACTTTTCTAACTCTCAACAAGAAACTACTTTTCCTTGCCAAGCAGCAAACAAACACACACACAAGTGGTATACCCCAGGTTTTACACTTATACTAATATATATCTTCATTAGTGTATGATAACTGTCATGTATGTTGTTTTCAGGGAGTTGTGAGGATAGGCAATTAATCAAGGGTACTTCAAGGAAAAAAAAAGGTTTTTAGGGAGTTGTATAATTGTTTGAGCTCCTTCAAATAAAAGGTGAGACTTTTTCAGTGTAACAGAGTTGTTGAAATTGTAGTGCCGGAGGCATGCGCGGGTGATAGCTAGTTTATTTAATATTATGATTAAATAAATTAAATACTTTTAATATTCTAAAAATATTAAATATTTATGAAATATACTAAAAATAATTAAAAACTAATTTTCAGAATTAAAAATAATTTTTAATAATTTATTTTATATTTTTCGGAATTAAAAACTATTTTTTCTATTTATTTATTAATTTCCAGAAAATAATATATTATCTGTCGCTAAAGACCAGCTATAGCGACAGAACCGTCGCTATAGGTGTTCTTCATGTTCTTGAGCATTCATAAGGCAGTTTCGAGGGGCTCTATTTGACCAAGATTAAAATCGTGTGTAGTGTGTTTCTGGTAATGTTATTGATCAAATCTTGTAGTACTCATGCATCATTGTAACTACAAACTGATTCCATGGTCAAATCATTAACGAACAAAGAGATTTAATCTCTCAAAACCATTGTCAGACACTGTTCTTCATTTCTGGGTTTTTCAGAAATGAAGAACAGTACAAGGTACCTACTTTAAATCTCCATAACGTGCAATACTTGTAACGTTTATGTGATTTAAGACTTCTGAGTTCTAGCCCACATGTAACACTACATATCTATCTCATAAAAACACAATAACAACAATAGAACAACCAGATTCGACTCGGTCAAACCATGTCAGACGACATGGTCAAGTGTTTTCTAGGTTACCCAGAAAACAACTTTTTCTGTTCGTCCAGCTTGGTTTGACCATTGATTACTAATTTTCTGTTTGATTAAAAGGAGATTTCAAGGCATAAACATGTAGTTCATACAGCACACTACAATCTGGTTATACTAACATCAACAAAAAGCTTAAAATCTGACAGATCAAAGCTTCCAAACTTCTTGTCAAACGCTGCTTAAGACTTTCTGGGTTACCCAGAATTCAGCCGGTCATGCCCGGTCAAAGGGTTTTGACCGTTTATAAAATGAAATCCATACATCATTGAACCTTTATTCTTATACCAGAGGAAAGATCTCATACTAGACTACAAAATCAAAAACTTAAACAACAAAAACACGTAACATACCAAGATCTATGATGACTGACATTTGACTGTCAGACTCAAAATTAAAAATTTTCAGATTTTTGAAAACACCAATTTCGTGTATTTAAATGTTACGGATCTATCAAATACCAACCCATATCATCATTATATACTATAACCAACATGTATAACACAAAAAAACTTATACACAAAAAAACTAACATCTAACATCAGATTTTTGGGCAGATTATAGCTAGGGTTTTTATACCTTTGATGTCCAAATTCTGATTCTGTGTTGCTGATTTGATATGGAATTTCGTGGGGATGGTATATGGGATTGATCTAGCTTAAAATTTTGGATATATGGTGCTTGAGAGAGAATGGTTGAGTGTTGTGCAAAATTTAGTGAACAAATGCATTTTCTCTCTCCTTCAATCTATATATAGGCCACATGGTTCATGAATTTGGATGTTAGGGGCTTGATTTGCTGGCCTTGTGAGTCACCAAGAGTGGGTAGGAGTTGTTGAACAACTCAAAATATGGAAGGATTTACAAACAAGCTATCAAAGATTGCTAAAAGGGTAATTTGGTCATTTGATAATTCATTTAAATGACAAATTTGAAACTTGACAAATCCTTAGGGTTTGACCCTTAGGGTTTAGCACATAGCAAAAATAAAATTTAGCAACTAGGGTTTTTAAAATTATAAACTAATTTTAGTTTCCAAAATTTAAAAAAATTAAAATTATTAATTAGATTAAATTAATAATTTTATTATACAGGAATATTAGGGTATTATAACATAATTAACTTTGATATTTAAACAATTAATGTTTAAAATTAGCAATTAGGGTTCCAAGAAATATCGGTTAGGATTTTGATTTCGCAATTAGGGTATCGCGACAACAATTAGGGTTTTAATCATTAGGGTTTTAATTTACTAATTAGGGTTACCTTAATTAGTAATTAAAGTATATCACACGTGTTATTAATCACAGTAACACAATTTCTGACAGATAAAATTCTCTGATTTTTGAATTAGGGTTTCTAATATCAGAAATTCAAATCTAATTAGGGTTTGACATTTATAATTAGGGTTTCCTAATTAGCATAACACGAAGTAACACATAACACATATCATATAACACAGATATTAAATAATCTTAAATTTCCCATTTAAATTGATAAATAGGGTTAAATCAATTAATGCTAGGGTTTGGTCAATATACCATAATTGACCAACTATCTACAATACGTACATACAGTACATAATTATAGCACTGAAAAATTAAAATATATATAATATTATAATATTATTCTCATGCCTCAATCAAAACCCAGAATTAGGGTTTGGATTCCATATATGATTTATCTGTCATAAATAACATTATAAATTAAGTTAAAATAATTAACTTAATATCCTGAATAAATTCATATAATGAAATAATCATTATAATTATTCTAAAATCATTTCATATATTATCTAAATAATATAAGATTATATTTTCCTTGAAAATTAATTAATAAAACATTTCCATTAAGGAATTAATTAATATAATTGATAATAATCAATAATTTTAAAATAAATTTATTTGCAATACTTAATGTAATAAATTAATTTTATTTATCACATATAAAAATATATTGCACATTACCTTGACACATATCATTCATATTTATTTTAATAAATAATAAAAAAAATTATACGTAAAATTTATGATTTATTTTTATAGAAAATATCAGGTTGTCACATTCACCCTCCCTTATAAAGATTCCGTCCCCGGAATCACCACTTTAAAACCTATACATACAAGGGTACATAACATTCATAATCATTGCAAGTAGATCTCGATCATGATTGATCGAATCGATCTTTAACTATCACATAAAGCTTGTCTTTCTGATTAAACAGAAATTTGATTTCTAAAAGAACTCATATTCCTCCTTCAAAATAATTTATAAAAATAACTTACTATATATAAGAAATCAATATATAAGAAAATAAAAATTGGTTCGAGTAATACCTGGAGTTGCATCTCCGGTTGCTACCGAATCCTGAACAGTCGTATTGAAGACGCTTGCAGTTGGTTCTGTTGGTTCATTCGTTGATATTGGTCCCGTTGTCGCCAATGTCCTGCTGCCTTTTACCATATTCGCATTCCTTACCACCCTTATCTTTCTTGGACAGTCTTTCACCTTATGCTCCATTGATCCATACTTGAAACACTTACTATACATTCTTGGATTGAGACAGTCGGGAGAGATATGTCCCTTCTGCCTATACTTATAACACACAAACTTTCCTTGGAAACATTTCCCCGAGTGATTCTTTCCACAAGTCATTACACCGCCTGCTTCTTTTTCACACCTTCTTACTTCACCTGCACACTTCCAAAGTTATTCGTCTTCCTCTTTTCACTCCTATTCCCTTTGTTTGTTTTCACCTTTACTTTCACTATTAATTCCTACCTTCACAGCTTCCTCAACCTTACCCTTGTTCCTTCTTACCTTGTTGTAGAGGCTCATAACCTTACTCCCCTCCTCAGCAATAATCGTTTTCTCCATGAGTGCTGCAAATGTAGGAATCTGCAACACTTCCACCTTGTTGTAGAGCTAGGTTTTTAATCCCAGCTCAAACCTTCGTGCTTTTCTAGCCTCCGTATCAAATTGATGCAGAGCAAACCTAGCCAACTCATTAAATTTGACGGCATATTCCGCAACTGACATATCTCCTTGCTTCAATTCCAGAAATTTCACCTCCATTCTAGCTTACATACTAGCAGCAAAATAATTTTTTTTAAAAATAAAGTCTTAAACCTATCTCATGTTACCACACCTGCTCCTGCCCTCACCCTTCATCATGTAGGTGGCAAAAGTGGTCTTTTGCCCCTCAGCTACCTTAGCTATCACGAACACCTGTTCAATTTCCCTAACCCAAATCCGGGCTTCTATACGGTCAGTTGTACCTTTGAATTCTGGCGATAGGACCGCCTTGAAGTCTTTAACGTTCGACGTTCGATTATCTGGTTGATCTTTCGTAGCTGGTATTCCGTTCTGCACAGCTTGAGCGTCCATAATCGCAAAATTCTTTGTCAGGTCTGGTTGTCCTCCAACTTTGTTGACAGATTCTTCTGCCCTTTGGTTTGGCTTTCATCTTGACGGTATTATCGTAAATTATTCCTTACATACTAAGCCTTATTGTAAACGCTTAACATATAACACAAAACTTTCTATTCAAATAATCATGTACTCAAAATATTAGATTTTGAAAACTCGGCCTACTGTAATAACCAGTGACCAAATAAATATCTACTATCTTTATACCAACTTATCCCATTAATCCAACATAGATCCATATTCATAACACTTGTCATGCCTTAGCACACACTGCTTTAAACATCCGCTATCCCTTTGTGACTTGAAAGTCGGGAACTGCTGCCATAACTTATACAAAATATTACATTACACCAACATACCTATCATATATACCACCTAAAATCATACATATTCAACTAATACTAATACTACCTATTCCTTACACATTCACTAACGATCAATTGCTTAGTATCTTATCTATTCCCATCATCCTTAATAATTCATTCACAACTAACTATACCAAGTTTATCCAACTTATAACATATTATAAGTTTAAGAACTCATCACAAACATATGAGTTTAAGAACTCGACATTGACCACTTATAATCCTTTAACTATACTTTACCTATCAGTTATACTTAGCGTTTCTTGATCCAGTACTATACTTTCCAAAATAACCACCTCTTTGAGGTAGCTTTCAATGTGAGCCTCTATTGCAGTTATTGACTTTGATATTGGCTCGGTCATGGACGTTGACTTATTCTTTACGACTTAAGGGTATCCTAATTATGTTCCTTTCTAACACCTACACACAAAATTATCCTGACTAGCAAATAATAAATACACACAACACATAATAGTTTTATAAATTATCTTTTATTTTGTTTGACGATGAATTTATTCAATTCATCTCCTTTTTAAACTCTATATGAGTTATTTATATTTTTAACATTTCCCTCTGTTCTAAGGTTATAGCCTAAGGTCTAACCCACCTAAAGTTTCTAACCCTATAGCTCTGATACCATCTTGTAAAGTCCCGAACCCGGATACTTGAAACCCGAACTCGGTACTTCACGATACCATTTCTATGAGCGGAAATATTATTAATAATAATAACAATAATATAAATTTTAAACTTAACATACATTTATCAGAGTTTAATCCCAAGTACGCAACCTTTACTACATTCTTTACATGATATATAATACATATCATTAACTTAATACAATTTATCTATTACAAATGATACCAATAACATATTCTGTTTGCTTTCCTTTTCACTTGTTTTGACATGAGCTTTTTGGTCCTTCACACTTAGCTGAAAACATTTAAATTAAGCAAGGATGAGCATTTGAGTGCCCAGCAAGTATTATATATATATATATAAGTTGAAAGAATTTAAATATTTTCTTTATAATATTCTTCTACAACCAATCAATAGTTGTGAAGTAATCTGTACCAATAATCATAACATAACAACCCTCGTTCAAATTTTTGAAACTGCGTATTGACTATACATGGGGTTTCTATGACATACTATGAACATTGTTTTCATTTTCGAAAGGGTTTAAATAGAAATTCATTTGTAAACCGGCCATTGCTTACGGGCCTGAGGGTGTACAGTCCATGGGCCCTGTATTGATCAATACTACATTGCTAGAACGATATTATCGTTCATCCTTTGTCCGTTGTAGCGCATAAAATTTTTTCCATTATCGGGATGTTCATACCTGTCGGGTTTTCATAACAAAGGTCTTATATAATTCAACATATATATATATATATATATATATATATATATATATATATATATATATATCAAAGGTGTATCAACATGTGATTAAATACAATGATTATCCAAGTGGAGACACTTGTATAATCATTTCTAGAAATTAAAGAATAGAATATATATAACTGAATTATCATATACTAACATGTTGATAATCAATGAGCTTATATAATATAGGTTTAACAATCAGTATAATAATAATAAAATTCTGAAACATTCTTACACTTGTCCATTGCATAAAGAAAATGCAAAGTTAGAATACTTGCCTGATTCGCTGCTTACAATTACGCAACTTAGATTTATCTTTTATATCACGAACTATCATTAATCAAATCATTCGTTCGATTAGAACAATATTCCATAACACATAGTACTGCATTTCACAGTCAGCACATAACCTAATCACATTATCACACCTGTTCAACAGTCATTGACTCACAAACAAACATCAACACATTCCTAATCATATTGTCACACAACTTTAACAACAATTGAATCACAAATAAACATTTAACTAACTAAATTATCCAAGTCCAGATCAATTTCTGAAACATGTCAGTCTACGGACAACTTTATCGGGTAAAAATCGAGTCTAAGACTCTATCCGAAGTTCAATATCCAAGTAGATAACTTAAACAACAGTCGCACTATTTTTCATGACCTTATAATACTTATAAAATAATTATTATCATTTATCATAATTTTTGAAATATCAGAATCATTATTAAATAATTTAAATATCAAACAATTCTATTATCATTAACATTTAATCAATATTAAACTATTGATGAAACCATTGCCAAAATATTAAAGTTATGTATAATAACTCAAAATATTTTTAAAACATTTATATTACCCTTAAATGATTTTTAAAACATTTAAAATCATTCTTAAATAATTACCATTAATATTAAAATATTAATGTACTATTTATCTAAATATTAAAAGTTATTATAACTTAAAATATTTTTAATTAAATTATATCCCTTTTAAATTAATAAAACCATTTTTAACTATTTATTTAATATAACTATTAATTAAATTTAATATCATTAATATCAAATAATTAATGAAATTATCCTTTAAATATTAAAAGTTATATTTTATAAATTAAAATATCTTTAAATACTTTATTTTCATTTAAAATGATTTTTATAATAATAAAATCATTTTTAAACTAATTTATTTAATATAAATATTAAATAACTTTAATATCATTAATAATCATTAATTAATGAATTTAACCTTTTAATATTAAAAGTTATATTTTATACCTTAAAATATTTTTTAAATACCTTATCATTATTTAAAATGACTTTTAAAATAATAAAATCATTTTTAATTTAATTATTTAATTCATTTAACAAATAACTTAATTATCATTAATATTAATTTATTAATGAAAATTATCAAATAATATTAAAAGTTATTAAAAATAAATTAGATATTTTCTTATATCATAATATAATTCTAAATGATTTTTTTTTAATATTAAAATCATTTTTAACTAATTTATTTAATATTATGATTAAATAAATTAAATACTTTAATATTCCAAAAATATTAAATATTTATGAAATATACTAAAAATAATTAAAAACTAATTTTCGGAATTAAAAATAATTTTTAATAATTTCTTTTATATTTTTTGGAATTAAAAACTATTTTTTCTATTTATTTATTAATTTATGAAAAATAATATATTATCTGTCGCTAAAGACCACCTATAGCGACAGAACTGTCGCTATAGGTGTTCTTCATGTTCTTGAGCATTCATAAGGCAGTTTCGAGGGGCTCTATTTTACCAAGATTAAAATCGTGTGTAGTGTGTTTCTGGTAATGTTATTGATCAGATCTTGTAATACTCATGCATCACTGTAACTATAAACTGATTCCATGGTCAAATCATTAACGAACAAAGAGATTTAATCTCTCAAAACTATTGTCAGACGATGTTCTTCATTTCTGGGTTTTCCAGAAATGAAGAACAGTACAAGGTACCTACTTTAGATCTCCATAACGTGCAATACTGGTAACGTTTATGTGATTTAAGACTTCTGAGTTCTAGCCCACATGTAACACTACATATTTATCTCATAAAAACATAATAACAACAATAGAACAACCAGATTCGACTCGGTCAAACCATGTCAGACGACATGGTCAAGTGTTTTCTGGGTTACCTAGAAAACAACTTTTTCTGTTCATCCAGCTTGGTTTGACCATTGATTACTAATTTTCTGTTTGATTAAAATGAGATTTTAAGGCATAAACATATAATTCATACAGCACACTACAATCTGCTTATACTAACATCAACAAAAAGCTTAAAATCTGACAGATCAAAGCTTCCAAACTTCTTGTCAGACGCTGCTTAAGACTTTCTGGGTTACCCAGAATTCAGCCGGTCATGCCCGGTCAAAGGGTTTTGACCGTTTATAAAATGAAATCAGAGAAAAGATCTCATACTAGACTACAAAATCAAATATTTAAACAACAAAAACACGTAACATACCAAGATCTATGATGACTGACATTTGTCTGTCAGACTCAAAATTAAAAAATTTCAGATTTTTTAAAACACCAATTTCGTGTATTTAAATGTTACGGATCTATCAACTACCAACCCAGATCATCATTATATACTATAACCAACATGTATAACACAAAAAAACTAACATCTAACATCAAATTTTTGGACAGATTATAGCTAGGGTTTTTATATCTTTGATGTCCAAATTCTGATTTTGTGTTGCTGATTTGATATGGAATTTCGTGGGGCTGGTATATGGGACTGATCTAGCTTAAAATTTCGGATATATGGGGCTTGAGAGAGAATGGTTGAGTGTTGTGCAAAATTTAGTGAACAAATACATTTTCTCTCTCATTCAATCTATATATAGGCCACATGGTTCATGAATTTGGATGCTAGGGGCTGATTTCCTGGCCTTGTGAGTCACCAAGAGTGGGTAGGAGTTGTTGAACAACTCAAAATATAGAAGGATTTGCAAGCAAGCTATCAAAGATTGCTAAAAGGGTAATTTGGTCATTTGATAATTCATTTAAATGACAAATTTGAAACTTGACAAATTCTTAGGGTTTGACCCTTAGGGTTTAGCACATAGCAAAAATAAAATTTAGCAACTAGGGTTTGTAAAATTATAAACTAATTTTAGTTTCCAAAATTTAAAAAAAAATTAAAATTATTAATTAGATTAAATTAATAATTTTATTATACAGGAATATTAGGGTATTATAACATAATTAACTTTGATATTTAAACAATTAATGTTTAAAATTAGCAATTAGGGTTCCAATAAATATTGGTTAGGGTTTTGATTTCGCAATTAGGGTATCGCGACAATAATTAGGGTTTTAATCATTAGGGTTTTAATTTACTAATTAGGGTTACCTTAATTAGTAATTAAAGTATATCACACGTATTATTAATCACAGTAACACAATTTCTGACAGATAAAATTCTCTGATTTTTGAATTAGGGTTTCTAATATTAGAAATTCAAATCTAATTAGGGTTTGACATTTATAATTAGGGTTTCCTAATTAGCATAACACGAAATAACACATAACACATATCATATAACACAGATATTAAATAATCTTAAATTTCACATTTAAATTGATAAATAGGGTTAAATCAATTAATGCTAGGGTTTGGTCAATATACCATAATTGACCAACCATCTACAATACGTACATACAGTACATAATTATAGCACTGAAAAATTAAAATATATATAATATTATAATATTATTCTCATGCCTTGATCAAAACCCAGAATTAGGGTTTGAATTCCATATATGATTTATCTGTCATAAATAACATTATAAATTAAGTTAAAATAATTAACTTAATATCCTGAACAAATTCATATAATGAAATAATCATTATAATTATTCTAAAATCATTTCATATATTATCTAAATAATAAAAGATTATATTTTCCTTGAAAATTAATTAATAAAAAATTTCCATTAATGAATTAATTAATATAATTGATAATAATCAATAATTCTAAAATAAATTTATTTGCAATACTTAATGTAATAAATAAATTTTATTTATCTCATATAAAAATATATTGCACATTACCTTGACACATATCATTCATATTTATTTTAATAAATAATAAAAAAAAATTATACGTAAAATTTATGATTTATTTTTATAAAAAATATCAAGTTGTCACATGTTTGTATTAGTAGTTCTCACTATTTTATAAAATAGTGTGAAAATAAATGTAATAATATTGAATTTGAGTTTTGATATGTCTAGAAGACAATATTCGTGTAAAAACTCTCAGTTATGCTTTTGGTCGTATTATATAATTAAGTTTGTATTTGAATTCTGTATCATATATTTGACGACTCAAAATAAGTGATGTATATCTATTTTGGGGGCGTCACATATTGTATGTAATATTGTTCTTATATTTATAAGAAAGTCCCACGTCGTTTAAAATTGGGTCTCTTAACTATCTTTGTTCTATAAATTTAGACTAAAAGACAATTTGCACCTCAAACTTTACTTTTTATTTACGTTTGCACCCCAAACTTAAAAAAGTGTCTAAGTACACCCCAAACTTCATTATACGTAACAAAACGCACACTTTCTTCACTTAACCGGTCAAAAGTTACCGACTAAGGCGTTAACACAAGTTTGGGGTGCAAATTATCTTTTAATCTTAAAAATTGGTAAAAATAATTAATTTAAAATAAAATAAAATAATTTTAAATATAAGAATTTTAAAAACAGAATTTTAAAATAGTTACCATACAATGACCATACAATTCAAAAACAAAAAATAGAATTTTGATTAAATTCTGTTTTAGGAATTTTGAAATTTCAAAAACAGTTTTTGCAAAAATAGAATTTTTTTTAAAACAGAAATTATTTTTAAAACAAATTTTTACAAAATATTCTGTTCCAAACAGAATTTTAAAACAAATTTTTACAAAAAAAAATTTAAAAACAGAATTCTATTTTAAAAATATAATTTTAAAATTTCAAAAACAGTTTATACAAAAATAGAATTTTTTTACAAAAACAGAATTTTTTTACAAAAATAAATTTGTTTGGTGATGTCAACTTTCTAAAACAAAATTTTAAACTATTAAATTTTTAAAAAAATTTAAATTTCAAAAACTGTTTAAATTTTTAAACTTTTTTTAATAAATTTAAAAAAAAAAGTTAAAATAAATGTTGTAACAAATTTTAAAATAAATTTGTTTGGTGATGTCAACTTTCTAAAACAAAATTTTAAACTGTTAAATTTTTAAAAAAATTTAAATTTCAAAAACAGTTTAAATTTTAAAACAAATTTTTAAACTGTTTTTAATAAATTTTTAAAAAAATAAGTTAAAATAAATGTTGTTACAAATTTTAAAATAAATTTGTTTGGTGATGTCAACTTTCTAAAACAAATTTTTAAACTGTTAAATTTTAAAAAAAAATTAAATTTCAAAAACAGTTTAAATTTTAAAAAAAAATTTAAACTATTTTTATTAAATTTTAAAAAAATAAGTTAAAATAAATGTTGTAACAAATTTTAAAATAAATTTGTTCGGTGATGTCAACTTTCTAAACAAATTTTTAAACAGTTAAATTTTTAAAAAATTTTAAATTTCAAAAATATTTTAAATTTTAAAACAAAATTTTAAACTGTTTTTAATAAATTTAAAAAAATAAGTTAAAATAAATGTTGTAACAAATTTTAAAATAAATTTGTTTGGTGATGTCAACTTTCTAAAACAAATTTTTAAACTGCTAAATTTTTTAAATTTCAAAAACAGTTTAAATTTTAAAACAAAATTTTAAACTGTTTTTAATAAATTTTAAAAAAATAAGTTAAAATAAATGTTGTAAAAAATTTTAAAATAAATTTGTTTGGTGATGTCAACTTTCTAAAACAAATTTTTAAACTGTTAAATTTTAAAAAAAAAAATTAATTTCAAAAACAGTTGAAATTTTAAAACAATTTTTTAAACTGTTTTTAATAAATTTAGGCTTAAATATGATTTACTACCCTAAATTATAGGTCATATTCCACTTCGTTGATTCACCTTTCAAAATTGTCAATTAGATGATTAAAATATTAATTTTTTTCACTTCGGTCCACTTTAAGTTGCCACGTCATAAATTGATGACGTGGCGCGCTGACTAAGTAAACTAATTCCTATGTGTAATTAAAAAATATTATTTAATTATATTTTCTAAACATCAAGGGTAAATATGTCATCAAACTAAATAATAATAAATTACAGTTTTAATTAATAAAAAAATGCAGCAAACTGAGTTATTATTAAAAACTGAATTTTTAATAAAAAAAAAACTGATTTATTATTTTAATTATAATAAATCGCAGTTTTTTTAATAAAAAAATGCAGCAAACTGATTATTAAAAAAAATTGCAGTTTATATTATTATATAAATAATATAATAATTATTTTTATTAAAAATAATTATTTTTATTTAAAAAATTGCGTTTTATTTTTATTATTATTAAACATAATTATTTTTATTAAAAAACTGTTTTAATAAAAATAATTATGTTTAATAAAAATAAAAATAAAACACAATTTTTTTAATAAAAATAATTATGTTTATTTAAAATAATTATTATATTATTTATATAATAATATAAACTACGATTTTTTTTATTAATAACTCAGTTTGCTGCGCTTTTTTTATTAAAAAACTGCTATTTATTATAATTAAAATAATAAATCAGTTTTTTTTATTAATAACTCAATTTTTTTTATTAATAACTCAGTTTGCTGTGTTTTTTTTATTAATTAAAACTATGATTTATTATTATTTGGTTTGATGACATATTTACCCTTGATGTTTAGAAAATTTAATTAAAATAATATTTTTTAATTACACATAGGCATTAGTTTGCTTAGTCAGCGCACCACGTCATCAATTTATGACGTGGCAACTTAAATTGGACCGAAGTGGAAAAAATTAATAGTTTAATCATCTAATTGACAAAATTAAAATATGAATCACCGAAGTGAAATATGGCCTATAATTTAGGGTAGTAAATCATATTTAAGCCATAAATTTAAAAATAATAAGTTAAAATAAATGTTGTAACAAATTATAAACTGAATTTGTTTGGTGATGTCAACTTTCTAAAACAAAATTTTCAAAACTGTTAAATTTTAAAAAAAAATTAAATTTCAAAAATAGTTTAAATTTTTAAATAAGTTTTTAAACTGTTTTTAATAAATTTTAAAAAAATAAGTTAAAATAAATGTTGTAACAAATTTTAAAATAAATTTTAAAACTGTTACAAAAAAAATTTTACCTTGTAAAATAAAATTTTGTTTTTGAAAAAATTTGTTTTTGTAAAAAAATTCTATTTTTGTATAAACTGTTTTTGAAATTTTAAAATATAATTATGTTTTGTAAAATTTTGTTTGGAACAGAATATTTTGTAAAAATTTGTTTTTAAAAAAATTTTGTTTTTAAAAAAATTCTATTTTTGTAAAAAATCTATTTTTGTAAAGACAATTTGCACCTCAAACTTGTGTTATCGCCTTAGCCGATCATTTTTTACCGGTTATGTAAAGAAAGTGTACATTTTGTTACGTATAATGAAGTTTGAGGTATACTTGAACACCTTTTTAAATTTGGGATGCAAACGTAAATAAAAAATAAAATTTGGGATGTAAATTGTCTTTTAGTCATAAATTTAAGAAAGTGCAAGGCTTGTTGGGCCTAGCTTAGGCCTGACCTCCAGGCTTCCTCGGATCATGTATTTAGTTGATTTATCCGGCCTGGCCTAGATTAGTTTATGCGGTCGGTTTGTGCATAACTACTTTTTATGGATACGACGAAATTAATGACCGAAGGTAGACATGTGTCAATTATTTGTGAGTAACGAATTGAATATGGTCTGACAATTTATTTTTATATATGCCTACCATATATATAAGAATACGTCTAAGCCGGACATGAAATTGGGATCAGATTATTGAATCGGTTATTTTTTTATTTTTATATGTATTTAAATTATACTTAAAATATTATATTTTATAAAAATTTCTGTTAAAATAAATATTATACATATTTTGAAAGTCACAATAAAAAAATAAAAAAAATTAAAATAACCGGTCCAATAATCAGGTCCCAATTCCCTGTCCGCGTAGCATCAATGTATATATAATGCCTTAATACATCTACTTTTTTCAAATGCTTGTATATTTCTTTAAAAACAGAAGGGAAAATCAAAAGTAAACTAAAACTAAATTAAAATGAAAACTAAGTTAATATTAAAAACTAAATGAACATTGTAGTCAAATTCCAATAAAACTAAATAAAATAAATGGTAAAACTAAATTTCATAGTGAATAAAATATACTCCCTCCCTTTCTTAATATAGGTCGTTTTAGAGTTATGCACAAGTATTAAAAAAATAATTGTATATCATTAAATATACTATCAATAGGCTATATTGCCCTTATATTGAAAGAAGATAGTGTTATTTATTAGACAAAAAATAGTGAGGGAACTAAAGTTATATTTAATATTTGGGATAATATTGGAAACTAAACAATTAATACTTACTTGAAATTCTCAAACGATTTATATTTAAGAACAAAAATATTTCTTTAAACCGACTTATATTAAGTAAACGAGGGAGTAATTTCCAAACATTTCTATATCTTGAAAGAATCCCATTATTAAATTCTTAAACTCTCCCCAAATCAAATCATCAAATACACGTCTCAAACTCTCTCTCTCGTTAGCAACCATCTTCATGTCGTCTTCCCAGATAGAGTAGCAGCGATGACGACGGTGGTGGCGGCCTTGACGTTTACGGCAGAGACGACGAATGCCTTGTTCACGACAATGACGGTTGCGGCTGCTTTATTCATGGCAGCGAGGGCGACTTAGTTCTTCTATTCGTTCTTCTATTTTTTGTTCTGTTTTTTACTTTCCAATTTGGTCGGGTCTTGCAATGACAGCAATTAACGAGGTTTGGTATGATTAATGTTTATATTCCGCTTATTTGGGACTTTTGATGTCAAATTTGTTTTTAGGTTGGAATACTAAGCGTTTTGACTAGGAATTTCATCATGAATCCATTGATTTGTTTTTTTTACGAAATTAGGGTTGGATATAAGGAGAAAAAAAAAAGATGGAAGCGGCCAAAATTGAGGAATAAGAAGATGGAAGAAAACATACGAAATTGATTTTTTTGATGATTTTATTATTTTGTTTGGTGATATTTTGGTTGGGGAAGAAGATACAGTGTGTTATTTATGTTTTGAGTTTGGAAGTTTTTCTGGGTTTTCAGTTGATGAAAGATGGAATGCATCGATTTTGATTTTATGTTTAATGTTATTTATACTTGTGTTATTTCAATTTGTTTCCCTTTCTTCTTCATTTTGTAGAGAAATACAAGTATGTCTTTGGTTTTATACTGTTTAATACTACTATACTATTAGTCAAGGTTTTCAGACACTGTTCATGAAAAATATGAGTGGTGCTAGAGACACAAACTATTTTATAAATATTTTATAAACTGCTGATGTGGTATACTCCACGTCAGCCTATTGATCAACAAATTGTTTAATGTAGTCTTCGGTCCCACACAAACGGCTGATGTGGAGTATGCCACATCAGCAATTTGTAAAATATTTGTAAAATAGTTTGTGTCTCTAGCATTATTCGAAAAATATTGGGTGGAAGGGTAACTCGTCCAACCATTGTTGAACCGTTAAATATATAAATTATTATTATATATTATATTATTAATTTATTATATATATAATATTTAGTAAATATATAAAATTAATTAATTTATTTTAAAAAGTTAAATCTATTTGAACAATGAATTTTTTTTGTTTTTTGTTTTTTGTTTTTTAATAAATAAATATTTTAGAGCTTATAACTTAAAATACACAAAAAGGCTCAAAAGCCTGTTCCTCGGATGCTCTCTCCTCAGCTTTCTGTTAGATGCTCTCTCTCCTCTATCGTCCAGATCTATTTCCCCACTATCGCCATTTTCTTCCATCGCCCAGATCAACCGCCGTTTCCGTAAGATGATCTCTCTCCTCAGCTTTCTCTACTAGCGTCATTTCCTTTCCCAAATCAAATTTATAAAATTAAAAATAATTTATTTTTCCTTCCCCAAATCAAACCCAATTTTTGTCGGATAAAATTCTGAATAATAAAACTTTCAATCAATCCTCAATGAAAATCAAAGTGTTGTAAGCAATCAAGGTCAAGGGTAGACCTGACAATATAAATAGTTAACTGTTGGGTCAAACTATATTAACGGGAATCAAATGAATCGGTTAATCATTTTTATTTATTCAAGTTGGTTAAAGTTTGAATCCATATTTTTAAAACAAATATAGTTAATTAACTGGTTAACCATTTTTCAACTCATATTTTATTCAATTGCACTCCTCTCTCTCAATAACCGCACCAAACACGATTATTTTTTTGGGTGGATGGGGTAGAGAGTGGGTGGTGTATACATAATCGCTTAATATTAATTTATTTTGGAAGAGGGGTGGGGTGGAGTGGGGTGGGGATGGGGGTGGGGGTAAGGGGTTGGGGGTGGGGTGGGGTGAGGGTGGGGGTATATACATAATCACATAATATTAGTGTTAAATCATGTCTTCATAAAATCCGTAACAATATTAAAATGGTTAATATGGTTTTTAACCATAACCATATGGTTCCTGTAAGACCCCAACTTTTTATAAATAAAATTAAATTTCTTATATTCATTATTTTGAAATAAAAAAAAGGTATTAATTGATATAATACTTTGGTTATGGGTGAAATGTGCAAATTTTATAAAATAAGCAAGTGGTTATAAAATAAACATTATTGTCGGGAAATATTTGTTTGGTCGGAGAATACTCTTTTTATCGGGAATATTCGTACGACGGCACAGTCATTTGTGGGTCCCATAACAGAATAGCGGTCGGATGAAAAAAATGACAAATTTGAGTTTTTATAAATAACGGCGTAATCGTTACCGTTAACACTGTTGGATTACCTGGTGGTTAAAATACAGTAATACGCGTGGTTGCACAGTAGCACACGGTATTGCACAGTATTGTTGAATTATTGATTCTTACGTAAGAAGGCACTACTCAATAATTGTTACAGTAATTACTGCTTAATATTTTATTTTATTGATTCAATAATTGCTGCGTTGATATTTTATATTATTGTTATTTCAATAATTGTTACTGCACAGTATTTTTCATTATCAGATCAATAATTCATATTATTTGAATAATATTATTAGATAGCATTATTGGCAATGTCTAGAACGTTCTGTCAAGGAGAGGTTTGGTCACCTAATTGCGTGCCAGTAAGGAGAAATTCTTATCGAAAAGCCCCTCTTTCCTGGGAACTGCCTGATTGTCATTATTGTGATTCTGTAATATTATTTGTGAATAATTAACTATTGATTTATATGATAAATATTTATTTGATGCGGATATAAATGATGAATTTATTTATGTGATTATAAATGAAGGAATTCTAGTATGAATTAATTGTTGAAGGTTTGGTATATTTTTTTTTTGGAAAGTTTGACAATTATTTTCTCCGATAAAATATTCATTCAAATATATTGTAAATAATAATATTATTATATGTATATTTGCATGTGATAAAAAGGGACGAATATGAATTAAATTCTTGCATGCTTTTCTAAGTTGGCGGATGGAAGAATTTCCCTACATACGTATGCTTTGTCTTTGGTGGATGGTTATTTCATATTATTTGCATTTCATGCAAAGCATTTCCAAGAGTGGGCCCTCCAAATGAGCAATTCATTTCAAACTCTTCCTGCAAAGATGCTTTTTAAATTAGTGGGCAAATTCTCTTGCAAACAAGTTGCCAAATTGTGGGCCCAACTATTGACAAATTAAAGAGTTAGGCAAAAGAAAGGGAGAGGTTAGGCAGGTGGGCGGAGAAAAATTAGACAGCCTCGTTTGATTTTTCCTCCGTCCTGCACTATAAATAGAGGGATAACCCTCCTTCCTCAACACACCACTTTCGATTCAGAAATTCATATTTTAAAGTATTGTGAGTTTTCTTGAGTATAAGAATACTTTGAGCGTAGTTTTTCTGCAAGATTTTCTCCAGTCAAATCTAGTTTCTACCAAGGTAAAGGATATTATTTTATTGTAATACTCGTGAAAAATATTATTTTCTTTCATACTCCATATTATGTAAGCGATACTATTTCATTTCGTATTCCTAAATTTGAACTTACTATGGTAAGTATTGCTTCTATAATTTCTGAAATGATTAGAAATTTTGCTTTATCTAATATCATTTCATAGGAATATTATTCTGAACTTTTAATCAAATTTGGAACTTTTCATGACCGGGTACTGTTCACAGTTACTGTTCACGATTACTGTTCACGAGTATTGTTCACGGTTACTATTCACGGGTATTGTTCACAAAAAAAAATATTTTTTTTCTCTTCCTTTCAAGTTATCTGTTGTGACCCTTATTCTTAAAATTGAATCCATGTTTTTATCTTCACTATGATTTATTATGGAGCATTTTTTAACTTGGTTCATCTAAAGTACGAATTCCTAATCCTTGTTCTTCTATCTCACTGGATTCGTTCTCTAAAATATTTTTCATCATCCTCAGTCTTTAATGGTGATATTTGATGAATATCTTTGGCCTGTAGTGCAAAGATGAATGATTACATGATGAATATCTTTGGCCCGTAGTGCAAATATGAACAGGTGTTGAGATGAACATGACCAACTGGTGATACAAATGAATATCTTTGGTTGTAGTGCAAAGATGAATAATTGATGCAAGATGTATATTGATTGATGTTACAAGGATAAATATTGATGACGGACTTTTAAATTCATAGATGATAGTAGATTTGATTCTCTACTTAACCCTTCTACCGAATTGTTATTTCACTGCGAATATTGATCTAAAATTGGTTGTCCATTATATTTTATCTGATTTGTTGAAGGCCAATGATAAATTATTGTTCTTTATCTTAGTCATAATATTTTTTACTGGGCTAGTTGAGCTCACCCTTTTCCTTTTTGTTCCATTTTTCTTCTCAGGAGGTGAGAATATAGACAGTTGTTTTAGCAGTCCTCATTATTTTTATAAAATAGTGTATCAATAAATGTAATGAGAACTTATTTGAGTGTGGATATTGTCTAGAATACAATATTTGTATTTAAACTTACAGCATGTGTGTTGTCGTATTTTGCACGACAATTGTAATAATAAAAATTATAGTTGTTTCTGTACCATGCATTTGGCGACTCAGAATGGGTGATGTATACCTATTTTGGGGGCGTCACTGTTCTAACCCACATTATCTATATTAAAAATGGTTAATATGATTTTAGTTTTTAAATGGAACCATAACCATATTTTGAAAATCAAAACCAACCCATAACCATATTTTGAAAATCAAAACCAACCCATAACCATATTTTGTCAGGCCTAGTCAAGGGCAAAGAAGACGTATAAAGAGAGTTTTCAGTCAGGGAAAAATAAGGTAAATAAACCTATTTTGATATTGTATTTGGCAGAATTAAAATACAACTTGTACTATAAATTAGGAGTTTAAGACAGAAGAACTTGTACTGTATTTTGGTTGTATTTTGTACTGTATTTGGTTGAAGTTTGCGTAATAGGCGATGAGAAAATTTTCGGGCAACGTAGAAAATGAACTCTGAAGGTTGAAGTGTTGAACTGGTCTAACTCGCAAATCAGCCACCAGTTCATTGGGTCAGGCAGTTTAATCGCCGGTTCGCCAGATTTGAACAATTTTTAGACAAAAATGGTTCATTGGTTCAAATCGGACCAGAAGGTCGACCGATTTTATTTTTACTGATTCAACCGTCGGTCCGGTCTAGGTCTAACCATGCTATTAGTACAAGTCAATTCTAAAACGTCATATATTAAGTGACAAAAAAACTTCTCTAAGACGTCTTATATTAAGGGATGGAATGAGTAAAAAAAACAGAAAACCACTTTATTTTCATATCCCTTCTTTTTTCTTCATTTTGATCAAACGTCGAATTAAGCATCCATAAATAGACCTGGCAAACATGCCCAAAGCCCGCTGGCCGGCCCGGTCCGCCCGCCAAAAAGCGGGCTTTGGACCGTAGTTTTTTGGCCCATAGAAACCCGGACCTTTTTTGCCCGGCCCGTTCAAAACCCGGCCCGGCCCGTTCAATTTTGGGCCAAAAAAATGTAAAAAATAAGCATAAAACACTTTCGGCCTGCGGGCCGGCCCGATCCACCTGTGAATCTGTGGGCTTTGGGCTTACATTTTTTGGCCCGTGAAAACCCGGTCCGTTTTGGCCCGGCCCGACCCGCGCCCACCCACTCGTTTGCCACCTCTGTCCATAAATGTAAATGTACTGAATTCCACGACCTCAAAAAAATAAAAATATAAAAATATAAAAACAGCTTATAAATATTTTAACGAACAAGAAAGATAAAAACAATGAAAAATTAAAAAAACAAAAAGTTGAGACAAACATCATCACTGCCATGCATTTCTTGGCAGAAAAAGCCTAGGGCGACCGGTCCTAGCGACATTGCTAGCGATCAGTTTTTTTTTTAAACATCTTCTATATAATTTATAAAATTTATTGGAATTAAAATTTTTACAGAATAAAGTGATTTTGATGTCATTTTGGATACATATAAAAAATATGCTTGTACAGATAATACACGAGATATATATTGGAACTGTAAAAAAAAAACCCGATCGCTAGCAATATCGCTAGGACCAGTTGCCCTAGAAGCACTGTTCTTGGCAATACACGAGATATATAATTAAATATTAATAGCGCTAAATATTATCTATGCAATCAATTTTAATAGCTTGAACCATCAAAATGACCTCTTCATGAACAATGAAAGGATCAAATACAATAAGCATAATAGAAGTCTCTAAATTAATTACTTAAGCAAATTAAGGAGTGAGTAGAGTTTTATTCATTCTCATGTCACAACATGAACAGAGAATGAAGTCTTTTTTTTCAGCAACATCAATTAAATCCTAGTTACAATACAAACGCCATAGGCTAATTAATACATCTCAAGGTACTTAAGAGAGAGAAAGTTGAAAGGGAGAGAGATGTGAGGATGAGATTGATTGACCAGAGTCCTAACCATGGTTGATATACTAGAGGAGAAAAACCCAAGAGACTAAAAATATCTTCCAAGGGTTACTTTTGGATGCATCTGAGCTCCATAGCCATTAATGGAGCTCCTACATGTAAAAGGATGAGTACTGCTAAATGCAAAAAGACAAAAAAATCCCCACCTATTATTGTGGTGATTTTGGCTTTAACTCCCGTAGTTTAGCCCCAGTAAATTTACAAACTAAAGAGATACAAATGCAGTAGTTAGTGGAATCCATCATCTCCCCTTAACCCGAAGAAGAGATGAATGGTTTTGTTAGACCAAGACTGTAAAAGATTTAAAAACTGAATATTAAAAAAAGATTTAATAGAAACAAAAAGAAAAAAATAAAAATAAAAAGCTAGTCACAGTTTTAAAATCTTAAAACTAGAGTTGAAATTAATTACCACAAAAAATAAAATAAAAATTGGGGCATATATAACCCATATGCCCGTGATTTGCCTAAACTACTAAGACTACAAGATGGATGAATTAGCTTTAAAAAAGAAGGAAAAGAAAAAATTAAGTTGAGAAAAATCAGCCATACCAAGATCAACACGGTGAAGTTATGAAATGTATCATTTTTTTCGCGCCACCAGTTGAATTTGCATTTTTTTTAAAATGGGCTGTTTGATTAAACACATTTGATGATCCAACTTAGCTCTTTTAGATTGCTAAAGTTGGTTAGATGCATATGCATGCATTTGTTTCTCTTTTAGGAAACCCTTATTCCTGTAAAAAGAAACAAAGATGGAGAATCTTTTCTCCAAACTCTGATGGTAACCCCTATGGGGGGTTTTCTATTTTGGGAAGACTCGAACGCCGCGCATGGGCAGGGCCGGGCCTCCCTCGTGAGAGAAAGAGGAGAGTGAAAAAGAGGGAGAACCATGGTTAGGCCAAAGGTCTTTTTTCAGAATTATGCTTCTGAGGAGGGACGGAGAGTTGAGATGAATGAATCTCTTAACGATGAGGCACTGGTGCTGCTTGGAGAGCCATTGTCACGCCTGTGGCACAGCAAAACAAACTGTCAAAAATATTAGTGTCTCGATCTTAAAAACAAACTATATATATGAAACTTTATTTTATTGACCGTTTTTCCCGAATATATATCAATGTTTATTTTTTTCAAAAATAAGAATAATCAACATAAAATGTAGGACTATCATTTGCAGAAGGAAGTACTATATTTTCAAATAAATAAAAGAATTCAAGTAACAAATACACATACAGATTTACAGGTACGTTCAGCCAGGGATGGTAAGGGGTCCCTATTTGGCACTCATTACATTTTTTCTGGTATTTCAAAATCAAATTATAAGATTAAGTTTGATTTTTTAAAATTAATATGAGATATTTTTAAATTTAAAATTGACAAAATTACATTTAATCAATGTACTATGATAAATACCGTACACTATCTAAAAAGTACTACTAATTATAATATTTTTATTATTTCATAATTTTTCGATACATTATATCAATTTTAAATTTAAAAATATTTCAAAATAACGTTTAAAAGTCTCCATTAATTTAAACTTTTGACTACTAGGTAAAGAGATTATTTACTAGGTTAGAATATTTATTGTTTCAGCATCATGATCATCAATTATGTAGTTAAGTGATCATCATAGTCTTGCAGGCCCTACATTGTACCCACTATATATTATACTACTTATATAGTAGCTAGAATCAAAAGACTTTTTTTTTTCTGCTGTAAATTTATTTTCTCCCAATGTGTCGATTGGTCTTTTTATTGTATAACTTCAACTGTTACTGCATTCAAATTAATTTATTGCTGCTTAAAATAGCTTACGCACTATAGATATGCTCGCTGTTAAAGTAGTGTAAAATTGGGGTGACATAAATTGTAGTACATCATTATAAGTTTATGCTTTGTGTGCGAAATAAATCAACACCATGATGCATGTCTCAGACTTTTATGCAGGCAGTTTAATTGCAAATCCTGCATGAAAAGATCTTTCTACCATGCTAGGGCCAAAGAGCAAAGAAGAATAAAACACAGGCTATAAGAATATACACACACATAAATAACTACCCCCTTTGTCCCATTTTATGTGCCCACTTTAAATTAGGTCATATTTTAAGGAAATAACAATTCAGCATTGTGTTCCATATATATAGTTCTCTTTCTTTAAGAAATGAATTCATTTAAATTTAAAAAATAACAAATATAGTAATTAGTTAATGTAATTTTTATGTATTGGTGTCATGTAATACTTATTTATATAAAAAAATTAAATAAAAAATGTAATTACATACATTACACTTGGCAACAATATATGCCTAACATGGGACATGAGATGAGAAATAAAATGAAACAGAAGATCTGAACTCCAGCTTTTAGTTTATTTACGATATATTTAGTTAGTACTAAAATATATAAAATTGTATCAATTTAAAATTGTTAAAATTTCAGAAATTAAGTTAAAAAGTAAAAATGTATAGATAGTTTTCAAACATAAGTTTACATAAAGGGGGTAATATATGCTATTCTCATCGAAACTAAAGTACTTTGATTTTGAAAAACATGACAAACAGTTTGGGCAAAATTGTCATTTGCTCATGTGATATTTTTGTTTTTAAATTTGACCAGCTACTTGGAAAACTCATCATACTATGATTTTATTTTTAGTATAAAACAATACCTTTAAAAGTGTAATATTGATCTAAAAAGTGTAATTTTGCACTATTAATTATATTTTAAAAGAGAATTTTGGCTAATACCTAAATTCAGGGATAAAAACCTCGAATCAATTGAAGTGACATATTTGCATTTGTCTTTTTAGGACATTCCAAATAGAAAGGTGGCCACATAAAATGGAATTGAAGGAGTACTAAGTTTATATGAATGTACAAACCTGATTGCATTCCGGGAGTAGTTGCAAGAGACATGGGGGCACCATAATGCTGCTGGTAAGCGGCGGCTGAGTTAAGGGCTGAATACTGATAGAGGTGGTGGTGGCCGCCGTGCGGGTACTGATAACCATAGCCCTGTCCACTGGTGTAGGCGCTGCCGGCAGTTCCTCCGGCTGCTGTAGTTCCTTCCCCAAAGTTCAGGTAGGGGTAGAAGGCGGCTGCCGCTGCCGCTGCTCCGGTGATCATTCCACCGGCACCAGTTGTGCCGTACATGGGATATTGAGCAGTTGCCCCTCCATACACACTATAGTAATTCTGCACCAAAAAATGACCATGAAAAATTTAGAAATTAATTAAGAAATTATGCATTATTGACCAGGAAAGAGTAATCTATACAAATAAAATTGACTAAAATGCAAAAATGTAACGGAGTTTATCATTTTGTGAAAATATAATATGTGATTTTATAATATAGTAATTAACTCTCATGCATGGTACGATTAATAATTCAAAATTATACATTTTAATTGTATCAGTTTTGTACAGTTAATTATACAATAAAAGATACAATTTTACACTAATAATTGTACTTGGAAGGAAGAATTGAATTTGTTAATTAGTCAAATTGAAAAGAAAAATATAGCATGAACAAAAATACAGTAGAGAATTTTGCATTTTAGTCAATAAATTTACTGCACAACTTTAGAACAAAAAACATACTGCCTTTGTCCACAAAGGAGAAATCCTTTTTTTAAAATTTTAAATTCATGTCAATAAGAACAATTCTCAATTCTTAGCTCAAGATAAACATGTTTATTTTGTTAAAAGGAATTAAATCAATAAATCATACTAGAATTATATAATAATACTAAGAATATAGAATTGTTTATTAATTTTGTATATAAACATTTTCTAGATTAGAACTGTCCAACATATATATATATATATATATATATATATATATATCCTCTATCAACAAATCATAAACCAAGTCTCAATAACAGAAAAGATAATTACAAACCGTAGGATATGTGTAATCTGGCGAATATGGGGAGTACCTGCAAATTTTTAAGGAAAACAAATTAAAAGAAAGAAGAAGTGTAAAAAAGAAAAAGGATTTTTAGGAGACTTGTTAGATAAGTTATTTACAAACGCAGTAATGCAGTAACATGTAAACTGCAATGCGCGTGCATGCATGAATACTTTTTGTACAAGAAATGGCCGCACACCATGTGTCCAAAGGGATCAACTTTTCTGTAAGTATGAGCTGTACATTTTAATATTACTATTTAAAATGGTCCAATTCTATAGGCTAGTTTGACCACTGTCACTCTGTCAGAGACAGATCTAGAGAGAGAGAGAAATAATAATCTTCGGGAACTATATTGGAGTGCAAAATTTTTAATTTTAATGTAAATAATGCGATATTGACATAATTATACTGCATATATATATATATAATTGTACAATATATTGAAAAATAGTTAATTTTACACTAGAAAATTCATATTTCCAAATTTGTACTTTAAGACTATACTTCTAATTAATTAGAAAACTCAATGTAGAGAGAAAGAGAGAGAGATGACAACGTTTTTATTTTTGTTATAATAAAAATTTACTTATTGCTATGTTTATATTCTATGTATTGAATACTATCAATTTGAATTGTGATATGAAAATTAAATATGTTGTATCTTATTTTATTTAATAGGGATCAACGTTTCTGATATATAACCATACTTCAAATGTAATAAAATTATTGAATGCATGGGATACACGCAAATTAATCATGTGTATTGTAAAATTATAATTGGTTCCTTGTGGGGGATAAGCAGGCTTTTGTACAGAAAATCAAGTTTAATGAGTTGGGTGTGCATGAGTTGGCGATGCACGTGCAGAGAGAGAGAAGGAGAGAAAGAGAGAGAGAGAGAGAGTGATGAAAATAAAATAAAAGATTAATTATATATAAATAAGTACCCATAAAGATTGTAAGGTATCCCTTGTTGGATGGCATAATGAGGGAAGGTTGCTGCAGAAGGAAAAGCTGTTCCCATTCCACCTTGAAACCCTGCTGCCTGAAAATTGCTCATTACCCTAAAGTTCCGGCCACCTCCTCCTCCTCCTGCTAATCATTTCATTACTGTTAAATATATACACATAATATGTATATGTATACATATATATATATATACATATATATTTCTGATGATCTAACAATGAATGAACTTTTGATTCAGTATAAATAGACAATTTAACTGGACGTATTATTGAAATAATTTGTATTTATATAGCAGAGTAGCGTTAATTTTTTTGTTACAAACGAATGCAATTCTCTACTAGTATGCAACTTATTTTTATAAGACTGCTAAAATTAATTATCAATTCGAACTGTTTATAATTTAAATCCCTTGATATCTAATTAAGAACTCGGACTAGAGGAAGAAGAGTAGTTAATTAATTAGTGTCCAAGTCCTTAAGCAGTAGTACTAGTTAATTAGATGAGTTTAGTCGCCCAAAGAAAGAAAAAAGTGTTTTTCTTAAACAGTAGAAATGAGCTGTCATGCTTTTCTACAACATATCTTCCGGTCCAAGTATATTTGTGGTTGTAAAGCAATTCTTAGGCAAAATGGGCTGTCACTCATTCTCATTCATTAGAACCAAACACTAGAGGATACAACTTTTCCAATTCCATAATTGGAGGAATATTCATGCTAGCTAGCTGCATGGATTTGTTAATGTACTTAGCAAATAATTTTGAAGAAATTATAACATTTAATATCAAATTTAACAAAGGAATATATATATATATATATATATATATATATATATATATAATTTCAGGATGAAACTTTATTAATTGTGTTGTGATAATGATTATATATAATTTTTACATGCAAAATGTATATTTCTTTGCAGTGAAAAGCAAATCATAAATTGAATTGAAAATTTTGCTGCTAGATCTTATAAATTGAAAATTTTATTTTAATGTCACAACCAAGTGTTACGAAGGGGAGAATTTAGAGTAGTTAGTAATTGTACCCAAAGAAAAAAGAAAAGAAGATAATTTAAAAATTATAAAAAAAGGAAAAAAAAAAAGGTATGATTGAAATGAATGAATAGTACCATGTTTTGGAGTGGAGGGCTTAGATCTTTGAACGCCCAAAGAAGCAAGGTTACAATTAGCTCTCCTTCCATCAATCACAGGAGCAGCATCAACGCATGCTCTCATGGCAGCATCTGGTTCTCGAAAAGTTACCTAATTTGGACATAAATAACAACAATAATAACTCAACCACTATCCAAACCTAAAAAACAAAAAAAAAACAATATTAAAAAAAAACTTAAAAATTTACAGAGAAAATCCATAATTTAGATCTTACATTTTCTGTAAGATCTTATGAAAACTCAAGAGAAAATCTAGCTATCAGAATAAAATAATCATTCATTAATTCATTCCTACCAATATATGAAAAAGAAAAACATAAAGATAAATTAAGCTGAAAATATATATATACACACACATACAAATCCATAGCCTTTGGATCTTCCAGTGATTTTATCAGCGATGACAACAGCTTCCAAGATCTCACCAAACTGTTCAAAATACTTCTTCATGGTTTCTTTCTGAGTCTCCCAAGCCAAACCCCCAACAAACACTTTTGTGTAAGTTGTATCTCCATATTGCCCGGCTAAATTTGCTGGAGTCATCTTGTTTTTCTTCTTTCTTTCTGATTAATACCCACCAGCTATATATATATATATATATAAGTTGATGAACAAATTTTCTCTAGTTGAAATAACTAGATTGTTTGGTAGCTAGAGTTTGAGATATTTATATATATAGTGGTCCTACTAGAGGAATAGAAATAGATATGAATATATGTAGATCTATGCAAAAACAGTGGAACTGGAGGGATCTTTGTACAATTTTTGATAAATTTAGGGGTGAAAATGAATTGTTTGATGAAGGATGAAGAAGGTGTGAAGGTGGTGTTGATGATCAGAGACAATAGAGTCAGAGATCCAGGGAGGGAAAAAAAAAAGTAGAGAGAGGAGAGAGAAAGAATAGGAGGGAAGAGAAAGCAAAAGGTCGAAAAAGAAGAAAGAGGGGGTCACATAATACGGACATGAATTATATACACAAGCAGCCCCCACATGTTTACATAATGGAACTATGTTACTCACGCGCTCTAATTTGCATGCTTAGGAAGGGGTTTTGAATTCTAATACCAGTCTCACGTTAAAATATGTGAAATCTGATTTGTATATATGAACGAGTTTTGCTATAATTATAATGTATTATATATATAATAGGTAATGTTCGGGAGCGTTTTACCGACTTTCATTTGGGCCGAAGGCATTTTGACAGAATAGTTTGAGAGACCAAATAGGTTGAAGCCCATGAAGGTGTTGGAGGTGTTCGGGTCGGCATATGAGTCCTTCGGGGTCAGGGCCGAACCCAGTCTTGTGATGATTGGGGGTCGGCTCTTCGAGTCCTTTGGGCCGAAGCCCAGACCAGATAATAGGACCGTTGGGGCCTGCACAGTGGGCTCTCCTGCGTGCAGAGTCCGGGCATCTATTCATATGTATATACGGTAACTCTGAAGGTAGTGGTAGGATTGGATTCTACTTGCACCTTTTAAGGAGATTGTGTTGGACCCAAGTTATGGTAACTACCATGCACTAGGAGTCCTAATCCGACTGGGAGAAGGATTTTAAGGTGGTGAGCTTTATAAATACAAGGTCTAGGTTAACATTATGAGGTAATACCTACTCTTGAGCACTAAATACTTAGCCTCCATTGTTTACCCTTGTAACGGCCTGTTACTCATTCTCATACCGGAGCTATCCCCCGGCGGCACAAGCCGTCAAGCTTCCGTGTGATCTGTTACTGTGCAGGTTCTAGCGCGTGGATTCTGTGATTGGACGCGCCGACGAAACTTGGCGTTAACATTGGCGCTAGAAGGAGGGCTTTCAGTGCTTAAACAATCACAATCAGATCTTTTTCCGGCGAGAAACGATGGCGAGTGCGGAATATGCAATTTCCGACCGGGATAAGGCCAAGTCACACCAGACCACTCAGGTGAGGGGGTCGGTGAAGGACAGACTGGGCTCTAGAATTCAAGACGATCAGATGGAGCAGGCTGGCTCCCCCCGACGACGCCTCTTCCATGAAAGCCAACATACCCCAAACCGAGCTAGTCGGATGGACGAAGCTAATCCGCGGGCATTGGAGGTGCACGAAAAGAATCATACACAAGGTAGTCGAGATCAAGGAGAACAGGAGGCATCCTCCAAAAGGCATAGGCACCGTAGCCGGTCTCGGTCCCCCCGAAGGGGAGAAGCTGATAGGGAGAGGAGCAGATACCGCAGTCGTTCGAGAGATGGCCGAAGCAGGAAGAGGAGCCGATCAGCAGGGCGCCGATCGGATCACCCAGACAGGTCTGAACAGAGAAGGGGAGCCGAGATTCCCGAACGTGAGAGGGACAGACCCCGATCGTCCCCTCACGAAGGAGAGTCTGACCCCCTCGCTCGAAGGGTGGCGGAATTGGAGAAGCTACTATTGGCCAAAAGCCCAATGGATGAGCCCTCGGCTTATGTGGGGTCACCCTTTTCGCCAGAAATCAATCGGGAGATTGCTGACCCCAAAAGGAAGATGCCCCCAATGGAGACTTATGACGGACTGGGGGATCCTTACGACAATTCTGATGGGTATGATAGGTTGATGACGTATTATGGCCATTCTGATGCGGCCAAGTGTCACATGTTCGCCACCACCCTGAAAAAGAGGGCCCGAGAATGGATGGGAACCCTGGCCTCAGGGTCAGTAAGCTCGTGGAAAGACCTTCGGGAAAAGTTTCATGCGCGATTTGGGAGTAACAAGAGACGGGGGAAGATCACAGCGTCCCTCATGCAGGTTAGGCAGAGATCAGATGAGACCCTGGGGCAGTACGTCAAAAGGTTCCGAGAGGCTGTGGGGTCGGTGGCAGAATTGAACTCCCCGCAAGCCTTGGGATTTTTCACAACCGGGCTAGACATCGGGAAATCCAAAAAGCTGATGAAGGACCTGGTGATCAACCCTCCGACGGACTTAACAGAGGCATTCCACAGAGCCGAGGGTCATATAGCAGTTGAGGAAGCTATGGAGAACTTCAAACCACAGTCCCAATCATACGACAAATCCAGAGATCGGGACAAACAGAATTATCAGAAGTCCGACACCCAGGGTAGGTCGGACAGCTATAGTAAGAGGAATTATAGTGGAGGAGGGTCGGGCAGTGGAAGGCCGCCCTTCCCAAACAAAAATGTCAACAAAGTGTACACTGCACTCACCACAGATCAGGCCAAGATACTGGAGGAGATACGGAACAAGCCCTTTTTCGAACCATGCCAAACGATCACAAAACCCGGGAAAAGGGGTCGGAACAAGTACTGTGCGTACCACCAGAGTCGAGGCCACACGACTGAAGATTGCAGCAATCTGAAAGACTTGATAGAAAAGAACGTACAGAACGGGAAATTGGTACGGTACGTAGTCGGCAGAGAAAGGTCGGAAGCTCCCCAAGAGGACATCAGAGAATACCCCCGGGAAGCACAGCCGCAACCGAACCCCCAACCACGAGGAGTTATTGACGTGATATCGGGCGGTTCGGTAGGGCGTGTAACCGGTAGAAAAAGGAGTGGGCATCTCGAAGCCGTACTGTCGTTGGCCAACTCCTCGCCCAGGAAGAACAGGTCATTCTCAGGCACGACCATCTCCTTCTCCGATGACGATTACCCTACCGACCACATTGAACCACACGACGGGGCACTGGTTATAACAGTTCAAGTCGGGCTGGTTGACATGAAGCGAATACACATGCCTACCAGAGGATGGAGTTGGGTGGAAAGAAGATGGAATTGGGAGGCGAAGGCCCGTTATACGGCTTTAGCGGGGACCCAGTTCACGTATCGGGCACGATAGAACTGCCAGTCAGATTCGGTACAGCCCCCCAGCAGATAGAAATCATGGTAAAGTTTTTTGTGGTACAAGTGGATTCGGCTTACAACGCCATCTTGGGGAGGCCTACTCTCGCGGCACTGCAGGCTATAACATCTATACCTCACTTCAAAATAAAGTTTCCGACACCGAACGGGATAGGGGAGGTGAAAGGTGATCTCGATATTGCCCGAAGGTGCTATCGGAACACTTTAATATCTTCAGGAGTCGGGATCAGTAAACAGAAACAGACAATGACCATCGAGTTAGAACCGTTCACAGAGGGAAGTACCGAACCCATGGCTCTCCCAGCCGAAGAAAAAGAGGATGTCGAGCTAATACCGGGGAATCCAGATAAACTGATCAAAATCGGGGCAGGATTAACCGAACCGTTGCGAACAGGTCTAGTGGAATTGCTTAGGGTATACGCCGACATCTTTGCTTGGGAACCCAGTGACATGCCCGGGGTAAGTAGATCAGTAGCACTGCATAAGCTTCATACCGACCCAAATAAGAAGCCAGTAATACAGAAAAGAAGGATCTTTGCCCCGGAAAGACAGAAAATCATAGATGAAGAGGTTGCTAAATTATTAGAGGCGGGATTTATCTTCGAGATCGACTATCCCGAATGGCTGGCTAATGTGGTATTGGTTCAGAAGCAAAATGGGAAATGGAGGATGTGCATCGACTACACAGACCTGAACAAGGCATGCCCTAAAGACTTCTACCCCTTACCCAACATAGACCAGCTGATAGATGCCACTTCAGGGTATGGAATGCTAAGTTTCATGGACGCTTTCTCAGGATACCACCAAATCTCGATGCATAAGGAGGATATCCCGAAGACTAGCTTCATCACTCATCGGGCAATATATGCGTATCGGAAAATGACCTTCGGACTGCTAAACGCGGGGGCAACCTATCAACGAATGATGAACTTCGTATTCAGAAAACAGCTGGGGCAGAGTATGGAAGTGTACGTGGACGATATGATCGTCAAAAGCATGTCGGTCCGGGATCATCTGGAGGATTTAGCAGATTGCTTCGAGACGGTAAGACAACACAATTTGAGGCTGAACCCGAACAAGTGTACCTTCGGATTGGGTTCAGGAAAATTTCTGGGATACCTGGTTAGTAAAAGGGGAATCGAAGCCAATCCAGAAAAAATCTCGGCGATCTTAGACATGAAATCTCCAAAAACATACAAAGATGTCCAGAGGCTGACGGGCCGAATCGCGGCCCTTCGGAGATTCATGTCAAGGTCAGCAGAAAGGTGCCTACCCTTTTTTGACACGCTCAAGGGTCCGAAAAATGACAAAAGCTTCCAATGGACTTCGGAATGCGAAGACGCGTTCCAAGAGATCAAAAGGTATTTGGGTTCGGCACCATTACTCATGAAACCGGTTGCCTCTGAACCTTTATACTTATACTTAGCTGCCAGCCCAATGGCGGTAGGGGCGGCACTGGTTAGGGATACGGGAGGTAAACAGTTCCCGGTGTATTATGTCAGCCATGTTCTCCGAGACGCTGAGACAAGATACCCGAACCTGGAAAAATTCGCTTACGCCCTCATAATTGCTAGCAGGAAACTCAGGCACTATTTCCAGGGCCGGATGATAGTGGTCTACACTAATCAACCTTTGAAAAAGATTCTGCATAAACCCGAGGTGTCGGTCGGTTGGCTGCGTGGGCGATGGAATTAACACAGTTTGCTATAGAGTATTATCCCCGAACGGCAATCAAAGGGCAGGCACTGGCAGATTTTGTAGTCGAATGCTCTTTCACAGAGCCAGAGATGAATATAGTGGCCGAGGCACAATCGGATCAGACCGCATGGACCCTATACGTAGACGGGTCGTCAACTTCAGACGTCAGCGGAGCAGGGGTCATTCTGACAAGTCCAGAAGGGTTCAAGGTCCAACAAGCCATTCGGTTAGGCTTCAAGGCCACAAACAACGAAGCAGAGTACGAGGCCATCTTAGCAGGGATACGATTGGCCCGAAGCTTAGAAGTACGAAAATTAATCATTTACAGTGACTCGCAGCTGGTGGTCAAGCAATTATCGGGTGAGTATGAAGCTCGGGGGGCAAGGATGACCAAATATCTGGCCGAGTTAAAAGATAAGCTCACATACTTTGCATCGCACAGCTGTTTGGGGGTGGATCGATCGGACAACACCATAGCAGATGCTCTCGCACGATTGGCAACTACCGAATCGAGCTCTTTCGATGGATCAGTGTACTTAGAGGTTTTGGAAAAACCCAGTATCCCGAAGACAGAAGTCCTAGCGTTAGACCGACTTAACTGCTGGCTCACTCCTTACATTTTATATTTGGCCGAAGGGACTCTACCTACGGACCGAATCCTAGCCAGGCAAGTCAAACACCGAAGCTCAAACTTCGTCCTCATAGATGGAGACCTTTATCGAAGAGCCTTTAGCTCTTCACTGCTCAAATGCTTGACTCCTTCAGAAGCAGACTACACACTTCGAGAGGTGCACGAAGGGATCTGTGGGGATCACATGGGAGCAAAATCACTGGCACATAAAATTTTGAGACAAGGGTATTACTGGCCAACTATCTATACAGAGGCCAAGGAATTTGCCAGGAGGTGCCTCAAGTGTCAACTGAACAGCAACATTCCACATCAACCTCCAGAAGAGTTGTACTCGGTACTATCCCCGATTCCCTTTGCTGTGTGGGGGATTGACATCCTAGGCCCCCTACCAAAGGCTAAGGGACAGGTCAGTTTTGTGATCGTGGCCATCGATTATATGACCAAGTGGGTCGAGGCCAAGCCATTGCAAAGGATAACCGAGCAGGAGTGTTTAAAGTTTGTCAAAGAAGGAATAGTCTATCGGTTCGGCATACCGATGGCAATAGTCTCAGACAATGGCAGACAGTTTGTCGGGTCCAAATTCGAAGGCTTTCTGGAGGAGTTGGGCATCCAACACCGAAAAACTTCGGTTGCCCACCCCCAGTCGAACGGACAAGTGGAAGTAACCAACCGAACCCTACTCAATGGGATAAAGCGTAGGTTGGATGAATTAAAGGGTCGTTGGCCCGAAGAGCTATTATCTGTTTTATGGTCGTACCGAACTACCCCACGAACTACAACGGGGGACTCTCCATTCAGACTGGCATTTGGGACCGATGCTCTAATTCCTGTTGAGATCGGGTCTCCCACCCTGCAGGTCAGCCAATACAAAGAATTATACAATGGTGAGGGCTTGAGAACAAATCTGGATCTGCTAGACGAAGTTCGGGATTCGGCTATGATAAGATTGGCAATCTATCAGCAACGGACAGCCAGACACTATAATCAGAAGGTGAAGTCTAGGAGGTTTGCAGTAGGAGATCTAGTCCTCCGGGAGTCGGAGGCTTCAACCCCCCAGAACACCGGTAAGTTAATGCCCAACTAGGAGGGTCCTTACGAAATGATAGGAGTGCCGAAGCCAGGAACATATCAGCTTCGAGTAAAGAATACATGGCATGCTGGAAGACTTAGAAAATTTTACCAGTAATAGTTGTGTTATTCTTACTTTCGTCTATGTAACCAATCCAATTTAAATGATAAAAATGAAAGTTTTTGTTAAATGTTTAACTTCATCTATTACTGCGTTTTTATTGCTACTCGAACGGACACGCTTCGGGTACTATCCGATCAAGAGGTTCGGAAGGACACCACTGATCGAGATAAGTCCTAAGCATAACTGACCGAGAGATTGATACTTTCTTAACAAACAGATTTTGGGTACTATCTGATCAAGAGGTTCGAAAGGATACCCCTGATCTAGATAAGTCTCGGTAATAACTGTCGGACCCATCAGATAAACACTAAGTGCAATCCGATCAGAAAGTTTGGATGATCGAGATTAGTTCTAAGTACAACTGATAACAAACATTCATGGGCCAAAAAGTATATTTCATTTATACTTATGAAAATTTTTACAACCCGATCGCTTTCGAGTCGGGCAAAAATAAAAAAAAAAAAAAAAAAACTTAAGTATCTATTTTGAAGGGGGGTCGTCTTCGGCTTCAGACTCGTCATCAGAAGAATCAAGAATGGAGGCGTCGAGCCCGGCATCCATCAACTTCGTCTTAGCCTTCTCCCGATAAGTTTCATATCCTTCTCCGAATTGGGCAAGGACCTTATCGTTCAGGGCTTCAGACTCTTCATATTCGGCAATAGCCTGCCGTCGGGCCTCGACGACCTCCTCAGGAAATGCATTGACAGTAGCAGTTAAGGCGTTGTTCTCCTTGATCAGGAACATCATCTTGGTGTTCATCTCGGAGTACTTTTCTGTAATGTTGTCAATAGCATTCTCCCGATCCTTGACCTTTTGAAGCAGTTGATCCTTCTCAGCCAGAAGAGTGTTCTGCTGGTGTTCCAGCTCTTTGACCCGCTCCTCGGTCAGGACAGCCCGGATTTGTGTTTCCACAAGGGACTCCTGCTCCTTCTTCAGCTCGGACTGAAGCCCCGACACATCAGCCTCAAGCAGCTCAATCTCCGTCTCCAGCTGAATCTCTTTCTTTGTAGATCTGGCAAGGGGAGGGATGGCTCTGGCTAGGATGGCGTTGGCCTGCGAAAAATGCATATATCAGTGTATGAAGTAAGAGTTAGATTTATTAAACAAGCAACCAAGATCCACAAAGCAGAAAATTACCTGGGTCTGAGCCCGAATGTAAGCCACCAAGAACTGATCAGATGAATATCCTTTAAACCGTTCGTCATCTCCAGGAAGTTTGAAGTAATCGAAGAGGGTGAAAGGGAAAACATCTGATGGGCTCTTGGGCCAACAAGTAGTCGGCGATCCTTGGGAAGAGCTGGGCCCAGAAGATGGTGGGGTCACCCGGTCGGGACCAATAGTCATCATCTGACCAACCGGACGATCGAGATCCTCCAACACTCGAGGCTTCTTGGGTCGAGGTTCGGGGGGAACATCTTCAGCTTCCTCCGAATCCTCGATTACCTTGGTCGGGGGAGGAGGGGGTGGAGGTAGAAATGGCTTCGGCAGGGGGGGCGGTGGAATTTTTGCAGGCGCTTTGATGGCCGGTTTGGAGGGCTTCTTGGATTTCTTCATTAAAGCCGCCTTCTCCGCACGGCTCATCTTCAGCGCCCCCTTTTGTTTCTTCGGGGGCTCGGGCCCCGAAGTGGATCCCAGCGACAGCTCACTGATAGGAACGGTATCTTCCTCAGCAGCTTCGTCGGTCACGGGTGGTCGGATGAACCCCGAAGTGATGGTAGCTGGGACGAAGGAATCGGCGACACCCTCGGGCTTGAAAATGGTCACTGCACGAAGAAAAAGGAGTTAGGGCATGTGATACTTAACAAAAAAGAAAAAAGAGAGAAGAAGATACTCACAGCCGTGTTTGTACAACCAGGCGTCGTCCATTAGAATCCCCACATTCCACTCGGCTTTCTTCCATCGGGCGTAGAATGTTTTGAAGGCCTCGGCCCGACCAGTCGGGAACTTGGAAATTTTGGCCGCCTGGTCGGCTGGATGAGCCCAGGATGGAAGGAGTTGGAGGTCGGACCCTTTGGCATAGAACCACTGTTCATGCCATCCCTTATTGTTGGAAGGGGTCTTGATCGGGACTGTGCGATTGGGGCGTTTGGTGAGTTGCCGAAGCCCTGGCTCTTTCGACCCTCCAAGGGTGAACAGAGCAAAGAAGAGGTCGAGCCTGGGAGTGAGGCCCACCTCTTGACAGATGGCGATAAAAGAGATCAGTTGGATATACGAGTTCGGCACGAGTTGTGCGAACCCGATTCCCACAAAGGTCAGAAAGGAGGAGATGAAGTCATGCAGTGGGAACCGAACCCTGTACCTCAAGACGTATAGGGGAACGGCCACCCATTCACCCTCGGGCCTCCAGAACATCTTCTCTTCCAGCCGAGGTATCCTGAGTTGATATTCTTCGGGAATCTTGAAGAGGGTTCGGATGTCAGAGATTTGAGATGATGTGATGGTGGAGCGAGTATGGAGGTGAGAGAATTCCTCAGGGGAGCAGTAGGCATCTCGAATCTTCAACTCAGCATCCTCTGAACTAGGAAGGTTCAGAGGAGCGGTGTCTGTGGAAGCATCCGGTAGTATGACCTCCAGGAGGTCGCCGGAGGTGACGGTGATAGGCTCAGTAACAGGAATGCTGCCGAAATCGGCCATTTTGTGAGAAAAAAGGTGGAAATTATAAGTCTAGAAGAAGGAAATGAGCAAAAATAACACTCAAACGCTAAATGAATAGAGGAAGATGGTGAATACGGAGGAGCGGTATATCGCCGGAAATAGCCTTGCCGGAAAATTTAAAATGAGAGGATTGGGAAGGAGGAGTCAGTAAAGGTGATAATGAAGGAGACGTGGGGTTTTTATAAGTTGTACGGCGCGGAACCCCAGAGCGGCTATTAGATGTTTAAGGTGGGTCCAGGCGTTAAAAGGCGTGCAATGTTTCAAATATCTATAACAGACCGTTGGACTTCCCTAGATGTCTCATCATTAGCTGTCGTGACCTTTCAAGTCTCTAGTCATAAATGTGTTATAACCAGAGACTGGGGGGCAATGTTCGGGAGCGTTTTACCGACCTTCATTTGGGCCGAAGGCATTTTGGCAGAATGGTTTGAGAGACCAAATAGGTTGAAGCCCATGAAGGTGTTGGAGGTGTTCGGGTCGGCATATGAGTACTTCGGGGTCAGGGCCGAACCCAGTCTTGTGATGATTGGGGGTCGGGTCTTCGAGTCCTTTGGGCCGAAGCCCAGACCAGATAATAGGACCGTTGGGGCCTGCACAGTGGGCTCTCCTGCGTTCAGAGTCCGGGCATCTATTCATATGTATATACGGTAACTCTGAAGGTAGTGGTAGGATTGGATTCTACTTGCACCTTTTAAGGAGATTGTGTTGGACCCAAGTTATGGTAACTACCATGCACTAGGAGTCCTAATCCGACTGGGAGAAGGATTTTAAGATGGTGAGCTTTATAAATACAAGGCCTAGGTTAACATTATGAGGTAATACCTACTCTTGAGCACTAAATACTTAGCCTCCATTGTTTACCCTTGTAACGGCCTGTTACTCATTCTCACACCGGAGCTATCCCCCGGCGGCACAAGCCGTCAAGCTTCCGTGTGATCTGTTACTGTGCAGGTTCTAGCGCGTGGATTCTGTGATTGGACGCGCCGGCGAAACTTGGCGTTAACAGGTAATAATTCCATAAATTTTTAAGTTAATCGTAATTTAATTTTGTTATAAATTTATTGATATATTAATTATTTAATTATAATCTTTTTTATGATAAGTGAAGATAATCTTAATTATTAGATTTTATGCTCTACTTGACTCTTCTAATGGATTGCTTATTCCGCTATAGTTGTTGATCTAAAACTTGTTGTCTATTATATTCTATCAGTTGTTATACTGTTGAAGGCTAAGTATAATTTATTTTGCATTATCTTAGTCATAATATTTCTTACTGGGCTAGTTGAGCTCACCCTTTTTTTTCACTTCATGAAATGAGAATATAGCTGGGACGAGTCGGAAAATGGAGTGATGGTCCAGGATAAGTGGATTTAGTAGTCCTCACTATTCTATAAAATAGTGTGATAATAATTGTAATGAGGACTCCATTGAGAGTGGATATTGTCTAGAAGGCAATATTCTTGTTTAAACTCTCAGCTATGTTTTGTCGTATATTACCTGACAGTTGTATAATTAAGTTTGTATTTGATTTATGTACCATGTATTTGGCGACTCAAGATGGATGATGTATAAATGTTTTGGGGCGTCACATCTAGCCTGGTCATACTGTTGTCAGAAACTTGATCTTCAGTTTTCTGAAACTTCCAAAAAACAAAATATGTGCTTGGTCAACCACTTTTGACCATGAATAACTTTCATCCTGATTATTTAATAGGCGATCTATTGTCAGGGTATAAAAGTGATACACATAAATAAGCTAAAAACATAACAGATAGAAGATCCAAGCTTTCAAAAATATTGTCACACGCTTTCAGGGCAAAATCTGGGTTTTTTAGAAACATTTTTCATGACTGGTCAACTGAGTTTGACCATGAATAACTTGAAATCTAGACATGTTATCGTCATGATTCCATTTCCAATTTGTTAACCACATAATATACTACACATACAAAGCTTTAGACAGATCTAAACATTAACAGAGTAAGGTCTACATGCCCTGACATTTGACTGGCAGGCCATATTTTTAGGGTTTTCTAATTAATTTGCTTAAATATTCATTTTCATGCATTTAAATGATAAGGATATATGTTTTAACAATTCAAATCACTAAATAACACATCATACAATACATTTAAACACAAAATAGAAAATCTACCTAAGCATATAAGATCTAGCTTAGGGTTAGGGTTTATACATTTTTGAATCAACTTTTGCTTTCTCCTTTTTGAATTTGATCTTGGATGGTTATGGGATAAACTTGGCTTAACTTATGGCTTAGTTTTACTCTAGATTTCATGTAGCTAAGGAATGGAAGGTGCGGGTCCAAATGTAAAATTAGGGTTCGCATGACCTAATTGATTTAAATGCGCAATTAGGGTTCCACGGCCTCATTAAATGTTTAAATTAGGGTTTGCATAACCTAATAAAATAAAGACAGAGAAGTCAGAAATAAATGGGCTAGACCTGGGAGAAGCCTCCACGTGTCCCGAGGCAGAAGACTCGTGGAGGCGGCTCGATTTGGGAATTGATTGAGGGATTGGATTGGTGGCTAGAAGGACAGGGCAATATGGGCATTATTCTAAGGACTAAAGGGTATTTCTGGAATTTCCCTTAAAGCATGTGTCTTGCACATGACTACTCTCCAGAAAATCCTATAAATACCCCTTCCATTCCATTTGGAAGGGGACCTCTCTTCAAACACAGGACTTGGACTCTTGGAAGATCGAAGGACCTGAGCATTCTCTCTGAACAATCACGAAGACTCTTGGAATCCCAATAACCCTAACACGGTTTCCGGATTCTAGGAGTGGAAGGACTCAAGAAGAAGGCTCTTGGAATCCCTGTTACCCTAACACGGTTCCCGGATTCTAGGAGTTCTGCCACGCGTCGTTGGAGTAATCGCCCACCTGTTCTTCTCTCCTCTTCAATCAATCAATCAATTCCGTACTTTTCGTGAATTTCTCTCCTCCTCAGCCAACACGAAACCCTAACCCTAGCAAGGTACGATTTCCTTGCCCACATTTCTTTGGCGACTCTGCTGGGGAGGTGTAGAATTCATGAAGGGTATGCCCACAACTCGAAGTGGGAGAACTACATGAAGAGCTGCTTCACCAACAAACAGCATTACCTCACCGGATCCAGTTCCAAGGCAAGCCACTCGAGCTTTCCAAGGCGCAAACTTGGATTTTGACCAACCACTTATTGAAGACGCTTCAAAAGGAAGTTCAACATCACCACATATGGCCAATCAACAACACATAAGCGCAGGAAGGCAAGGCGAGGATGTAGGTGGAGACCCGACGAATGCTGTGCAACTGGAGATGCTCAAGGCATTGAAGGAAGCACGAGAAGGGCAATGAATGATGATGGCCATGATGCTGGAAATGCAGAGGAAGCAAGAGGAGATGGGGAATTTCCGCCAGCAGTTGATGCAGATTCCCACTTTCAAGGCCATGTTCCCAGGAAGTTCGCATGGGGAACAAGCAGGTGTGGAAGACAACAATAATGGTAGCAACAACAAAGAGAACCAGATTGTACCTCCATTAACGGAAAGTCAATCGATTCCAATAATCAACTTGGAAGCTTAGAACAGTGGCGACGTGCCACAACCTAGGATGGAAGCAAGCCAACCTCAGGCAAGCATCATCTCAGTAACTATTCCATCATTTTCACAGGTGCAAATGCCAATCATTCCAAGCAATATCCAGCGAATGAGCCAGCAACTTCCACCAGTGCCAGCTGTTCATGATGCAAGTGTTCATCAACCAATTTCTCTACCATACACACCGTCGATGCAACAGTATATCACAACACCCCAGAGAGTTCACGCTACAAGCCCGTATGTGACGAAGGATGATATGATTGACGTGATCAATCAACTTCGCAGACAGACATCTCGACCCTCGGAGTTGGACTTTATTCCTCCTTACCCTGCACACATTCGGAGGCAACCTTACCCAACAGGGTATATTGAGCACCCCCCGCAATTTCCAAAATACAACGGGGAAAAAGGAAATGCTAGGGAACATATTGTCAGGTTTGTAGAGTCAATGTCTCCGTGGCTCGGATATGACGAAGTGAACAATCACAACTTGTTGATGAGGGAATTCAACAAGACTTTGACGGATAGTGCCTTTAGTTGGTACTACAATTTGGAGAAGGGGTCAGTCCATGATTGGGATGACTTAAAATTACAATTTTTCAAGAAATTTTTCTATGTGCAGAAACAGGTAACCATTGTGGAGCTTATGCGGTTCAAGCAGAAACCGAATGAGGAGTTGTCAGATTATGTTGACAGATTCAGGGCCCAGGCACAGAAGTGTGCAGAACCGATTGAAGAAAAGAACTTAGTCAGCATTTGCAACAATGGTGCCTTGGATTCTTTCAAGCCCCACCTCATCTTTTGCACAGGACTTGGGAGGAATCGTGACATTGCCCACTAACCATGCGACGGTTACATGGAAGGGCAAGAGGACAGCAACTGTGGCTTTGGCTGACTCTCAGTCAAAAACACAAGGGGGCAAGAGGGAGAAACACGAGAAAAATTTTGACCGAAGCAGAGGAAAGCCTGGAGACAAATATGCAAGAAAGCCAGTCCCGGAGGCTATCACATGTAGTGAGAATGCATTCAGGGGTTTGTATGAACAATGGGTTGAACATGGAGTAGTGAAACCCCCAAGGCCTAGATTTGCAGTGACAGAAGAAATAAAGAGAAGACCAGACTTCTGTGTATTCCACCAATACGCGGGACACTCAACGATGGATTGTTATAGCCTGCGGAGGATATTCCACGAGAAGCTGGCAAATGGGGAGATTGAACTTGGAAAGGAAAGTAGTGTTCATGATAAGCCGCTGCCAAACCACAAAGGGAAGGAAACATGCAACACTGTTATTCACAGTACAGGCCCAGAAGTGGAGATGGCGATGGAAGAAAAAGAGGAGTGTGATCCAGGCCTGCAGGTGACGGCATTGATGAATGGAGCCAAGTTCAGAAATTTTTTTGATCAGATAGGATTGGCCAAGGAAGCAAGGATTGAGGCAACCAGGGCAATTATCAAGGCTGCCGAGACGCAGGAGACTTGCATGGCCATAAGCAAAGGATTTATGAAGACGATGGAGGAAGAAGAAAATAAGATATCTTTCTCTAAAGCTGATAGAGAGATAAGATACCCGCATAACAGACCGTTGTATGTGACAGCAGTAATCAACGGCATCGAGGTGCGGAGGGCATTCATTGACAATGGAGCGTCTGTAAATATTATGCCCTACACCGTGTTCAAACGGTTAGGCCTGCCGGAGAAGAAGATTGTGAAGGAACAAACTAACATTACCGGATTCGCCAATCAAAGCACAAAAACCCTAGGACACATTAAGGTGGACATGCAAGTTGGGAAGATTCGGGGGCCTGTAATGTTCCATGTTGCCGAGGTGGATGCATCATATCATGTCTTGCTGGGAAGGGCTTGGCAAAACGACTACGGGGTGGTACCCTCGGTCTTTCATCAATGCCTTAAAGCTATTTGGAAAGGGAGAGAAGTGAGGGTACCAGCAACTCGGAATCCCTTTGGACCAGAGGAGGCACACATCACCGAAGCAACTTTCTTTGATGATGTCGCAGAAGAGGGAGAGAACCAGATTGCAAGACCTGATTCCCTAAGACTAGCAAGTTGGGAGGAAGTGCAGGAAGATAAGTTCGTGCCTGCAGAAAAAGAAAAGAAGAAGACCTCGGAACGCAGAGAATGTTCTAAAAACAAGAAGCCAGTGGTAGTAGACTTAGAGAAAGAAGTAAGAGAAGAAAAGAAAAGGCCAACAGACCCTGAAGATGCCAGAAATATAATAAATGCCAAGCGGATTGCACGATCCGAGGATGGCCAGAGGACAAAATGGGAGAGGGTTGTTAAACCCGATGGAAAGGTAGTGTTTTGATTGTGATGGTGCAAGGGGGAAGAGCCTAAGGAAGCGAGTGAACCCAAGGGCTCAGGAGGTGTCCCCCACTCCAGCAATAATGAAGAAGAAGGAGTTGTACAACAGAAGGTAGAACCTGCTCCAGAATGCTACGAGGATAGGCCAAAACCTCAACAAAATGAATTAGAGGAAGTTGATTTGGCAACAGAGGGAGGAACGCCAAGACCGACTTATGTCAACAAGGAGCTGGATGTTAACCAGAAGGAGGAGCTTGTACAATTATTGCGAGAATATAGGGATGTCTTTGCTTGGAATTACGATGAGATGCCCGGAATTGACAAGGATCTTGTGGAACACAATCTAAATATAAGCCCGGGAATGAGGACAGTGAAGCAAGAACCTCGCAACTATGCACCCGAAGTCGAAACTCAAATAAAGGAAGAGATCAAGAAGTTGCTGGAAGTAGGTTTCATCAAGCCAATTCAACATCCAACATGGTTGTCCAGCATTGTACCGGTAAAGAAGTCAAATGGACAGCTACGAATATGTGTGGATTTCAGAGATTTGAACAAGGCATGCCCAAAGGACATGTACCCATTACCCAACATAGACACTTTGGTAGATGCAACTGCTAATCATGAGATGATGTCATTCATGGACGGGTTTGTGGGTTACAATCAGATAAAGATGTCCGTAGAAGATGCAGAGTTGACAGCCTTTCATACCCCGTTTGGGAATTTCTACTATGTAGTAATGCCATTCGGGTTGAAGAATGCGGGGGCAACTTATCAAAGGGCAATGCACGCCATATTTCATGACATGATTCATGATATAGTGGAGGACTATGTAGACGACATAGTAGTGAAATCCAAGAAGGCGATAACTCATGTGGAAGACCTGAGGAAAGTGTTCGAGCCGTGTCGAAGGTATAAGTTGAGGATGAATCAGAAGAAGTGCGCCTTTGGGATGACGGCTGGAAAATTCTTGGGTTTCTTGGTACACAACAGAGGTTTAGAGGTGGACCCAAGCAAGGCAAAAGCAATTACAGAGATGCCCCCACCAAAGACGCAAAAGCAGTTGAAAAGCTTTCTAGGGAAAGTATCATACATGAGAAGATTCATGCCAGCATTAGCCGAAGTCACAGAACCTTTTGGCAAATTGCTAAAAGGAAAGGCACAATGGGACTGAGGGCAAGACCAACAACAGGCTTTTAAGAAGGTGAAAAGAATTTTGGCTTCAGCGCAAACGATGGTAGTACCGCAAAGAGGAATGCCGTTGCAGTTGTACATCACATCTACCAAGAAGTATATAGGTGGATTGATCACGCAGGAGGTGGATGGAGAAGAAAAACATGTGTATTACATTAGTCGGATAGTTAGAGGACCGGAAACCAAGTATTCACAGGTGGAGAGGCATTGCCTAGCATTGGTGTTCATTGCGCAGAAAATGCGGCATTATTTTTTAGCTCATGAAGTAAAGCTTGCAACAAAAACTGATCCAATCAGATACCTATTAACCAAGCCAACATTAATAGGAAGACCTGCCAGATGGATGATGATTCTTTCAGAATATGACATCAAGTGTGTAACGCCGAAGGCGATCCGATGTCAAGCCTTGGCAGACCTACTGGCTCAATTTCCAAATGGAGAATATGAACCCCATTCTGAGGATCTTCCGGGTGGAGAAGTAGAATCAATCAAGTTGATGGATGAAGACCCAGAATGGTGGAGTTTGGCTTTTGATGGATCATCTGCAGAAGGTAAAGGCGGAGCAGGAGTGGTGTTGACCACCAAAGAAGGAGATGAAGTGGCTTTGTCATACAAATTAGATTTCCCTTGCACAAACAATGAAGCAGAATATGAGGCGTTCATACTAGGATTATTGGCGGCTCAAGAATTGGGAGCAAAACATCTTAAAGTAAAGGGAGATTCAAACCTTATAGTACAACAGATGAGAGGCCAATTTGGAGTGATGGAACCAATCTTGGCGCCATATCGAACTGTAGCACAAAAGGTGATGGAGGCGTTCAAGAAGGTGGTGATTGAATATGTGCCAAGAGAACAGAATAAACAACCTGATGCACTAGCAACAGTAGCGTCTCGAGTCTACGTCCAAGGAGAGGATTTGGATGTAAAGGTAATGAAGAGAACCCTCCCAACCACGGTCCTAAACGTGTTCCCCAAAGACATGATAGATGATTGGCGACATGACATCTCTCATCAATTGCAAACAAAGGAGGGAACAATACCTATCGGGAAGTTACAGAAGTACAACATCATCAAAAGTGTCTTGTATCACAAAGAAGAAGACGGCATACTGACACGATGTTTGGGGAGGCAGGAAGCAAATAGAGTCTTGCATCAGGTGCATAACGAGAACTGCGGATTGGCAGACATAGGCCTGTATCGTAGGCTGCAACGTCAAGGGTATTATTGGCCTGAAATGAAAAAGGAAGCAGATGCCCTACAACGCCAATGTGTTTCATGCCAAGAATACCCTGGGGAGGATGAATGTGCCTTCATTGAAGACATAATGGACTGGCGAATCCCTTATGTGGAGTTCTTACAAAGCGGGACTCTTCCGACAGAAAAGAAAGACGCAATTATAATCAAGAGGAAGTCACAACGTTTCTTCTTACAGAACGAAGAATTGTTTAGAAGGGGATTCAATGGCAAGCCCCTACGGTGTCTGGAACTAGGTGAAGCCAAAGATTTGGTTTACCAAATACACAAAGATGAACACCAAGGGGGAGCCAAGTTGTACAAACAACTTATCGATCATGGTTACTACTGGCCAAAGATGGAGGGAGATTGTCTAGAATTTTTTAAAAAGTGCCACATTTGTCAAATACATGGAAACTTGATCCATGCTCCCACCGTGGATTTGAGAACCTTGGCAACACTATGGCCCTTTCATACATGGGGAATGGATCTTATAGGTCCTGTTCACCCTAATTCCAAGGGTAACATATGGATTTTAACTGCCACCGAGATGTACACAAAGTGGGTGGAGGCAATACCCTTGAAGAAGGCCACGGGACCAGCAGTGGCCAATTTTATCAAGGAGCACATCATTTGCCGTTTCGGGATCCCGAAGATAATTTTGTCGGATAATGGAACTCCCTTCATCAATAGGGACGTCAAAAATCTGATGGAAAGATACAGGGTGAAACATTACAAATCATCACCATATTACCCGAAAGGCAACGGACAAGCAGAGGCTACAAACAAAACCTTGATAAAAATTTTATCAAAAACCCTAGATGATCATCCAAAGATATGGGCAGAACAATTACCAATAGCGTTATGGGCATATCGAACTTCAAAAAGGAAGCCTACAGGCGAGACCCCATATGTTTTGGTTTACGGTGAAGAAGCTGTTTTGCCCGCTGAAATAGAAATACCTTCGGCTCGAATGAGACTCCGAAGCTTGGTCGAGGAAGAAAACCGACCAGCAGCCCTGGAGGCCTTAGTTGACTTTCGAGATAAGGCTAAAGAGAAGCTTGAACGGTACCATGAAAGACTGCGACGACAATACAATACCGTAGTAGTTCCACGACAAATTCTGGTGGGGGACCTAGTACTCAAAACGGCAACTCAAATCATGAGGGGGACCCCAACAACCAAATTTTATCCCAAATGGGAAGGCCCGTATAGGGTACGAGAGATCTCCAAAAGCGGGTATTGCAAGATATCTCGTGTGGGATCAGATGTTGTCTCAGGCCCATTGAACTTGAAGTGGGTAAAGAAATATTACACATGAGAAGAGCATCACAAAAAGTTATACTTTCAACTTCAAAAGCAATCGAGGAACCTGACTAAGTACAGCCCTCAAAAGTCACACTTTCAACTTCAAAAGTGATCGAGGCACCTGACTAAGTATAGCCCTCGGCAGTTACACTTTCAACTTCAAAAGTGACTGAGGCACCTGAGTATAAGCCCTCAACCTCGAAAGTTACACTTTATTTCTAAAAGTGGCAAACGTTATGCTTTATTCGACAAAAGCAAGAAAGTTACACTTTACCTCTAAAAGTGGCAATCATTATGCTTTCTTCGACAAAAGCAAGATTTACTAATGAAACGTTATGCTTTTCGTTAAAAGCAATTTTATTATCAATAAATTTACAAACTTTCACTTATACTTGAATGTTATTTTCTAAATTTCTTAAGAGAAAAAAGAAAGTATAAAGTCAAGTTTTGGTTTGTGAAAGCTATACATATACATGTTTTTGATAAAATTCATATTTACTAGTGGTTGTCTTGTAATAATAATTTGAATAACCTGAGATTCAATGATAAATATTGAATTTTAAGGAATCATTTAAATTAAAAGCAATCAAAAAGATTGAAGAAACTACATTTTGGTAAATGAAACATGTGTAAATGAGTTCCTGAAACGGGAAATCGAAAAAACTACTACAACAAGTTATGATCTAAAGGCCAAGACATATCAAACTGAAGAGGAGGCATAGCTAAAGCTTCCAAGTCAGCAATGGCCGCATCTCGAACCTTAAGATTTGCAGCTTTCAGCTCCCTAACTTGTTGAGTAGTTGCTTCTAAGTCCCGTCGCTGGCACTCCACATCTTGAAATTTAGCATTTAGATTCCGAAGCTGGTCCTCTAAATTTTGAGACTGGATCTTCAATTTGTTTGCGGCTTCGTCAAGCTCAGAAAGCTGCACTGAAAAGGAATCATCTTCACACTTACGTACAGCAACCTCTGAACGTAGTGAAACAAGATTAAAACTTGATTTGAGAAGATCCAGCCTAACACGAAAAGGAGACATGTCAACACCCACAGCTTCAAGGTCGTCCACATCATCACTAAACTTCTTCAAGTCCTCGACTCGCAAGGAATATAAAGACAGAGTGTGCAACCTAAGAACAAGGCTTGCAAGCTGATCTAGGAAGAAGGTTTTGGTGGAAGTTGTCTTAATAATCAACCGGTCAAGTATCTGCGAGAACCGAGCTAGGAGGCGCTCCAAACTTTCCTGACTAGAAGATGATATATGAAAACCCCTCCACAGAATAAGATCCCCACTTGGGTTGAAGGAAGCTTTGGCAGAAGCCACTTTAGATGCCGCCATGGAATTTGACAAGACAAGAAATGGAGAAGCAGAAAGTTGTTGTATGGCTGATGATTCCTTGAAGCCTTGGCCACCTGGAGGATAACCAAGGTCACTATAAGGCGAATGGGCAACATCCGGATGGAGAGCATCAAACAAAGCAAGGGCCTCAACAGGCAAAGGCAAATCTTTCATCTTCTCACTCTGAAAACAAAAAAAAATGTCAAAGCATAATGGAAAAAGAAAGGAAATTCAAGATGAATTATTTGTTGACTAAAAAAAGATACTCACAATATAGCCAATGGAAAAGGAGTCAGGAGATGCCACAGAAACGGGAATGTCATTTAACCCACCCAAAGTGCTATCAATAATGCCCTCCTGAGCAATCACTAACTCAACAGACTCTTTCTGGGGAGGATGGACATCAGCAATAGTCTCAGAAGGATTCCCCCTCGAGGAGGTAGGAGCCTCATCAGCATCTTTAGGCCTATCATGTGGAGAAGTCATAGGAAGGATTGAGGAAATCGGTGTACCACCCACAGTAGGACTTGGGCTTACATCGGATAAAGTGTCTTTAGCATCAAGGCTAACACAATCATTATGCGAAGAAGACGACTCGACACCAATAAGGATAGGTTGAGGAGACTCACGATTGGCAGAAGCCGCTGCAGCTACCTCATTTGTAGTACTAGAAATAAACCTAAGAGGAACATCATCATCCTCTTCATTGACCTCTACAATCTGAAAATCAAGAAAAAAATATACATAAGGAAACACGAAAGCAACTATACGAGGGATAAAAAAATAATAATATAGAAATGTCACAAAAGATTTACCAAATTTCTACATTGCTTCTTGACCGGATCCTCGGCTGCCAGCATACTAGAACCAGCATCATCAAGAGGACGTTTCGATGATGGCTTTAAGCGAAGCCTAATAACGGGACGACTAACCGGAACCACGATAGAAGTAATAGGAGGATCCACCTCAGAATCAGTAATGGTAGATGTTTTCATTTTAGAACGAGTAATTCTCATTTCCTCGGCACCAGAGGATCCTTGGGGAGGAACTGAAGGAGGTATCTGCGATAGAAATGCATGAGACGAAGCCCGTGGTGGAAGACTCCTGGAGGTAGTAGGGGCATGTAATGGAAGAATAGTTGGGTCACTTCGAGAATGAATGTCTACTGACCGAGGATGAGAAGACTTAAGCATCAAAGCTTCACGCTCAATGAGCCGACTACTGGTTGACCAACGTTCTGAATGGACATTGGTCTTAGGAGAACATAACAACCTGGCCCATTGGAGACGTTCGGGAATAGAAACTGGTAGAGAACAAATCAAAGTATCATCCTCCCATCTTTTAAGATTGACTTGCCAATAATTACGCTCGCTGGGAGTATATCGCCCAATCCGAGAATCATTCGGTATGACAAAAGGAAGGGATTTATGAGGAGCATTTGGAGGCCTTGGAAATGCCCACATAAAAGAGGGAGAGGTAGAGACAAAGTTGAGAAGGGCAGTCTCATAAGTCTCCTGACAAGTGTGGCCAAAGGGACGCTCCTGGTCAAATCTAAATTGCCTCATGACCCTGTGAGGAGAATAAAGCACAGTGCCAAAACCATTATCTTCGACGAAATAAGGAAGTTCCGCAGCCCGAAGGAAGATGAACCAGGACAACGAAGAACCATTCAATTCGTTGATATCTGAGTAGGAGCGAAAGTGATGCCTATAGAAGTGGGGCAGATGACCGCCATTTTCTGAAATAATAGTGTATGGACGAGCTGTAAAGCATGAAGAATCATCGATAAAATGCCGTAAATCTGAACTAGATCGATGATCAATCCAGCGAGCTGTACGAGGGACAATGTTGCGCAATGAAGAAGGATCTGAATACTGCTTTTTCTTCTTAGAAAGATATGTAGGAGTAGAATATCTCAAAAAGTGCTCGAAGAGAAAGATCTGAAGAAAGGAGCAGGGAACGAAGCAATTTACGTCATACCTGAGTAAAGGAATAAAAAGATTGATAAGAAAAAATGCGGTGTGAAAGACAGTTAATAAAAAAATACGAAAATGAGTACCTCCCAACAGATTCTTTCATAGCGAGAATGGTTTCGTCCAAACGACGATACAATGTTCCTAAAAAGAGAGGAGCAAGAGGAACATTTAGACCTCGAGATAACATAGAAGCTAAACCAAACATGCGAGTCGAAGGACCATCTACGGGAGACCCAGGAAAAATGAAGCGAGACAACCACATAGTCAAATAAGCAGCTAGGGGAAAAGGGCAAGGCTCCTCATGGAGAGCGAGGACAGACTTGTTATAGTCAGAACTATTTCTGTGACTGGGCCGGTAATCCCTGAAGAAGTAGCGCACCCAAGATAACCAGGAATTCTTTTGCCGGTTAGAGGTCTCAAAGTTTGGAAGGAGCGTGTCACCCTGAAACCGCGAGATATAATTAGGAGCCCGCTTGAAAGCTTCTGTCAAATAAGTAACGCACTCAACATCTCTAGGAGACAAGCTAGATAGGCTACAGGAAGTCGAGGCAACAGCAGGAAGGCTACAAGATATAATCCAGAGTGAGTTCATAATCTTAAAAAAAAAAGGGAGAATGAACGAAATAAAAAAAAAAGAAAAAGGAATACTGGTAAATGGCATAAACGTCCTCTAGAGTCGGGGTGAACTCCCCCCAAGCAGTGACGAATGTACATGTGGAAGAACACCAGCGCGAAATCAAGACAGTAAGAGCGTCATGGTCTTGTTGGATACGAAGATCCCTGCATAGCTGAATGCAACGTAGAATGTCGGCCCTCTTCAGTATATCCACATAATCAGAATTTGCGAGAACCTCGTCGGTCCAATGTTGCCACCCCTGAAGACGATTGGATGAGTCAGATACGAAACGAATGGGACTGTAGGGGTACTCCTGTTTTTCTATACACATACGGGGAATGCGAGCAGAACAGAGAAAGCTGTCTAAGCTTGCACAAGCCGTAGCATATAGAAATAAACCTGCTTTCTCAGGAGGAGGAAAGGTTGTACGATCATAATTCTTTACTTGCTCCTAGAAAACGTCAGAAGACCCATAAAAGGGAGCCTTTCCCCAGTCACTGATGAAAGGAACTTCCTTAGTAGTTTTCGGGTCTGTGGAATGTTCATTGGAATTGGCCTGCAACAAGAAAACTTAACACGAGAATTCTGAAAACAAGGAAAGGAAGTGAATGATCATTTGATATTAAGTGCTTACCATAATAAAAGAGAAGATATGAAACTTAAATAAGAAGACTAGATTCGGGAAAGAAAGATCACGGACCCCTGAAAGAAGAAAAAGAGCACAAGCATTAGGAGTCATTCAAATAAAAATAGGGTAAAGGAGGAATGGGAAAATGTGCAAGAGGAGGCCATTAGGTCAGTTTCCCCTAAGGGTTGGCCCGTAGGGTTTACCCACCTAAGGAGCTCTCCCCTCTTACATTTAACTTCTCCTTACTCGTTGAATCAACTGATTGGAATAAATGCTACTTCTACGGAATATTCGAGCCAAGATCCTTGTTGAGGTGAAATGGCTCGGAATGGATGCTCCCTTACTATGGTATTACTTCTTTCTTTGAGAATATCTGAGCCAAGATCCCTGTTAAGGAGAAATGGCTCGAAATAGATGCCTCCTCCTTGCGGTGTTGCTTTCTCTTTGAGACTATCCGATCCAAGATCCTTGTTAAGGTGAAATGGCTCGGAATGGATGCTCCCTTGCTATGGTATTACTTCTTTCTTTGAGAATATCCGAACCAAGATCCCTGTTAAGGAGAAATGGCTCGGAATGGATGCTTCCTTACTGTGGCGTTGCCTTTCCTTCGAGACTACCCGAGCCAAGATCCTTGTTAAAGGGAAATGACCCAGAATAGATATTTCCTCGTTGCGGTGTTGTGGTCCAAAAAAAAAAAAGAAATACTACGATCACCTGAAAAGAAAAGAAACAAATGAAACAATCATGAAGAATTGACAAGCGAAAAATCAACACATTCACAATTCAAAGTGAACAATGAAATTTTTTGGCAGCCCTTCCATAAAAAGACTGATGAAAATATTTTTAATTTGTCTAGCAACAGGGGGTTGTTAGCAGTGAGAAAATCCGACGTTCACAGACTTCTCATAATCAGAAAATTTCCACGTAGCTCTTGATTAATGGGCTTAATTCATCACGGATTACGATATGATTTTTCTCACAAGAGTTTCTCTAATTATATGCGAGTATGGTGGAGAATACATTTTCCACATGAACTTCAGCAAAGACGTCACTATTAAATTTGACAGAGAAAAAAAAAACTTCAAAGTACCCTTTGAAGAGCCACATGTATATATTGATTATAATCCTTATGGTTCAAAGTTGAAAATTCGCTTCATGGGATAAAGCATCAAAAAAAAAGTCAATATACTAAATATGGTATGAAATATTGATTTGCAAGAATTCATGAGGAGCTAACTGAGGCAAGAATTCATGGGAAGCTAATTGATTTGCAAATATTAATTTGCATAAATAAATTATTCTACTGCTCCGGTAAAGGAATAAGGTAAAACAAGGCCGGTATCTTCAAATTTCAACCTACTTATAATATTTGTAATTGAGGAGGATGCAAAAAAAAAAAAAGGTCACCTCATTGTGTAGGGTTCGGCCAACATTCAAAACTGAAAAAAAAGGGTCACCTCATTGTGTAGGGTTCGGCCAACATTCAAAACTAAAAAAAAAAAAAAAAATTGGTCACCTCATTTTATAGGGTTCGGCCAACAACAAAAAAAATGATAATAAAAAAAAAAAATTGGACATAATCTTAGAATAATTCACAGATTCTAGATCCAAACTTGGGAGTTCTAGTTCGCTTGGAAAATCTGCTATAAAGTTATTGCTACCCATTCTTTTTCTGAGGAACTTACTATCTATCAATCTAAGCCACATGGTTTCTCCTGGTTTTTTCGGCATGAATGAAGATCGTCGAAAAAAAAAAGATGAAAGAAGAAGGGATCGGCATGAAAAGGAAGAATACCTTATTTTGTGTTCCTAGCACATGGTGTGGATGTTATGTATGCTCCATTCCTTTTCCGCTCATTCACAGATGCATCCAAATAAAGGCAAATAAAAGGTGGAAGCATGCGAAGACTTTTCTCATACAAGAGGTGTCAGAATTATCAAAGCTATAGTTATCTTTGCCCAATGAATTATCAAGGCCTCAGTTTGGATGCAAGACATGCTCATCGACTACTTCTCAAAAAAAAAAATAAGATAAGTAAATGTTTTATTTATTTTCTAAAGAAAAAAAATAAGATTTTATTTTATAATAATAATAAAATAAGATTTTATTAAATTTTCAAAAAAAAAAAATGGACGCAGCAGGTTTCGGCACGAATAGAAACTGACTATCATGTTGCATAATCATATTTCATATGATTCCATGATTTTGTTTGTTTTGTTTTTTTTTAAAAAAAAAAACTCTTTTCAAATTAAGAAAGATTTTATTTGATTTTCCAAAATAAAGGAAGATTTAATTTTCAGAATAAAATCAAATCTTATTAAATTAAGATTTGATTTTATTTTGGAAATAAAAATTAAGATTTGATTTCATTTTGGAAATAAAAATTAAGATTTGATTTTATTTTGGAAATAAAAATCAAGATTTGATTTTATTTTGGAAATAAAAATCAAGATTTGATTTTATTTTGGAAATAAAATTAATATTTGATTTTTTTTTTTTAAATGTTTTAAGTTCCAAAACATTCTTCTGTTTAGGCTTCTTGGTGCTGCGAAATATTCAAGGTTGTAGTAACTTTTATCGAATCCAGTGGTGGCACTCAGTGCAATGAGGAGCAAAGTTATATATGTTGACATATAACTTAACGTTTTATATGATGGTTACTTTATAATATGCCTTTTGCTTTCCTCTTTTTCTCAGGTGTTCTTAAAGATGAATTCTGCATATCGGTTGAGATAAAGCCCAAATGCGGATTTCTGCCGATTTCAAAATTCATAGCGGATGAAAATTCTGTTAAAAGGAGTGTAACTCGATTTAAAATGCATCAAGCCTTGAAATTTCATGAAGGGAAGGAAACAAATATTGGGCAAGATACAGAAAAATTTCAGAAGATTTTTCAATATACCCAAGGAAGAGCCTCGCTAGGTCTTGCCTTCCTAGGGTTTAACTCTAAGGGTTTGGCTCCCTAGGAGTTCCCTCTTTTAGGACCATTGTCTTCAAGACCTGTAAAATGAAGTCCCGCAAAATCGTTCAAAGAATTACAGTCTTCTTGCACGATCGTCTATTTAGAAATGCGACTCTCGCGCAGGGGGCAAATGTGGGTCCAAATGTAAAATTAGAGTTCGCATGACCTAATTGATTTAAATGCGCAATTAGGGTTCCACGGCCTCATTAAATATGCAAATTAGGGTTTGCATAACCTAATAAAATAAAAAAGAGAAGTCAGAAATAAATGGGCTAGACCTGGGAGAAGCCTCCACGTGTCCCGAGGCAGAAGACTCGTAAAGGCGGCTCGATTTGGGAATTGATTGAGGGATTGGATTGGTGGCTAGAAGGACAGGGCAATATGGGCATTATTCTAAGGACTAAAGGGTATTTCTGGAATTTCTCTTAAAGCATGTGTCTTGCACATGACTACTCTCCAGAAAATCCTATAAATACCCCTTCCATTCCATTTGGAAGGGGACCTCTCTTCAGACACATGACTTGGACTCTTGGAAGATCGAAGGACCTGAGCATTCTCTCTAAACAATCACGAAGACTCTTGGAATCCCAATAACCCTAACACGGTTTTCGGATTCTAGGAGTGGAAGGACTCAAGAAGAAGGCTCTTGGAATCCCTGTTACCCTAACACGGTTCCCGGATTCTAGGAGTTCTGCCACGCATCGTTGGAGTAATTGCCCACCTGTTCTTCTCCCCTCTTCAATCAATCAATCAATTCCATACTTTTCGTGAATTTCTCTCCTCCTCAGCTAACACGAAACCCTAACCCTAGCAAGGTACGATTTCCTTGCCCACAGAAGGTTTGGCTAAGTATGAAAACTTAAAGTAAGGTTTTCTTTAAACTTTACTCCCTTTTTGACAACTAAGCTTTGATCCAAGGGTTGGATTTGTTGTTCGATGTCAAGTATGGTTGATTGGCTTTGATTTTAAGCACATGGTAAATCTCCCTTGATGACTCACCAAGATTTGGTCTTATCCCTTTACTAAAAGATGAGTAAAGGGGTATTTTGGATATTTCACATCCAAAAGGTTATTTTGGCCATTTCTCAAATAATTTTAAGGGTAGTTTGGTCATTTCACATGCTTTCCTTAAATTTTAACCCTTAAGTTTTGTTAAATAGCATTAGGGTTTATAAATTAGGGTTAGGATTTCTTAATTAAGGTTTAGGATTTTTAAATCTAGAATTGGGGTTTCCTAATCACCATTAGAGTTTCTAAATTTAGCATTAGGGTTTCTAATGTTATACCTTATGTGACGCCCCCAAAACAGGTATACATCACCCATCTTGGGTCGCCAGATACATGCTACAAAACTAAAATACAACTTAATTATATAACACTAGTGTAAAATACGACAAAACATAATCTAATAGTTTCAATAAGAATATTGTCATCTAGACAATATCCACACTCAATGGAGTCCTCATTACATTTATTGTCACACTATTTTATAGAATAGTGAGGACTACTAAAAACCCCATCTGGACCGTCAATCCATTCCCCGACTCGTCCCAGCTATATTCTCATTTCCTGAAGAGAACAGTGAAAGAAAGGGTGAGCTCAACTAGCCCAGTAAGAAATATTATGACTAAGATAATGCAGAATAAATTATCCTTAGCCTTCAACAGTATAAGAACTGATAGAATATAATATACAACAAGTTTTAGATCAACAACTGCAGTGGAATAAGCAATCCATTAGAAGAGTCAAGTAGAGCATAAAATCTACTATCTTCTATGATTTAAAAAGTTTTTCATCAACTTTATCGCTGAGACTCAGCTTAATAAATAAAATCGAATCATCCCTGCATCATGGCCAAGGATATTCATGTAATCATCAATGGTCATGATTATACCGAATAATCTCTGGTCATAATCATACCAACAACTGTCCATCAATGAACTACAGGACAATGAGACTTTCACCACATCATTTGTCACATTATGGTCATGATTATACCGAATAATCCCTGGTCATAATCATACCAAGTCCATCTATGCACGTAAGCCAAAGATGACTTTCATCACAATATAAGCACGAGGATGATGACAATGACATAATAATTCAATAAAACAAGTTCAAGGATAAATTTTAAAGATTTATAATTTAATTTATCGAGAAATCAATAACGTCCAAATTGTCAACATGATACTGCTTTATGGAGTAAAATTTAAGAATGCTCAGAAGAATATTTCCAAGAAAAGATACTGGATGAAGCACAAATATCCAGGATATTCTACTAATTTCATGGAGTATAGAAGCCAAAACTTTAACCAACTGAGTATAATAGAATATATGAAACCGCAAATGGATTTTCGCCCGCCATGCGGTAATCCACGTAGACAGATCATTTCCATAATTTAATAAGGAATGAATACGAAGGATCATTCACCATGCATGCGGTAATTCACATAGACAGGTTATTCCAACAGAATAATAAAGAATGGAATAATAGAAGAATTCACTATGCATGCGGTAGTCCGCGTAGACAGGTTATTCTAACAGAATAATAAAGAATGGAATAACAGAAGAATTCACCAAGCATGCGATAGACCGCACAGACAGGTTATTCCAACAGAATAATAAAGAATGGAATAACAGAAGAATTCACCAGGCATGCGATAGACCGCACAGACAGGTTATTCTAACAGAATAATAAAGAATTGATATAACAACCCTTACGAATATTGAAAGAAATAACTCTCTTCATAATACGAAAGAAATAATACCCCTTACCTTAGTAGAAAACTGGATACTGGAATAGTGAGGTAGCAGACTTCTCTTCTTCTTTCTCTCTATAATTTCTCTCTATAATAATTGCTCTTGTGAGACTTAGTGAATTGGTGAGAAATGAAGGAAGAATGAGCTTCTATTTATAGGAAAATATAGTTTAAATAATTGCACGTTTTGGGGCTTAAAATATTCAGTATAATACCTTCCTCTTTTTCTTCATTTTTAATTTAGTCCTGCAAGTATTATCAAACCTGCACCACCTCCCCTAATAGTAAATCATGTGAATTAATAGTTCATTCATGTGACTCAATAGTATAATCATGTGAAAAAACTAATTACAGTATAGTACCTTCAACTATACCTCCTATTTTTAATTTAGTCATGCAAGTATTATCAATCTTGCATCAACTCCCCTAATAGTAAATCATGTGAATCAATAGTTCACACATGTGAACACATAGTTATAAGCATGTGAATTAATAGAAATTAATTGCTTATTTATCTGGTTAATTACCCGATTGGTCAATATAACCTCCAGACATCAATTATTATCAAAATAAATGTCGATTTTCACTAACACTAATAATTCCAACACAATGGAACTATCAATTTCATCTTTAATCAACACGAACTTATTCATCATTAATATTATAATTCACAATATTTAACAACCAGGTCGTTCCCAGGAAAGAGGGGCTTTCTGATAAGGATTTCTCCTTATTGGCGCGCAATTAGGTGACCAAACCTCTCCTCGACAGAACTTCTAGACATTGTCACTATTGCAAATAATAATATGAATAACTTCGCTGTCTCAACTTCAGGAGTTAAAGGTCTAACTACAGGAGTTGTTGGACATCGGTTTCATTCGTCCTAGTACATCTCCTTGGGGTGCTCCTAGTTTTATTTGTAAAGAAGAAAGACGGGAGTATGCGACTTTGTATTGACTATCGAGAATTGAACCATGTCACCATCAAGAATAGGTATCCGTTACCTCGTATTAATGACCTATTTGACCAGTTGCAAGGAGCACAATTCTTTTCAAAGATCGATCTTCATTCTGGATATCATCAGCTGAAGATTAGAACTGAGGATATTTCAAAGACTACCTTCAGAACTCGATACGGACATTATGAACTTTTAGTCATGTCTTTTGGATTGACTAATGCTCCTGCAGCTTTCATGGATATGATGAACCGAGTATTCAAGGACTATTTGGATCAGTTCATTGTTGTCTTTATTGATGACATTCTTATATATTCCAAATGTCGTGAAGATCATGAGCACCATTTGAAGCCGGTACTCCAAAGGCTTCGTGAAAACAAGTTATATGCCAAGTTGAAGAAATGTGAATTATGGATTGAGGAAGTAGCATTCCTTGGGCACGTGGTATCAAAACATGGAGTATCTGTTGACCTGGCGAAAGATTGAGGCAATACAAAGTTGGGAGCAACCGAAGTCGGTAAACGAAGTACGTAGCTTTTTAGGCTTAGCTGGTTATTATCGGAGATTCGTGGAAGGATTTTCTCGGATCGCTACTCCGTTAACTCAGCTGACTCGGAAAGATACAAAATTCGTATGGAGCGAGAAATGCGAGAAGAGTTTCCAAGAGCTCAAGAGGAGACTCATTTCGGCACCTGTTCTGACAATACCATCTGGTTCGGATGGATTTGTTATCTATAACGATGCTTCAGGCAAAGGGTTAGGATGTGTTCTCATGCAACGTGGGAAAGTCATAGCCTATGCCTCGTGACAACTTAAAGAATATAAGAGGAATTATCCTACTAATGATCTAGAGTTGGTAGCAGTCGTTTTCGCGCTAAAGATCTGGAGGCACTATCTATATGCAGAGAAAGTGGAGATATATTCAGACCATAAAAGCCTCAAATATTTCTTCACCCAAAAGGAATTCAACATACGACAACGACGTTGGCTCGAGCTGTTAAAAGATTATGACCACACTATTCAATATCATCCTGGAAAAGCAAACGTGGTAGCTGACGCGTTGAGTAGAAGATCATATGCAGGAACGAGTGCGACGATGTCAAGTATACGCAGCCACCGACCCGGAACTGATGCGTATGAAGAAGAAAGTACAAGAAGGTGTTATTCCGGAAACGAGAATCAATGAAGAAGGAATACTTCGAGTCCACTCCAGACTTTGTGTTCCTAACGATTCTGATTTGAAGAACAAGATCATGATGGAGGCACACAATACACCGTTTGCAATCCATCTTGGAAGTACCAAAATGTATCGTAATCTTTGACATACATTTTGGTGGAACAATATGAAGAGAGAGATTGCAAAGTTTATCTCGAGGTGTTTAACTTGTCAACGTGTAAAGGCAGAGCATCAAGTACCTAAGGATCCATTGCAACCACTTGAGATTCCAAAATGGGAGTGGGAACACATTACCATGGATTTTGTTACGGGTCTTCCCACGGTTTCTCAAGGCATAAATGCTATTTGGGTTATTGTTGATAGATTAACCAAGTCTGCTCATTTCTTGCCGATACGGGACACTTATTCCCTTGAACTTCTTGCTCATATGTATGTAAATGAGATTGTGATATTTTATGGCATGCCAGTATCCATAGTTTCGGATCGTGACCCAAGATTCACTTCACGATTTTGGGTTAGTTTGCAAAAAGCTATGGGCACGAATTTACGATTCCGTTTGGCATACCATCCTCAAACGGATGGACAATCAGAGAGGACTATTCAAACCCTTGAAGATCTATTAAGACTCTGTGTCATTGACTTCAAAGGGAGTTGGGATAAGTATTTACCATTGGTGGAATTCTCCTACAACAACAATTATCAGGCAAGTATAGGGGTAGCACCATTCGAAGCATTGTATGGAAGAAAGTGTCGCTCTCCAGTATATTGGGATGAGGTGGGTGAAGCAACATTGTTGGGACCAGAGTTAGTACGTATGACTACAGAAAAGGTCCAGATGATTCGACAACGTATACAAACGGCACAAGATCGATAAAAGAGTTATGCGGATCTTCATCGAAAGGACGTGAAATTCAGTATTGGGGATCATGTATTATTGTGTGTTGCCCCATGGAAGGGAGTTACAAGATTCGGGAAGAAAGGAAAGCTCAATCCACGATTTATTGGTCCATTTCAGATTCTTGACTGAGTAGGAAATGTAGCCTATAGACTCGCGTTACCTCCAAGTATGTCTTGTGTTCATAATGTTTTTATATATTTGTGCTTCGTAAATATGTGAAAGACCCAAACCACGTTATTGAGTTAGAACTGGATGAGATAGTCCGAAGACTTAACGTACGAGGAGGTACCTTTCAAGATCTTGGATAAGAAGGAGCATGTATTATGTACAAAGGTCATACCACAAGTCAAAGTTTTGTGGAGGAACCATGCTATTGAGGAAATGACATGGAAGTTGGAAACGGAAATGAAAGCGAGGTATCCTCACCTTTTCGAAACACCAGGTACGTACGTTAATTTCGAGGACGAAATTACATAAGGAAGGGAGGTTGTAAGACCCCAACTTATTATTAATGAAATTGAATTTTCCTCAATTTATTATTTTGAAATAGTAACGGTTGATTTGATTAATGTGGTTAGTTATGGGTAAAATGCACAAATAATTTAAATAAGCAAGTGGTTATAAAATATTCATTGTTGTCAGGGGAATATTCGTTTAGGTCGTGGAATATTCTTACTGTCGAGGAATATTCGTACGGCGGCGCAGCCTTGGGTGGGCCCCATACGGAAAGCGATTAGATGAAGGAAAACGACAAATATAAGTTTGTTATAAATAACGGTGTAGTTGTTACCGTTAATACTGTTGGAATACTCAGTGGTTAAAACTACAGTGGCACACGGTATTGCATCAATTATTGATTCTTACGTAAGAAGACACTACTTAATAATTGTTACAGTAATTACTGTTCAATATTTTATTTTATTGATTCAATAATTGCTACGTTGATATTTTATATTGTTGTTGTTTCAATAATTGTAACTACACAGTATTTTCATTATCATATCAATAATTCATATTATTTGAATAATATTATTAGATAACATTATTGGCAATGTCTAGAAAGTTCTGTCTAAGGAGAGGATTTGGTCACCTAATTGCGCGCCAATAAGGAGAAATCCTTATTGAAAGCCCCCTCTTTCCTAGGAACTGCCTGGTTGTCAGTATTGTAATTCTGTAATTTTATTTGTAAATAATTAATTATTAATTTATATGATAACGAAAATATTCATTTTATGTAGATATAGATGGAGAAAATTTTTAATGTGACAATTGTTGAAATTTTTTTATTTTATCTTTTCTGATAAATAATTCATTTAAATATATTATTATATTTTAATAATATAATAATAATAATATTTTTACAATGAATGTGGGATATATGAGTATATGAGGAGGAGGAGGAGGAGTATTTTTTGTTACAATTAATGTTTAAAACATGTTAAACATGTCGGTGGACCCCATTTCTTGACTGAAATTGGTTTATAGCCTATAAAATCAGCCCGTTTGTGGATTTTAGGTCAACTTCTGCTTGGAATTTGGGAAACCTTAAACTTACAAAGTTGTAAAGAATGGAATTTCCTATGAAAAGGACATGTGTTTGAATTTTTCTGATAAAAGGGCTATTTATTATGAATTATTGAAGCTCTGAAGTTCCGAAATAATTGATTTTTAGAAGTTTTAATTATTTTATTTATGAAAAACGTTTTTCTTACTTTTTTCTAGAAGATGAGCATAGTAGGAAATGCTAAGATCTGATTTCAAAAGGAGGCGTATGAAATTTTATTATTAATAATATATTTTATTAAGTTTTCTGCTTTGGTGTTCTAAACATTTTCCTATAAATAGGGTGCTTAGGTTAGAATTGAAAATCACATCAGAAACTGAAGTTTTCTCTCCCTTTCTCTTCTATATTATCGAGCGTATTCTTGTGAGTATTTTGATACTTTAAGTGTTGCTATACGGTGCAAGTTCCCTTCAACACTATATCCGGTATTCCAGCTAGAAGTATAGTCTTTTCAAGCTAAGGGATATTATTTTCTTAAAATGATATTATTTCTTCTAATATCATTATACCGGATTATTGATAAGATTTTTCTTAGTGAGATTCTTGTCTTTTAGTGTCGAAGGTTACTATTCACGTATACGGTACTATTCACGTATACGGCACTATTCACAGGAAAAATTAAATTTTCGTTTTTTGTCCAAAATATCTATTATGGATACTAGCTTTGATTGTATCCATGTTTTGATCATTCTTGAATTTTACTTCACTGTGATTATTAATGAAGTATTTTTGAACTTGGACTGTTTAAAGTACGAATCCTTAATATTTGCTCTTTTGTTTCACTGGATTTATTTTTTTTTAAATATTTTTCATTATCCTCAGTCCTAAATGATGGTATTACTGAATATCTTTGGCCTGTAGTGCAAAGATGAATGAATTTTTGATGAATATCTTTGGCCTGTTGAGATGAACATGACCGACTGATGAATATCTTTGGCCTGTAGTGCAAATATGAATATTTGATTCAAGATTAATATTGATTGATGTTACAGGGATAAAATATTGATGATGGACTTTTAAATTCATAGATAAAAGTAGATTTCATTCTCTACGTAACTCTTCTATGAATTATTATTTTCGCTACGAATATTGATTTAAAACTTGTTTCCCTGTTGAAGACTAACGATAATTTTTTCTATATTATCTTAGTCATAATATTTTTACTGGGTAGTTGAGCTCACCCTTTTCCTTTTTTTTCCATTTTTCTTCTCAGGAGGCGAGAATGTAGCGAGTTCTAGTCGGGGTGTGGAATGATGATTTTAGAAAGTTGTTTTAATAGTCCTCGCCATTTTTATAAAATAATGTACCAATAATTGTAATGAGGACTTATTTGGGTGTGAATATTGTCTAGATGGTAATATTTGTATTTAAACTCACAGTTTTCATGTTGTATTAATAAAGTTGTAGTTGTTTCTATACCATGTTATTGACAACTCAAAATGGGTGATGTATACCTATTTTGGGGGCGCCACAATAATATGAATAACTTTGTCGTCTCAATTATTGATTTAATAATATATATTATGTTGATGATACTGTGACAATAATTGAATCAATAATATGAGAGATATGATGCAGCAATTACTGTAGCAATAATTGAGTATAACTGAATGACTTCTCACGTAAGCATCAATAATCAATACTGTGTGCTACTATGCAACCACGCGTATTACTGTACTTTTACTACCGGGTAGTTCAACAGTTTTAACGGTAACACTTTCGCCGTTATTTTTATAAACAAATAATTCTGTCGTTTTCTAACTACAACAATACTTCCGTTATGGGGTCCGCCAATGATTGTGACATCGTACGAATATTCCCTGTTAAAACGAATATTCTCCGGTCAATCGAATATTATATAACCACTTGCTTACTTTGTAAAATTTATAAATATTACCCACAACTATAACATTATATCAAATCGACACCATAATATTCAAAAATATATTTCGAGAAAATTATTCTTTATTCATAAAAGTTGGGGTCTTACACCTTATCTGATCAACACTTAATCATTAATCACATATTGCACATACAATTATAATAATAATTGTATTGATATTATAATCCCTATTCAAATTAGGGTTTTGATTAATTATTCCTCTTTGCCTCCTTTACCTTCCTTAGACAATTTAAAATAAATAAATTGACTAACCTACTAATTCATATCACGCATGCTCAAAATAATAATGATAACATGCTGATAATAATAAAAAACACATTATTCGTAAAATATAATCGTTTAAAATTCTCGGTCCTTACATCAGTCATTCTGCATGTCTATTGAAGGCTTAGATAGCTCCAACCAGTCGTTAGTTGTTCTTAGACAGCCAGAAGACCCCCGACCCCCACAGTCATGTCGAGGATACTCAATCCCGGAAACACACATAAGGAGACTGAGGTTAGGAACAGGACGGTTGAGACAAACGAGAGTTGTTTCTTACTCGAAAGATGCAGGAGAAAAATGACGCTATGGAGGTCTTGTGTCTTCAGCAAAAGGAGCTAGATGTCCAATTGGCCGCGTTGGTGGGTGAAAAAGAGGTTTCTTCGAGTTAGCATCGTCATCGAGGAGCCATGCCAGAGGGTCTATACAGGACACATCGTTTAGATGGCTCTAGGCATGACAAGAGTAGGTGAAAAAGCTGCTCTCAGGAGGACAACAGTGAGAATCATGGGAGGTCAGGACGTAGGCAACGAGTGGTTTCTCCAAGACATGTGAGGGATTGGCGTATCCCCCCTCCCCTCCCAGAAGTAAAAATATGACCCTCTCACTCAAAGATTAGCAGAACTAGAATAAAAGTTAGCCGATGTCAGCTAGGAAAAGAAGACACCGGTTGATCCAACGTCTCCTTTGACTTTGAAGATCGATTAGGTTTGGGATGATCCCACTAAGAAGGTTTTGCACCTAAAAAGTTATGATGGCACTGACGATCCCTATGACCATACTTAAGCATATGATCGGATTATGTAGTTTTACGATCAATATTCCTAATTCTTTGAGTACTAAAGCTATAAGCCTCCATTGTTAACATGTTTCCAGCATGTAGTTATTTTCACACCGGAGCTATCTCTGGCGACTCCGGCCATTAAGTTTCTACGTGTGATTTCATTTATACGCATAATTTAACGCGTTGTTAAGTGATTAGACGTGTGGATAGATCTTGGCGTTAACAATATACATATATAATTAGGCAAATTTAATTTTTTTTAATCTTTGGTATGAGATTAGAATTTAACTATTACTAAAATACTTTTTAAAGCCTTTGAAATTATTATTAAGATACAATTATTGTTAATATCTATGAGCATGTGTTTGGCACATGATGATACACATGACAAAACCCATGTACATATCAGCAAAATATATATATAAATATGCACACTCAGCACTTCTGTCTATTTTTTGGACAGAAGTCATAAGTAATGACCATTTGGTAATTATTTTAGAGTATAGTTACACGATTATAATAAATAAAAAATGTCAGTAACCACAATAAAAATTGGGTCCTAGTATAGTGACCAAAAAATCGATTATCCCTATTAACTAATATTTAAACAATTTTTAAACTTAGAATTTAACTAGAACCAAAATACTATTTATAATCCTAAAAAACTTTAGAGTAACTTGTTATTTTATAACAACTTTATTTCTTATATAAATCCTTTATTAATATTGATTCTTATAAACCTAAATTAAAACACACCCGGACCATTGTTAATATATTTAACAATGATATATCATATAGTAACAAATTATTCTACTATTATATCATAATTATTCACAAACTAAAATATTGAAACATATGTAAACTATATTAAATTGGAGCAATTTAAATTAATATTTACAACATAAACGACATAATTATTATAATATAGTTATACTAAAATATACAATCATAATAATTAACGAGGAATTAACTTATAAAGAGACATAATAATAATATTTTATGAGTGCTTAGTGTTTTAGGGTTTTTTTTAAAAAAAAGAATGCAAGACACAGATTTATTTTATAAATAGCATTATTTTTAATATTTTATTTGTTTTATATATAATGCTTATAAAAAATTAAATTTCACAAATTAACTTACGATTGCTATTAGAATGATTACAATATTTGATTTAAAAAATTAAATATAAACCACATACAATTAACTACTATAATTAATCTATATACATATATAATAAGATAAAATTTAATTTTTTGGTTTTCGTCTTTGGCATAGACAATTTAACTATTACTAAAATATTTTTTAAAATTTTCCTAATTTTAATTTATTTATTTTAAATAAGTCTAAATTTTAATTTCAATTAAAACACTTTTTAATGTGTAAAGATAAAAGAAAGAAGAAAAAGGGGAAAAGAAAGAAGAAAAAGAAAGAAAAATATTTTTGAATAATTGCACATCCCCATGGTACGTCATTCGTATCATTTACTCACATTGTTGGCCTTCCTACTTCAATTGATTATATTTTTGAAGACGGTGACATTCTTCGTGATATTAAGAATATAAAAAATATATACATATTAAAAATATGAAAAAAATTATTATGAGTAAATATTAACTTATTATTTCTAATAATTTTGTTCTGTATAAAAGTCATTTAACTACTTCTGTCATATAAAAAAATCTAACTTAAAAATCATGTTTAGAGTTTTACTTTTAAGTTTCTACTCAACTTTGAACTCTAAATAAAGTATACATTAAAAATATTATGAATAAAAATATATATTAAAAATATTGTAACTCATTGTTTTACAATAATTCTATTTCTAAATAAATATATATATTAAAAATATTATGACTAAATATAATTAGCATTAAAAATTATATATATATATATATCTAAATTAATTAATGCATAATCAAACTTTAGTTCCCAACTTTTTCATAATAGTAACTTAGTATTCTAGTACAATTTTATGCTTTATAAGATTTATTTAGTTAGTTAATTATATAATTTCATCTTTTTGAGCTAAATTTGTAGACATTATAATAGCAATAGTAAGTTAATTTGTGAATTTTTTTAAAAACCCATAATTATTTTATATAAAATAAATAAAAAATTGTGCTATTTTAAAAAGTAAACCCGTGTTTACGGACGGAGCATTTAACTAGCTATATATGCTAATATATTTATATATAGCTATGTATTTTGTACACCCTTGTGTATTTATAACTTAAAATGTTTTAATTATATAATCATATTATGTTTGACAATTAAATATGTAAAATACATGAACGGGGTTACCAGTGGGGTATTTCCTATTTAAAACCCAACGGGTATCACCAAACCCAATAGAATTGAGCAAGGATGCGAGGGAATATAAAATTCTTTTAAATCTCATGTTTGTAAGATTTTTTTAGAGAGATGGAAGAAATTTAGAGGTAGAATTGATTTCATATTTAGCTCAAAACATTCCCCACAAAAGTGGGAGGATTTAGATTTTAGAGGGATGAGAAAAAATAAAAAAAAATTAGAAATTTTATATTACCCTAGTAACCTTTCAAAATAAATCATGTCATTTATGACATTAAAATATAAGGATAATATAGTAATAATATAATTTAAAAATAAAAATATTTCTCTTCCCTTCTCTCCTAAACTTTAAAATAAGGAAAAATATAATTAAAATATCATTTTTCTGCTCCTTTCTAAAATTCACAAACATAATGAGAATTATAATTCATTCCGATCTCTTCCCCCTCCTATACTTTTCATTCTTATCTCATCCATCCAAACTCACAAAATAAGCATTAGGGACCAAACATGTGTAATGTGTTCAAGACTGCAAGTGGCTGAAAATCAGAGTAACATGTTTTACTGTTCAAAAAACACATGGACAGTTACGAAACCCAATTGAAAAGAAGCAAAGATATGTTAACCAATATAGTGACTCGACTATACACATTCCAAAACTCCGAGATTTCGTCCCACAACCCGTAAATATATCAATAATTCGAATGGCCAGATAAACATCCCAGTAGCTTGAGCTCACATTACACGACTGTGACATTTGTCTTCAGATAACAAAAGAACATTATGACAAGGCCAGCATTCTTACCACTACATTAGACTAATTACAGGAGTAAAAGCTAGCATTGATCATAATTATATGCCACAATCATTAGCAAAAAGGAACAGACTGCAATAGTTTTCTTAGTTGAACATTGCATATGACATGAACTCCTTATCTTGCTACAGCATGTCCTCGTGGTAAAGGTGAAGCCCAAGCCCAAAACGTGCACAAGCTCGACGAAATGCCATTGCTTCTGCTTTCTGCACAGGATCTCCATACCCGCCTGCCTCATTAACAGATGCAGTACCCGTGGACTCCCGAAATATCTTGTGAACATGACAAGAAATTAACCGCAACACCAAGTTAGTTCCCCTTATACAGGGGGTTCTAATTTTAATAATCTAAATGAGCATGAACTAAAAAATTAGACAAAGTAACATAGTGCATAGAGATCATAAGACAATGTTCTAAAAGGCGCTAGGCGTTAGGCGGGAGGCCGGGGGCCTAGCGCTTAGGGAGCCTAGGCGGGACCTGGGCGGGATTTTTTATTTTAAGTCAATTTTAATATTTTATCTTATATTTATCCTAACAAAACAATAATATAAAGCAAAACAATCTATAATAAAGATAATAAAGACATTTGCTTAAAGTTCAAACACATCCATATTGCAAATGTCAAAGTTCAAATACAAGCATGCAATTGTTTAAAGTTCAAACATATTTTTAACGTATTAGTTTTATTCATAAACAAGATTGCTATTAAATAATAAAATTTCAAATTTCAAAAATTTAATTCAATATTAAAACTTAAGAAACTAAACATAAATTTAAAAATTATATTGAATTAAACTAAATATTACAAATGTATCATCATTTATATAATTTAAAGTTGGTACAAGTTCAAAAAATTACAACTATAATAAAATTATCCATTTTGACTTGATATTGTTCACTTCTTGTTGTGATTTGATATGCTACAATCTGTATTATGAATATGGTAAACATTAAAAAAAATATATCAAAATCTGGTTTAGGTAGTTATTAAAAAAAAACATCTCCGCCTAAACTCCGCCTAATTTCTTGGAGGGATTTTTTTGTCGCCTAGCGCCTAGGCGAGGCGCCAAGGGTGGCCTAGCGCCTAGACGCTAGGCGGACCTAGGCGGGGATTTTTAGAACACTGTCATCAGATAACTGACAAGTGAAATGTTAAAAAGAGAACACAAAAGAAAACCTAGTTAAAGTGAAAAACCTTCGTTCTGCTCATTAAACTTGACAGAGATTGAGTGAGAGACAAACAAGAAAGAAACAGAACAGACGTTCCAATTTATGCTAAATAAAAACCTTGCTAGAACTAGCATATGATAAAAGACTTGTCTCTCTTTAAAATTTAGGAAGTCATAAATTTTAGGTTTGACTTGTACAAATTCTAATGTCAAAGAGGAATTCTAGCACTTATTGGTACAATCAGGACAATGTCTACTAATGCAAGTTTGCTCAAATATAGGTATGATGAATGAATCATATTTTGCTTTCTGTTTATCACCAATGAAGAGGAATTATTTAGATTCTTTTCCTTTACACCATTCCTAACCTCAAAATAGATTCAACGAAGGACATAAATGGCTAAATTATTGTTTAAATATTTACAGAAGTTACATAGCTCATACTCTAATCAAGGAACCTGAACTGGAACAGTACTTAACCTCAAAATAGATTTATCACTCGAGTTTGAGATCCTTAGTAGTTCACACTTGCACCCCAAAATAAAAAATACATGAAATATTTCAATCTTTTATAAGCAGTAATATTTTTATTTTTTAGGTACGGAGAGATAATGGGGAAATAAAGATAGCAAAGGAGGAGAAGAACCTAAGCATTAGGAAATCAAACCCTAAAATGAAGCTTTATTTCACTCCATACAACAATACAAGCTACTGCATATTTGTAGTATAGCATGGAGGAGAGTGAAAAGACTTGGTGGCCTATTAATTTGTTGAACCAAGTTAAGACTAGCAGAGTGGAGGAATTAAAGGCCCTCATTAAACACCACTAACATATGAATACCCAACAATGAGAAAAAAGCCATTGTAGCTCATTCATAGCAAACACTTAAAAAGTGACAAAATATCTAACAACAAGAAGTCATTATATTTTTAATATCAAAAAATAGTTTAGAAGTATTATCTGCTCAAGTAATATGGAATTTCTAAGAGCCACATTCAGTATTGCGATCAAGTGGGGTTGTCAAGCTTAACAAGACTTGAGACTTCTGAAACTTGAAAACAACCACTTTCCCCAGTATCTCATAAACTAGGTTTAAAATTTGCTCCATACCCACTACTCCCATAACTTCGTGCTAGCGGAAGTAATGCTGAGTAATTTCTTTAGTATTGAAGTTTTCTCCCAAGCCTGAACCTCGGACAACCTTAGTGGTGGAGGGCTGGCCCCTTTAATGAAGGCAGCAAGCGAGCCATTGATTTTGGTCGCCATGTGTAAGCTTTAGAACACTAGAACAACTTTGGGTTGGGTCCCCCCCCCCCAAAAAAAATAATAGCAATTCCAGCAATGTACACAAAACTGACAAAGCAGAACTAAAGCAGTGGGTTATTGTCTAATTCAAAGCTATTGATTGGTACAGTACTTCAGTTTGTATAATTAAAATTGAAGACTTCTTTACTTACAATTTTGTTGTGTTTTGTTCCAAAACCACCCAACTAGAACCAATAGACAATAATTCCTACTCCCAATGTCCAGAAATCAGTGTCCTACTTGACTTGTTGCCTTTATATAAGCAATTTAGGGTTTCCAATGACACACTTGAACATAATTATTTTCAATATTTTTTCACAATACAAATTTTAGTCCTAAAACTAGGAAAGCATTAATACGCGTTTTAAAGAACATTTAAAACAAAAAGTCGTAGGATTCATTTCCGGATGGAAGAAGTACATGTAAGAAGGTACCTGGTGAGAAGTGTTTAGTGTTGCTATGATCTTCCGATGAGGGAGTAAGAAGGAAGCTTCTTGTATGCATGAAAGAGCATACCCCAATTTACCTAGCTAATGACTCAGACGATTGCCTCATCTTTCAGGGTGAGATTTGGGAATGGATTTTTAAACGTTACAACCCTGCCAATGAGTTTGAAAGTTTTCCCACATTGAATAGAAGGGAGATTATCCTCCTTTCCTGGCCATTTAAATGTGAAAGTTTGTATTTGTAGCCTAGCATAATAAACCCATGTCAAGTAAAGTGGAGAACTCTCAGCTCCTAACTCGTTAAAATCTCTCTCCCATGAAACTTTTTACAGTTAAAGGTTGATCAGAGACTTGGGCTTTCCAAGCTTGCACCCTTGGTTAAACAATTCGAAGGTTGTCCCACATTGACTAGAGTGTAGAATTTTTTCCCCTCTATGCATATAACATGTGAAAGTTTGTATTTGTATCCTGGAATAGTTGTCCCACACCAGTAAAGTCAGTAAAGTGGATTCTACTCCTTACGTCAAACCCTGCCTCCTGAGCAATTCTCCAATCAGTTATATGAGTTGGGCAGAAGTTAGACCTACATCAGGATCTTGGCTTGTTTCATGAAGTTAAGAATTTCTCTTTTATTCTTTTATCACTCAAACATGGACAAACAATTGGGAGCCAAATTACGAAGTTAGATTTGGGCCTCTTTGGCTGTTTCTCAACAACAGTATTTGGTAAAGGGGAAATTTTTGTTTATACCCAACCTAACCGAACCAATGAACACCTTTAGACGGTCATAAAGTTTAAACTTTCTAATACTATGCAAGTATCTTAATGACATTATTCATTGTGCAACATTAAAATTATTACCAATGTTAAAATATGCTTTGCTAAGAACAACCAAGGGACATATGTTGGACTTGTGCGTACCAAGATAATTTTCAAAAACATATGAACGCAGTGCTCTCCATCATACTTCATAAAACAAACGCTTATATAGGCTAACATGCTATGAAGCACAAAAGAAAAGTATACCTCTGCATCAGTCCCGTAGAGTGTTACACGATAAACAACAGATACAGATTTTCCGTCAGCAGAATAAGTGATGCTTCGAACCTCACCAGACCATTCTACAATAGATAGAGGATATTTTACATTTTGAATGCTATTAGAATTAACGTAAAATCAAATCAATACCTGCAAAGAAATATAAAGTCATTGCATACCTGGAGCATGCAAGTTCATAATTCTATTAACAATATGCCTGCAAATAAAGACAGTTCAGGAAATTACTTTAGTGTCTATTCACATTTATTTGTGGCTTAAAATTTGAAAGAAAAAACAATTTTAGAGGTCGTGCAGCAGTAAATGGAACAAAATTTAATTCAAACCCAACTTCATAGCCATCCGTTAAGATTGCATAAACACATAACTGCTTGCTACTATAACAAGAACGCAAAAATATATGTGTGCTTAATTTGAAAGTTCTCAATGCAATTAAGTATCACGACCATTCCCTAGAACACTGCATGGAAATCAGCATAAATTCATGATTTCAGTTCCTAATAGAGAGTAAAAGAGATGGCCTTTTTCGAACAAACTAGGGTTGGGGAAGAAGAGTGCTCTGTAAGAGGCATAAGCGGGATTCCAAAAATCTTTCAACCTGGTCCCCTGATTTACATACATTTATATTCATTTTCATTTGCTTGAATCACACCACACATTTTGATATTCTGTTGATGCAACAAATTTACTGAGAAGCAAAAAGCAAGGGATTTTCGTTTTCTTCATAAATTCTTCCATCATTTTAAAAGGTCAAGCAAAAGAATGTGACTCAGTGCCTACTGTTGACGTATACCTTCTTTCCATTCCCATTTTTTGAGCGTTCAACCATATTTATTGTTTTCAAAGTATAGCTCATGATTTTACTTGCATGACCATAGTTGCAAATACCATTCTGTAATGGACGGTACTGTCCCGGAAAAAAGTGTACTATATAACCACTGTACTGTACTGCTGAGCTACCAGCTGGTACTTGATGTTTCTTCCGAAATTAGAAGTACGGGATGGGTTCTGGATGTCAGAAACAATTGCTCTGAACGCAATCAAATTCCTCTATGGCTCTTTAATGGAAGACTTATTCAACACTTATCAACAAATATACATACCTACATACATATTACATATATACATATATCATAGTTGTTACGGCGCCATGGCGGTAGCCGACTGCCTGGACTCCTAGGCGACAAGATGACCGCCATGGCGTCGTATGGTGACAAGTCGTTTACAATGTGCAATTTATATATTATTTATTTTACTTAAAAAGTATATTGACAATAAAATTTCATATACATTAAAACTCAAAACATAACACTATGTAATAACATTAAAAACATAATTATGTAAATGCTTGGCAATAACAATCCAAAAACAAAAATATTAAAAATGAAGTATATAAGACAAACATATATAAATATATATTATATATAAAAATTTATATATAACCAGCTGACTCATAAGTATATATATAACAATCAAAAAGAATAAGTTTACAGTTCGTAAAGGTTTTGATGTCTTGGTATTCTTAGTGTATTAAGTTTATCAGTTCCTGGTTGTCTCGAGCTTTGAACTTTGTTGTCTGATGTTTACTTTATCATTATACAATATAAAAGAAATTGAGCATATAAAATAATGCAAAGAGTGAAAGAACAAAATAATATATTTTACTTAGTTTATGCTCTCCCAAGTGAAGACAAACCTTTAGTGGGCAGCAAAATCAAAAGCTAGTGGAGGGGCAACAGCTAATTGAGCACGTGGATGTGTGTGTGTGTGTATATATATATATATATATAATATATACACGTGTGCATGATGTGTATATATATATATGTGTGTGTGTGTGTGGAGCATGGGGATGTTTGTATATATATAATATATATACACGTGTGTAAATATATATAAATTTTTCTGCCCACTAGGGTTTGTCTCCACCAAGTATCATCAATACCCAAAAATTTGCTCAATCACAAAGTCGTCCAAGTCGCCCACCAAGTCGTCCAAGTTCCTCCCGCTTTGGAACTACATTGAAGGAGCAAGCTCCCGCTTTGGAACTAAAACCTTTACTGAGCCATTTACGTTATGCTTATCTGGGAGAATCATTCTTGCCTGTCATCGTTTCTGCATTGCATTATTGGATGAAGTACAGGAAAGTAAGTTATTGCAAGTTCTGAAAAATAACAAGACTGCTTTGGGGTGGACGCTTGCAGATATCAAAGGAATCAGTCCATCCATCTGTATGCACAAGATCCTCGTGGAGGATTCAAAGCCTACCATTGAACACCAACGACGATTGAATCGTATAATGAGGAGGTGGTGAAAAATGAGATCATCAAATGACTTGCTGCTGACATCATTTATCCAATTTCTGACAGTGCATGGGTAAGCCATGTTCAATGTGTCTCGAAGAAGGGGGCATGAATGTTGTAACTAATGAGAATAACAAGTTGATTCCAACAAGAACAATTACAGGGTGGAGAGTTTGTATGGACTATAGGAAGCTTAATAAAGCTACTCGAAAGGACCATTTTTCTCTAACTTTCATTGATCAGATACTGGATAGACTGGCAGAGCACAAATTTTATTGTCTCTTGGATGGATACTCAGGATATAACCAGATTGCAATCGCACCCGAAGATAATGAGAAGACGACCTTCACATGCCCTTATGGAACCTTTGCCTTTCGGCGGATGTCATTCTGGTTCTGCAATGCGTCTGCTACATTTCAAAGGTGTATGATGTCTATTTTCTCTGATATGGTTGAGCAGACACTTGAGGTATTCATGGACGACTTCTCATTGTTTGGTAATTCTTATGATTCTTGCTTGGCAAACTTAGATCTAGTGCTCAAGAGGTGCGTGAAACGAACTTAGTATTGAACTGGGAGAAATGCCACTTCATGGTTGAAGAGGGCATCATCTTGGGACATAGAATATCTGCTGAGGGAATAGAGGTGGACAAGGCAAAAATAGAGGCGGACAAGGCAAAAATAGAGGCTATTGAAAAACTTCCACCTCCATCATCTGTGAGAGGAGTCAGAAGGTTCTTGGGTCACGCTGGGTTCTATCGGTGTTTTATAAAGGACTTCTCAAAAATCACAAAGCCCTTATGCAACCTATTAGGATGTGTCATTCAAGGTTGGTAAAGATTAACTCGAAGCTTTTGAGGTGCTCAAACAGAGGCTCATTACAGCACCTTTTGCAGTTGCTCCTGACTGGAGTCTACCGTTTGAGCATGTGTGATGCAAGCGATTACGCCATTGGTGCAGTTTTGGGACAACACAAGGATAAACTGTTCCACACCATTCATTATGCCAGCAAAAAGCTGACAGATGCCCAGTTAAACTACACCACCACAGAGAAGGAACTCCTTCCTGTTGTATATGCTTTTGATAAGTTCCGCTCTTATCTCATTAGGACAAAAGTGATTGTCTATACAGATCACTTCTGTTATCAAGTATCTAATATCAAAGAAGGATATGCTAAACCACGCTTGATTAGATGGGTCCTTCTGCTCCGAGAGTTTGACTCACAAATTCGAGACAAGAAAGGTACAGAGAATCAAGTAGCAGATCATCTGTCTAGACTTAGGAAAAAGAGCTAAACGAATGTAATGATGCGGTGATTAATGAGTTTTTCCCTGACGAACAACTACTTGCTATCAACACGTTGTCTAAACAAATATGTGCGATTCTATTTGTGGGATGAGCCATATTTGTTTAGACAACGTGTTGATCAGATTCTCAGGAGGTGTCTACCTAGCGAAGAAATGGAAGATGTGCTTCATTATTGCCACACATCCGATTATGGTGGTCATTTTGGCGGACAGAGAACAGCAGCGAAGGTGCTCCAATCTGGCTTTTACTGGCCAAATTTGTTCAAGGATGCATATGCTTTCCTACAAAGATGTGACAGGTGCCAACGTGTTAACAATATTTCTAAAAGGCACGAGATGCCCCTCAACAATATTATGAAAGTTGAAATCTTCGATGTTTGGGGAATTGACTTCATGGGTCCATTCCCATCGTCATTCAACAATCATTACATTTTGGTGGAGGTGGATTATGTGTCCAAATGGGTTGAGGCAGTTGCATTGCCAACAAATGATGCCAAGGTGGTAATTCTGTTTCTTCGAAAGATCATTTTCACCCGCTTTGGAACGCTGCGAGCAATTATTAGCGACGAAGGGTTGCATTTTTGCAACAAATACTTCGCAGCCCTTCTAGCTAAATATGGAGTCACCCATAAAACTGCTTCGACATACCATCCGTAAACTAGCATCCAAGCAAAGGTGTCAAATAGAGAGGTAAAGCGCATTTTGGAAAAGATTGTGAATCCTAACCATAAAGGATTGGTCAGCTAGGCTGGATGATGCACTGTGGGCATACCGAACAACATATAAAACGCCAATTGGAATGTCGTCGTATCGCCTAGTCTATGGAAAGGCTTGCCACTTACTGGTAGAGCTCGAGCATAATGCTTATTGGGCTATTAAAAAGCTCAAATTTGACTTACAAGTAGCCAGTGAAAAGCGACTCCTTCAAATGAATGAGATGGACGAACTTCGGCTCCAATCTTACGAGAATGCAAAATTATACAAAGAAAAGACCAAAAGATGGCATGATAAGAAAATCATCGAGCGGGAATTTGAAGAAGGTCACGCCGTGCTTTTTTTCAACTCTAGACTAAAGCTTTTCTCGGGAAACTGAAATCAAGGTCGTCGGGACCTTTCACAATTGTTAAGGTTTTCCCGCATGGTGCCATTGAGGTCGAAGAGTCAAATTCCAAACGAACCTTTAAGGTGAATGGTTAAAGACTCAAACACTATTGGGGTGGCGACATTGATCGCCAAAGTACCGTCAATTACCCTTGTGGACCCAGAATGAACCTGGGAATAGTCAAGTCGACGACTTTAAAACAAGCGCTCAATGGAGAGGCAACCCCATTTTAGTATCATTGCCTTATCCTTTTTGCTTTGCATCAATGCTAGTAGTATATTTCCTTTAGTATAGTAGTATAGTATGTTTTGCTTCCATAATAGTAGTATGCCGCTTTTGGTTTCCATTTGTCGAAGATTATGGTTTCCACTTGTTTAAATTCTTGGCCAAGTCTTTGGTGTTGGTTAAGTTTCAAGTTTAGGATTTTGGCATCTGAAAGTTTAAGTTTTTAAATTCTTGGCAAGTTTTAATTTTGGTTGTCTATTTGCTAGTGCAGGAAGGCTATAATCTGTGTGCACGTGTGCTCGTGAAGGAATGCTTTAAATTTTTTGGCTGAAACAGGTGCGGCACCCCAACGCCTATGCAAGCCTTAAAACTGGCACCGCAACGCCCTTATTTCCCCAACCTTCTGCTAATTCACGTCACGGCGCCTCATTAACGAAGGAACACTAGCGCCGTAGCGCCAATAGCAAATTTTTGCTGGTTAAGGCCGAGATTTCTCGGCAGTCCCCCAAAACCTCATGCCTTGTTCTCCCTGCACTATAACAGTAAAAGAAAGCCACTTAGCAGCCATTGCAAAGAACATAACAATTGCATATTCTAATCACCCAATCCTTCAATTAGCAATTCCAGTTCATGGATTCATCATCAAATTCATCGGTTCATCTTGGAATTCATCAAGGATTGCCCAAATTCCTAAGTTTTTCCAACAAAAAGTATAACTTCCAAACCTCCATACTTCATTGCTTAGGGACTGCATTTGGATTGAATTCTTTGCAAGGATATCTTAGCTCCCATAGCAAAGTTTTGTGGAGGGTTAGGCTAGATAGCAACTCTATATTTAACTGAGGTTTGTAACAATGCACGTCAGGTGCTCGATAAATTACCCAAGTCAACTTTTGGTTTGGTTTTGGCTTATGTTTGGTCATATGTGCTTAGTTTTTGCTGAAATTTTTGATATGGCTCCTAAGAGACCATGAGTGGGTACTTCTCAAGCCGAGCCACAATGGGACACCACAAGGTTTGTTAGCATGGAGGCATCAGACAAATACCACAAGGTGTTAGCTAACAAGAGCCTAGTGCCAGAAAGGGGCCTCAGCACCGGATTTGAGGCAAGATGGAGAGATGGCCTCTATGATAGCCTACCGCAAATGGGTTCATTTAACACGGCAGCCGTTGTCCGTGGTTATTTCTCTTGTTCGGGAATTCTATGCCAACGCCTCTGCTGAGGACGAGTTGGTGGTGCAAGTTAGGGGTCAGGCGGTTCTTTTTGATAAACAGACCATCAATGCCTATTTCTAGATGTCGGACTACGACCGCGACTACCTAGCAGACGGTATTCGATGCTATGACTTGGAAGACATCATCAAACGGCTATGTAAGCCTGGTACTGCTTGAAAGACCAATTAATACACGGGTGAAAAGTCCAGTTTCTCGCACACAGAACTCTCACGATACGGGAAAGCTTGGTATAGCTTCATCTGATCTAACCTGATACCGACCCGACATATTAGTGACGTGACCAAGGAGCGGGCGGTGTTGCTATTCGCGATTGTGACTGGGTTGAAGATCGATGTTGGGTCGCTCATCCAAGAATCAATTTTGAAGACTTTGAGGGGCAATACTTCGGGAGGACTCCCACACCAATATCTCATCACAGCTCTATGCAAGTTAGCGAATGTGCAAGTGAAAGCAGATGAGATACTCCTGCCCCCAATGGGAACTATTGGTCACGCAACCATTAGCTTCTACTAAGTATGGGAGGGAGCTGTTTCTCATGCCCGCGATGAGGGCTATCTGCCTGTATCTCAGCCTCCACCTTCTTCAGGGGTCGGGCCTTCTACTCAAGCATCTGGAGCTCGACTCTTCCTCAGCTGGGCCCATGGCCTGTGTTACTCGGACTCGCCATTTTTGGCGGAGTACCCGTGTCAACACGACACTGGTACGGGTACGGGATCCGTACGAGATCCGGTCACAAAAATCCGGATCAGGTGGTTCATCGGAGAAGAAGAAGAGACGAGGAAGGAGGAGGAAGAGAAAGAGGAAAGACCGAAGAAAAAGGAGTGAGAAACTTACCATCGTCGCCTTTTTATTCTTCTTCTCTAACGAGTTTGTCTACCCGATCAGATCTAGGATTAAACATATCCTACAAAAATTACAGTTAGGTTCCCATAGTTTTTATAATTTTTTAATTTAATCCCTCAGGATTTCTGAAAGTTCAAAATAGCCCTTGAAAAATTACATATCAATCACTATACTTTTTGTTTTCTTTCATTTTAGCCCCTAAAGTTTCAGTAGTTTCAATTCTGCTCGTGTTTCTTTATATTTTTGCACTTCAACCCCTGAAGTTTCATGATAAATGCATATCTATAAGAATTTGGACAGTATAAACATTATCATTAAAAAATCATAACATATCGTATCCCCGCACCCGTGTCCAAATTTGGATCCATATCCGCGTATCCTCTATTTTTTGACTTCACGTGTCCGACACTTAGATTCGTACCCGCACCCGACACCCTCACCCGAGTCTGAGTAACACAACTCATGGCAGATATTTTAGCCTCACCGACTCTCTTGCACCAGAAGGTTGATGCAGTTTCCCATAGGGTTGACATACAATCAAGGCAGATCGATGTAGTTGCTTAGAGGCAGGACCTTATGATGCAATACCAAACAGAGTTCACCACCACTGTGGCCAATATCTACTCATCTGGTGGAGATGAAGTTGAGCCTATGCCTTTCCAGTTCCCGGCACCTCCTGTTTTCCCACTGTATCCACCACTTCTCCCGCCATGGATGAGGGCCACGACTGGTGAAGGGATAGATTGATCATACTTCGGGGAAGCCCTCTATTTTTGATTTCTGCATGTTTTGCCAATAAGGGCATTGCCCATCTCAAGTTTGGGGGTGTTTGTCAATCTTATCCATCTTTTATCAATCTTTTGTCAGAAAAACTATAGGATGCCATTAGTAAGCTATCTTTTATCTTTATGTTGTCATTTAGTAGACTATGTTAATAATTGTGATTGCAATGGATTGTATAAGCTAGTATGTTTTTGGGTATGTTTGGATTGTAGTCATGGATGCTAATTATCTTTTGGGCTTATGATATCTCTTTAAAGAACTGCAATGAATTGTTATATTAATTGTGAATGGGTTATATAGTTTTATATTTATTTTTTTAGCGGCCAATGACGAGTAATTGGTTATTTCTAATTCGAAGAAAAGTGATATGCTATGTTGTTGCAGTCTTTCTTTTAACTTAGTTGTTAGTTTGAGACTGCTTGTTGATCCTTTCTTTCTTATTGAGCACATACCAGCTGTTGTGGCTAGTTAGAATTCAGAAAAAGCTTATATGCTTAACTGCTTTTGAATTTTTGTGTCAACTCTATTTATCTTAAGTGACTCAATGATAGTATGATTTATACACTTATGCAAGTTTAGGGGAAATCTTGGTTAATTGGCATGCCTATATATTATTATTATTATTATTATATTATATATATATGAAAAAAAAATCTTAGTTTGACTAAGTTTAATTACGTGGCATTTGTTACTCAAGTTAATAGATCATTAGGGGTGTTCTACACCTAGTGCCCTAAAGCTTTCTGTCTTGGGAGTTATTGATCAAACACTTGTTACATGAGTAGCTTTGAATAGCCTAATGTAATTAGGCATTGCTCGGTCAAGCTTGAGATTAAGTCAATTACGAATAAAGAATAATGACTCTAGTTTGGCTTTAAGTTTAATTACGTGACCTTTGTTACTCGAGTTAATAGATTCTTAGGGTGTTCTACACCTAGTGCCCTAAAGTCCATCTGGCTTGGGAGTCATTGATTAACGCTCGTTACATGGGTAGCTCTGAATAGCCTAATATAATTAGGCATTGCACAAGTCAAGCTTTAGGTGTTTGTATGCTAGTACCCTTGGGATCCGTTCTTGCAATTGTTGCCTTGTTATGAAAACTTGATGTATTATGAGTTTAAAGAGTTAGGCATTTTCATTATTCGTTTGATTATGTGAATTTATTTGGGTTGTAACTAGTTAGAGTAGTAGATACTCACACACAGAACTGGATCAGAAGCAATTTTAAGCTAGCGATTAAATTGACGCCCTACTCATGACAATGTTTGGCTTCTTCTTTGAGTTAGTGTTCTAAGCTTAGAAGCCATAATAAGGGTAAATATTGATTCATTGTTTGAGTCATAAGTTGTAATTAAATTTTGGATGTTTTTGTTAAGATATTTTGCTTAAGGACAAGCAAAGGCTTAAGTTTGGGGGTATTTGATGAGTGGATTTTATACCCGCAAATTGGATACTCTAATTCTTGAGAAATTGTATGTCTGACATGTTTTATGTTGCTTTTATAGTTTTTGTTATTATTTTGCTTAAAATTGAATTGCAAGGGCTTTTAGGTAATTTCCAGTTGTAAAAGGGCAAAAGAGTCATTTTCTCCTTACCGGCGCCGCAACGCCGGTTCCTAGTACATTTCTAGCGCCGCAGCGCTATTTAACTGTAGACCAGCCTTATCGCAAGCGTCGGATTCCCTTTGAATTGTGGCGCCGCAACGCCTTCTATTAAATCACTTCGGTCGCTCAGGCACCGCAACGCTGAAACAAGGCCAAAATGAGGCGTCGCAGCGCCGGTGCCGGTTCTCAGACAGACAACAAGGTTAATCCAGTTAACCTAATGAAGGAGACTTGTCTCATATATCAGCCTCCATCCTAAAAAATAGACCACTTTTGGAAAAGCCAAGAGCATAGTTTTTGAAACACAAGGAAAGAGAAGAACAAATTCTTACAACAAAGCTTGGATTTACACTTGGAAGAGAAGAGTTAGAGTTTGAATATTGCTTCAAGGGGTTTTCTTTCTCTAAATCTTTCATTCACTTTGTGTAATCTGAACATTGTTGAGCTTATTGTTAATGAAGTTTATGTCTATAGTTATGAACTAAACTTCTATTCTAAGGTTGCAATGTAACCCGATGTATAGTTTAATCTCCTTATTGTTATAATGAATCACATGTGAATGAGTTATTATATTTCATGCTTCATGTATTAATTACTTAGCCAAGAAATTAATGTCGGCATTTATATGATATTGGAAAATGGACTATAAAGCTTAGACCTAAGTATGATAACACATGTTATGACCATTCTTCTTAGGATTGAATGCATAAATCGGAATATATCTATTTGCCATGTGTAGCTTGTGAGAATCTAATCTTAATGACTCCTAGCCTAATGTATTTCACCATAGGAATATAGTGACTCTTTTGCCCTTTTACAACTGTAAATGACCGAAAAGCCCTTGCAATGCAATTTTAAGTAAAATAATAACAAAACACTATAAAAGCAACATAAAACATGACGGTCATACAATTTCTCAAGAATTAAAGTATTTGATTTGCGAATATAAAACTCACTCATCCTCATCCATCCAACACATCCCACCATTCATTTCTGTGATTCAAAAGCTATAATTATTCTCATTCACAAAACTGTTATACGAATGGTGGACTCTATCTGCACAATACTTGTGCGGATGGGATATAATTTCTGAGTTCCCATTCACATAATAGTTGTGCGGATGGTATAAGTCATCTGCACAACTATTGTGCAGACAAGGTAAATTTTAGACCATTCGATATTTTGTTAAACGGTCAAAGATGAGTTGATTAATAGGGGCTCCTATCTAACTTCGGATATGGATCATTATCCATATATATATGTGTGTGTGTGTGCGTGTGTGCGCGCGCGTGTGTCTATGTATATTCAACACAAATATAGTACGACACTTCTTGGAAAGCTCTGTAATAGCTTCAACATTTAAATTCACGAGATCAGGCCATGTGAAAAAGGTAACTAACTTCAATAATTGGGATAGGTAACCTACTGGAAAGTTTAATAGCTAAAGTAGTCACTTAATTTGAGCAACAAATGCCTAAGAGAAGGCAGATTCAAACTCAACTCAATGAATCCATTAAATGTCTGCATCACAATGTAGCAGCAATGCGTGTGTGGATAATGTCCTGACAATTGGACCCTATTTCAAGAATTAGATGTCCATAGAAAAAAGTGATGTCCTATAAATTGTAGACACAGTATACTCCATAGGGACTCTAGTAACTCCACCTAAAGGTACTACCTCGGGTGACTGGCGAGAATAAGTTCCCACCGCGAGATTAGACCTTGCTAAGATTGATGGGAACATCCAGGACGACGACAAGAGGGTCCTTCCACAATGCTCGCAAACCACACTTTTAGCCCCGGGGCTTAACACCCACCTCTTGAACTCTGGTCTCATTCAACGGTTTAACACCCAAGAATTCACGCAAGGTTTCGAATGGCGAGCACGAGTACAAAACACTACGGAAATTGGATTGGTGGTTTAGGCCAAGGGCTCAGTTTTAGATAGAACCACACGTGGATGACCTTAGATGCTTGGCCTTTCAAGATCACAAGATAGAGGAACGGGATGAAAATTCAGCACCCAAAATAACTAATGAGGCCAAGGTGGCAATTATCTCATGCTTTTTTTGCTTTGTACGGAAGCCTACAAGTTGCACCACATCACACTCTTAATATCTCTTTGAATTAGCTCTGAATATCATTTTGAATTAGCATTCCTTTACTATGTTTTTACTTGCTTGTGTCTTGTAGTTTCCACAAAGAAGTACAAGCAAACGTTTGCAACTGTATTATCTTTCAAGAAAGTAATAATTATGTTCGTAGCGACTACCACACTCTTTGTTCATCTGCTAAAATGTGAAGTATAATTCCCAGATTTTTTTTGGATGAACTAGCATTCTTTTGCTAAAGCAATATTGGGAATATCCAGCTCATATATGCTCATCTGAAACCACATCTTGACCTAAAAGGTTACCCTATTAGGTCTATAATCCATTAAAACATATATGTCCTCAATCTTTCTCCTTGTGTTCCGATGTAAGACTTTACTATCACACAGTATCTCAACAATCTTCCCTTTAACTCCTGATCTCTCCATTTGCATCGACACCAAGCTCCCCCCTTAAACGTTAATCATACACTTTTGAAAGTTAGCTCATATGAGTCACCCTCTTCAATATCTCTTATTTGATCCACCAAGAGCATCTGCAAAGCCCATCAAATCTCCTTGTCTGACAAGCTTATCTCTCAATATTTCTTGTTTAATCCACCAAGAGCATCACCAAGAAGAGTCCACCACTTGCTCAAAGATTATACATAATCCACCAAGCATTCATTAACTCATTGAGCATATCCCATCACGTCTCTCCCTAATAACGAGCTCACACTCTTCAATATTTCTTGTTAAGAGCCAACCAAGAGACTCTACGAGAAGAGTACACTATTTCCTCAATTAATTATTTTTCGTTCATCATGCACAGTTCAAAGCACATTCATGACCCAAGTTGATAGTCATGGCTCTGATACCAGTTGTTGGAAATATCTAGCCCATATACGCTCTTCTGAAACGACATCTTGACCCAAAAGGTTAACCTATCACACAATATCTCAACAAGTAGTTCCTTATACGAAGCATGACTATTGGGTTGTAGTTGTCTTCTCAATATATGTCTGTATAGGTGATAATGTTGACAAAAAAAAAAGTTTGTGTGACTCATCTCATTGTTAAATTTGTTACATTTTAGGTATTAGTATGAAAATATCATGAGTTGTGAAGTATTACAATTTAACAATTATAAAATTCACAACAAAGTTGGTTCATAATTTTTTATTA